>JASDQU010738677.1:502692-515820 GCA_032191745.1 Picea mariana
TGAGACTTGTATGTACTAGCTACACATGCATTTCTTGTACATATACACTAGTATGTATGAGTTTTCTTGACTTACTTACTTATAATGTTGGTTAATTGTTATGAATGTGTGAACCATGTTTCTTTTCCTTGTACCATAAGATACCTTAACTTCAAGACGAAGTTTCCTGAAGGGTGGGTGTATGTAACAACCCTAGTTGAATAAATGTTTAAGGATTATTAAGTAAAAATTAATTAGGGGATTAATTGTCTTAACATGGTATTAATTAAACAAGATTGGTATAATGATACTAATTAAATATTTATTAATTAATTAATTGTTATAATTTTAATTAATTAATTAATTAAATTAATTACCTATCACATTGAATGAACAGGGTAATAAATTTAAAAGAGTTAATAAATTATATTGTTAAAAAAAGGGTTACGTATACGGAAGGGATAAGGGGCATTAATAAACGGATAGGGAACATTAATAAATTGGATAAGGGGCATTAACTATGTGGATAATGGAATGAATGCAGGGATAAGGAAATAAATGAGGAGAAAGGGCGGTGAAGGAGGATATGAGCGGAGGAGGTTATGAAGCAAGGGATTATCATTCTATGGGGGATTTTATTGTGGAGGGGGTTTCTCTTGGATTTGCACGGAGGAGAGTTTGAGTTCTGTGGTCGGGAAGGATTAGTACAGGGGGCACCGGTTTGCTGGGGGTTTTGGGCACGGGGGCCAGGATATCCATATGGTATCATGGAGCTAGGTAGTTGTCCTAGTTGGCAGGGTGGAAACTCGGTTTTGTGCAGACTTGGTCCGTGGTTTTGTGCAGAGTTGGTCCATGGCTTCAAGCTGGGAAAGGCAGCAGTAGGAAGGTCAACAAGGCAAGTGGAAAGTGGAGGGTTAGCATCAGACCAAGGTATTTTAAATTTCGTATTTGTTTATTCTGTTATGAATTTTATTATTTGCTGATCAATTTATATGCGTATGTGCTGAAATTATAAGAAATTATTGAGTTTCATAAATCAAGTAGAAGTTACTATTTTGTTTGATTAATTATTTGATGTTAAATTAATATGGCCACTACACTCTTCACCTTGATCATTCTTCTAAAGAAGAACACCTACAATGGTATCCCTAGAGGTAAAGGAGAAAACTTGGAAATGCTTTGAATAATCCAGACTTACTAACATAGGGGATTTCACAATGGTCTCTATGATAGACTCAAAATATGACTTTCCATTATCATCCCATATGAAATCCGCATATTTCTTAAGTAACTTGTGTATGGGCTTCGTTATTTCGGTAAAATTTGGGATAAATCATCGAATAAAGTTGATTTTGCTAAAAAAATGACAGAAAGGATTTTTTTTTGGGGGAAAGGAGATTTATTTGATGCATTTAATCCTTTTAGGGTTAACGTTTACCCCATCCTTTGAAACTATATGCCCAAGAATATTTCCTTCAAGAACCCCAAATATCGACTTCTTAGGGTTCAACGATATTCCATACTTGTTACATATTTCAATCACTTGCTAAGATGTCCAACATGATAATTTATTTATTTTGAAAGCATGGTGAGATAATATTGATCTCGATTATTTTTCCCATAATATCTCTAAATGCATAGTCCATGGGTCTCTAAAACGTGGCACATGCATTAATTAAACCAAATGGCATTATTAAATACTTGACCTATCTGAACCTTTCTTCACTTGAAGTTCCTTTGCCAATTCACACAATCTTCAAACTTTTTGGGGAACCAATATTAACCTCCATGTACTCATTAGGTTTAACCATATCTTTCTTCTCCTTGTACATGCAATTTCTATCAAACATTATTTCCAAAGGAACGAATCCATAAAGGATTTTGTTGTTTATCAATTACTCTTGATGCTCTACTCCGCCTTCTCTCCAATCAATCTCATTCTCGATAAACTCGTGAAGGTTTTTAATGAACTGTATAATTTGGGCATCATCATCAAAAACTTACCAATGTTCAACATTTTTTAACACAAAAAGGTATAAAAATGATCTCTAACTTCCCACCTTCCAACAATTCCTTGCACGGTTGAAGATTTGAAGCAGCTACAACTAAAGCATCAACTTTCACATTAAACATTATATTCTCTGCTTCTAAAGACAAATCATCAAACCATTCCATGGCATCCCACACTGCATTTCTCTACTTTTTCAACCAATCATTCTTGCATGCCAATTGATTCTTTACTTGTAGGATTACCAAATCGGAGTCACCTTGGATTTCCAAAATCTTAATTCCCATGTCCTTAGTCATATTAAATCCAAGCAAAAAGGATCCATACTCACTTACGTTGTTCATTGCTTAAAATTCTAAATAAAAGGCATGACACAAACTGTCACACTTGGGAGAAAGAAATATTTTTCCTGCATTGGCCCCTATTCTAGACTTAGCTCTATCAAAGTTTATTTTCCAAGCAATATTGACATCTTTTCGGGGAGATATTAAAGTTGCAACCACAATATAAGATCCTAAGTTTTCTTTGTAGTAAACCAATTCATTCATAGGATCTAAGGGGTCTTTTACATGATACTTTTTCCTTTTCTCAGGGTGCAAGGTCACATAGGTATTCTCACAAGTCGGGATAGTAGAATAAGATAAGTCCATTTGGATGCTACCTCCAAGATAATTTTCCCACTTGTGGGATAAAATCCTTCCCCAAGCATCCAAAACATCAATGAAAACCACATTTATAGTCAAAGAAATATCCTAAAAAATAGATAAACTCACACAAATATCATTGATCAAACCACATACCTTTACTTCTCTGGAATCCATAGCACATATTTTCATATATTGTCTTGTGGTTTTAAGTCCTGATTGATTCATCACATTAAGGAAAATCACATTGGTAAATTCTCTTGAATCCAACATACAATTATGCAATATTAAATGACCAACCATCAAAGATATGAAAAAGGGTCGATGGCTTGGGTCCTTTTTTCCTTCTTGATTCTGATTGATTCACCATTTTAAGAATAATAGGGGCATTTTCACTTTCATCTACAACTTGGTTTGATTGACTTGCTATCTCAAGCCTTGAAACTTCCTTAATTTGTTCTCTTACAGAATGAATCTTTTCCAACTCAACAATGGGAATTTTCATCTTAGCATTACTCATCCAACTGGTTACATCCAAATTTTTATTCAAGGAGTTATTCATTGAAGGATTATCTTGATGTATCTCCACACTTGGTCCTATAGACTGATTATATTTTTGAGGAACTTTGGGAGGACCTTGTTAATATCCTTGAGGAGGATTACCTCTTCTTCTTTGATAAATTATGCCATTAAATCTATCTACATACATATTCTCAATCTCCTCAGGGGAAGGATTCTCACCAAACAATGCAATATCCCTTTGTGTTATTAGGGAATTTTTCTTAACTTGTTGCATATTTTCTTGGGACAAGTGGAAAAATTTTCTTCCATCTAACACAATGTTACAAGCATTCAAATATCCATCATCACCATGAGAACTAGCCTTCGTCATTTCAATGTATTTGGCACAAGTTATTTCATCATGGAAACTATCACAAGCTTGACAATAGTAATGTACTTCATGCTCGAGCATATTGGTTGGCTCTAATGTTGATGGATGTATTTGATTTGTAGGAGGGCCCCAATACCCATTTCTAGGAGGAAACCTATTATGTTGTTGATTTCTCTCAAGTTGAACCAATCTTTTATGAAAATTATTCGTCATCTATGCAAAATTTGTTTCTAACCTTTTCATTTTGTCTAGGATGGCGGTTAAAGGGTCAAAAGAGGGCTCAGTAGAATGGGAAATATTAGGTTTAGGATCATATTTGGCTCTAGAAGGATTTAGGATATACAACTTCCTTGAAAAACTCCAATTGTCATCCAAACTCTTAGCCTTTTTCTTAGCTTGTGTCAGATCATTGGGATTGGCTTCATTTAGAAAGAAAATGAACTAGCCTTGGAAAGAGTTAAGGTAATACAACAAGATTAAAAGGCCACAATATCATTTCCATTGCTTTTTATATTAGTCAAAGCAGTCAAAAGAAATCTACTATATTTTCTTTCCATCTATCTATCAAAGAAAACATTTCTACAAGCATCAAACAAATTTATTTTATTATCATGAAATCCAAGAAACCAATTTTTGGCATATTTCTTCAATGATAAAGGAAAGCATTTATAAAGAACATCAAGATGAGCAATTCCAACACCTCTAACATAATACATAAAATCATACCAATGTTATTTAGGACCAATAGCATTATCACCATGAAAAACATGCATTTTTTCTAATGAAGTAGGTAAATCATGAGATTGATCTGCAATGTTAGTGAAATCAAACAATTTATGGAAATCAATCAACCAAGGAGTAGCCATTTGATTTTGAGTTAGGAAACTTGAATTATCAACAAATAATCTTCTTATATCTTGCATAGATTCAAGTCCTAATTGATTATTTAATTATCTTATCTTATGCCTACATCTTCTTCTTTTATAATAAATCTCAAGCTAAGGCACAAAATCAACAATACCTTGGGAGTTGGTTCGTGTAGAGTACCTATTTGTTATATTTTATTTGAGTGGAGTCGCCAAATGAGACAATCAAGATTATCATTCAAAACAATTCATCAAGATACACATACAAGAATAAACCCAACAAAAACTAGGATATGGACTTTGTCACCGACAACGACGCAAAAAATGTTACTACCTGAACTAGAACCTTTGTGAAAAGTGCCAACATAGGTGCTCACTGGGGAAACTAGATGGGAAATGCACCACTATCACCTCAATACACTTTCCCTAGCACTTTAGGCCAACTCTTAGAAGCCACGTGGGGTATCTAAAATAATGAAAGTAAACATCTTTAAGTGAAATGTAACCATGCAATCATATGACCTACTTTAATTAATCCACAAATATGTAACAAGACTATGCACTAGGATTCCAATCAATTATTACAATTCTCTAAAGATATTCAACTAGAAATAATTGCCTGAAACACAATTATATCCACTTCAAAGAAAGGTTAGGAGCTATTGGATGTTTGTCCCAAATACGATGTGTATGATAAACAATATTAACAATTTCATATCAGCATTTAAGTCTATCACTCAACAAAACAAACTATCAAGATGTTAGAATCACTTTAAGACTTTAGGGCACAAAGAGTGAAGACATTTAGCATTAATCAAAAGTGCAATATGTGTGTGTGTGTGTTTACTACTTGAGTATATGCTAAGAGAGGACAAGATTATGGATTTCTTTTCACTTCTAAATCTCATTTTTGAAATAAAACATAGAAATTTCAGATTTAGGTCATGAAACTACCATCCAAGAGAGAGATTAAGCACAAGAGAGAAAGAAGTCTTGGATCATTTCACTTGGGAAATAGATATTCTATACAATAATAGCCAAACAAGTGTTAGAGACAATTTCTAAGGATATATAAACACTAACTAAGCGATAACTTGTAAAATGGATGGTGAATCCCCCTAGGGTTTCACAAGTTAGCACTTGGAATTCACCAAATAAAAACTCCAAGTAAATGATAAGAAATTATTAGCACATTAGAGATTAGGATCACCTCTAGACTTGTAAGAGAATCTTGGAAAACAATCTAGAAATAAAATAGAGGCTAGTAATAAGAAAGAAAACACCTTGAAGCACCAAACCCCAACCTTAGGGTTTCACCGAATCTGATTTTTAATGCTGCAATTTAATTTCTAGATTTGAGTATCACCTTAAATCAGCCCACAAAATGTTAGATAACACCTTAAATATCAATCCAATAGGTCTGATTTTCCTCCTTGGGGATATAGATCAATAATTAAGCATAAACCTTAGGATTAATTTGTTTAGGAAATGGAATGAACCATTAACTTTACACTAGACAATGAAAGAAACCTAAATAAATAATTTTCTTTGATTTTTCACAATTAGATTTCCTTATAAACAACAAAAACTATTTTTTTTTTACTTTTAGGGTTTTTTGGTTGGTTGTTGAATATAAGACTAATGTTTATTTTTATCCAGATAGGGATTATGGGGTAAGGAAGTATGCCCCTCTAAAAATTGGTCACTCTTATAAGGATGGCACGCACAACATTACATAGAAAAAACCCTAATAAATTAACCTCGGATTATAAATCAACTGTATTTCCTTAACCGAAATTACATTACCATGGACCACAAAACCGTGTGCCATCAAACCGTGAAAAGAAAAAAAAAACATACCAAGAAAAACCACTCGATAAAAAACCTCTTGATAAAAATTGCTCGATGATTTTATGGGGCCTTCGGGCCCACCTAATGACCCCCATCCCATTGTACTATGTGCAAAGAATATAACACATACCCAACATTCTCTCACTTGTTGTTTACTTTGCATACTGGGAGCCACCAAATTTCTTGGTTAATGATCTAGGGTAACAATGCTCATTATCTCTCTACACCAAGAGAACTTCTTGGTGCTCACATACTTTGTCAATGACTCTACAACATTCTTCAAAGTGGCCACCTTCATCAACAACATATTTTTGTCTTCAACCATGTCTCTCACAAAGTGATACTGAACATCAATGTGCTTTGTCTTTGAATGATAAGTCAGGTTCTTCATCGGGAAGATTACACTCTGACTATCACAATCTATCCTTACATCTTTATGTACCAACCCAATACTTAAACACATTCTTTGTAACCCTACTACTTTGTTGCTTGCATGAGTGGCTACAATGTATTCAACTTTTGTAGTTGAGAGTGCCACTAAAAACTTATGTTTCTCATCGAACTGCTTGCTCCTCCAATTAGGTTAAACACATACCCACTTGTAGATATTTTGTGATACATATCTCCAACCTAGTCTACATCAACAAATCCATGTATGTCCAACACTTTGTTCAATCCTGATCTTCCTTCATAGCACAATCCATAAGTAGTAGTGCCACACAAATACCTAAAAACCCTCTTTATTGTTTCCCATTGCTCCTTACCTAGTTTTGACATATACCTGCTCAAAAATACCATTGCGTGTGCAATGTCCAGTCTAGTACAGACCATTTCATACATCAAATTTCCAAATGCACTATCATATAGAACACGAGACATTTCCTCTTCCTCTTCATGTGCCTATGGACACTGATATGCAGATAACCTTACATCTATAGGAATAGGAACCCTAACTTATTTACATTCTTTCATATTAAACCTCTGCAATATTGTACCAACATATTTCCTCTAATTTAACGAGATTTTCATGTTTGCTTGATCTCTTTTAATTTCCATGCCTAGAATGAAAATTTCAATGTCAATATCCTTCATTTCAAATTTAGAGGACAATTGAGTTTTCACGTCCTGGATAATATCCTTTTTGTTTCCTATTAGCAACATATCATCCACATACAAGACCAAATAACTAAGACAATCATTGATTAATTTTAAATACACTCAATGATTATCTTTGCTTCTTGTGAAGCCAATTCCTAACATATAAGTATCAATTTTTTTATACCACATTCTTGGTGATTTTTTTAACCCATACATGGACTTTTTCATCCTGCATGCATCTCTTTTTTTCCTTTCATAGCAAAACCTTATGGTTGCTTCATGTATATTTCTTCTTCCAAATCCCAATGTAGGAATGTTGTCTACACATCCATATGTTCTACATCAAAATAAAAAGAAACAAAAATAGATAAAATAAATATAATAGAAGTTAACTTGACAACAAGATAAAAAAAATTCATCAAATTCAATTCCCTCTACCTATGAATAACCTTTTGCTACTAACCAAGATTTGTATTTCTCCACTTTTCCTTCTACATTCAACTTCTTCTGAAACACCCATTTGTTTCCAATGGGATTTATTTCAATCTAAAACTCCACTAGATCCCAAGCCTCATTCTTTTCCAAGGCTTCCATTTCTTCAACCATGGCCTTTTCCAAGAGTTTTATATCCTCTAAATCCATTGCCTCCCTAATAGTTCTATGATCATCATCAATAATAAACAAAGAAAGAAATGAACGAAAATAAGGTGGAGTATACCTTTTTGGTTGCCTTATTTCTCGAATCGATCTCCTCAATACTGGAGTATGAGGCTCTTCTTCTTTTGGTTCCTATTCTTCCATAGAGTCTGATTCATTATCCTTCAATTCAAACTCTATTTTCTCTGGTTCTTCCTCCCTTGGTAGGAATTCCTATTTGAAAACATATTTGATTTCTCTAAACACCACATCTCGACTATACACTACCTTCTTAGTTTCTAGGTTCCAAATATTATAACCTTTCAAACCATCTTTATAACCAACAAAGATACATTTTTTAGCATTTTTATCTATATTACTCATGTTTTCCTTTGGAACATGACAATACCCATTGCCTCTACCTAGAATTCATGTCCTAACCTGTCACCATTGAGCATGATGCTTGCTTTTTCCATAAATGTCCTATTCATCCTTTCTACAACTCCATTCTTTTGTGGTGTGTATGGAGTAGTCTTGTACCTTGCTATACCACACTTCTTATATAATTCTTCGAATTCATTTCTATAGAATTATCCACCATTATCCGTCCTTAGCACCTTAATTCTCTTCTTTGTCTAGTTCTCCACAAGAGCCTTAAACTCTTTGAACTTGTCAAAGAATTTATATTTCTTCTTCAAGAAATAAATCCATGTATTCATCGAGAAGTCGTATATAAATGATACATAGTACATAGATTTACCTAGTGATGGAACCAACATAGGTCCAAACACATCACATGCACCCACTATAAAATTCCATTTGTCCTCATAGCACTAGAGGGGAATCTTATATGATTATGCTTCCCATGTGATCAATGTTC
The DNA here is from genome assembly GCA_032191745.1 of Picea mariana. Lineage (NCBI taxonomy): Eukaryota > Viridiplantae > Streptophyta > Pinopsida > Pinales > Pinaceae > Picea > Picea mariana. Next base: position 511,547 of record JASDQU010738677.1, read on the forward strand.
ATAGAAATAAAAATCCAGAGAGCAATTGGACATAATTTCAGCCATACCTTTACCATGTAGTACTTGAGGGCCCTTCTCTCCAACATGTCATGGTCTTTAATGCCACAACATAGCCTTTTCTCTAGAGACTGTAGGAGATTTTTCTTCTTCATCTCCAATATTAGAAAAAATGGAACTATTGCACATGTCACTAATAGTGCTTCCCAACAACTTATACAAATTTCCAATCCAAACTCCCTTCAACAACACCATTTCCCCTAAAACCATTCTGCATGTTTCTTTCGCAAACATTGTTTTGATCCATGCATCATCCATTTTTCTTACAAAAATCAAATTTATGGCCAATCCTGGGATGTTAAAAACACGAGGGAGTGTTCTAATTCTTCCATCCATGAAATTCAACTTGACTTTTCCTCATCCTATAATTTTGGATGTCGATTCATCACCTAGAAAAACATCACCTCCATCATACCTTTCATACTCAAAAAACCATTTGCTGTGAGGGGTCATATGAAAGGATGCACTTGATTCGACCAACCATGCTTCATTATTTTCATGTGTGCTTGAATAAACCAAGTACACATACCCTCCTTCATCCATGGAGGTTTTTGCTTCTATATAAGAAGCATCATCAGATCCATTCCCACTCTGAAAATTTTTGGATCTACATTGCTTCTTGTAATGCCCTTCTTTTCCACATCTCCAACATACCTTTACAAATTTTCAAGGAGATTTATATCTCCCCGTAGATTTAGATCTTCCACTTGAGGACATAGATCTATTTCTTTCCCGGAATCATCCTCTTGTAAATAAGGCATCTGAGTTCTGGCTTTCTATATTTTTCTGCCTCATTTCCTATGACAACAGGGATGATACCACATCATGTAAAATTAAAGTAGTTGCATTATTTCCTATGGCCACAACTAGACTATCCCATGAGTCTAGTAAAGAGCACAAAAAATTGATACACTTATCTTCATCAAAAATTTTAATATCAACATACAATAGTTGACTTACCATAGTATTGAAGGTGTTCAAATGCTCTGTCACATAGTCTCTCTCTATATTTCATCCTCAGGTTGTACAAATTATTCTGCGGGAATAATTTGTTTACCTGGGACTTAGACTAATACAAAGCCTCTAACTTGTTCCATAAATCCTTGGCTATAGCTTCCCTTGACACATTCAATAATACTGAATGTTAGAGACACAACTAGATTGTGCTCTTCACCTTTTCATCCATCTTATGACAAGTTGAATTGATAAAATAATAAGTTGATCATATTATCAATTCATTATGTGATATATCATCCACGTAGATGAAATCATTTGGAAATTATTCAATCGTAGTCCATTTTTTCTCATATTAATGACTTCCAGATTGAAAATAATAAAGATCATTCTCAAAACTGGAAAAATCCTTTTTTCCTTATTTTTAGTTGACATAAGTGAAAACCATGTAACAGGATGATCGAAAGGAAGAGCTGGGATAGATCAGTTAGTAGAGAAAAGGACTGAAAATCCTTATGCCACCAGTTCAAATCGGGTTCCTAGAAATATGTCAATATCCATGTTTCCATATCCATCTATCTAAATATATTCTATCTATATGGATATGGGTACATGGATATTGACAGATACGTATGTATATGTACATACGGAGACATCTCGATCAAAATAGATATATGAATCAATCTAGTATGTTCTCTCCCTCTTCTTTGATTATATTTTCCCTCCCTGTCTATTCCAATTGAATCTCAATACTCCGTACATATAAAAAATTAGAATCGAGAACTTAAAGGGCAAGATTTTACGGTAAAAATAGAATATATTATAAGCTCTAGTATCAAATCAATTGAATCCTCCTTTTGGTTCTCGCATATTGTGTGCGTGATATATCATTATTGATGCGTCAATAAAACATTTGGATTTGTTAATCCATCCCTCTTCCATATTCCCGGATATGGAAGAATTGAATGGACAAGAGGCTCTGATACTAGTCAAAAACTATTCATCCCATTCTGTCCGAACCAAAATGGGATGTATTATCCAGTATAATTTGATGGTTTAAGTAGATCTAAACATTTCAGAGGATATTTCAAAAGTATATTTGAATTTAGTTTCAAAATATTGATGTAATCATAGTTCCCAGTATGAATATTGAATCTAACATGATGAAACCTATGATTTATCATGAAATATTGTATTCTTTCCTTGTTGGAGCTCGGTCCTCATATATCCATCGAGCTCTCTTTTCTTTCACGAAGTCTCATTCCTCTGGTTCAGGTGGGAAACATGGCGAATAAACATCCATATGAATTAACTTATCTACTCCACGAACGATACTATAAGAATTTGTACCAAACATTCCTCTGTGATAGTACATGCTCCCATGACAAATACATATTTTGGTTTTATTTGGGCATTTGTTCGTATAATCAATCTCACTAAAGAAGGAACCTTTTTCATGGTCATGGTCCTCACTGTTAGAATGAGGTCAGCTCTTCCACGACCATATCTTGGTACCGGACCATAACGATCAGATTTGAATCATGAACCTATTAATGAAGCGAATTCGATGGAACCACATACCGTAAAGGAGAGACCATAAAATAGAGAGTCTATCCCAATTTGTTTGATGGATCATTTGGGGTAGTTGAAATACATGGATTCAGAATTGTTTGATTGAGTAAAGGTAACTATATAAGATTCATCATTTGATTTATGTCATTTTGTACTTCTCTCCTCCCCCTCCCCCCTTGAATACTAAAAAAATGAGAACCATTCCAATGTTACTTTTTTCCACGCATGGATTGAACCAATGATGAAAATAAGAACAAGAATTGAAGCTCTTATAAATGCAGATATACCATCTATACTAGAACTCATAGCCCATAGATAAAGGGAGAATTTTTCAACATCGGGAACAACAAGAACTGGAGTGAACATATAATCATTCTAGATCGGATCTAAGTATCTCCCATTGGTTTGATACTTGATTTGTAACTAGTAGTCTGGTTCTTGACCAATGGGGTCCAAAGCTCTAGAAATCAAGGATGCAAGAACGTTAGATATTAATAAAGATATGCATCCAGAAAGTATTCTATTCAGGAAATAGAAACATGAATATACTCCTTTGAAATAGATCAAATTCTTACATTTTCCCATCAACTTCTTCATCATTCTCCCATCCACCATGAGTGTAATACCAAAGGACCGAACAAACAATACAATAAATTCTAATGGATTCACATATTATTGTTCGTTTCATCCATGGATTATTATCAAATTCATTCAATGAAATGTTACTCAAATGTCTATTGGTAATACTTGAAATGAATCAAGCATGAGAGAAAGAATCAGATTCGGTCCCAAACTACCCAATTTCAGATCTGAGTCTATACTCATATTATAGAATGAGTATGTTGATGATATTTATTCAACAACCATGGTTGAATGGTTAAAGCGCCCAACTCATAATTGGTGAACTCGCGAGTTCAATTTATATTGGATGAAGGAGAACTACACATATCAATTATTTATGGGATGGGAAGAAGGATGAAGAATAACAAAAAACATTTGAAGAATACCAAATATTTCATTTTATTGAAAGGTTTGGTATTGTTCAATTAAGAAATACATGATAACAATCCATCAAAGTATTTATTATCCACCTATTGAAATAGATTCAACATTCTCTAGATCCAGAGGAAAATTGTGAGCATTACATTCGTGCATAACTTCCATACCTAACCTATGATATATCTGTATAATTAAATTGGTATATAATCCGATATAATAATAGCTACAATGGGGGAAAAGAGAAAAAACGAAAGGAGGGATAAAAATTGATGGATGAAGTGAAATATTCAGTACTTATGGAGAAAAGTATTCATCTATTAGAAAGGAATCAATATACTTTTAACATCGATTCACAATTGAACAAAACAAAGATGAAAATTTGGATTGAACATTTCTTCAATGTTAAAGTAATAGCTATGAACAATTATCGCCTCCCTGAAAAAGGAGGAAAGAGAGGGTAAATGATGGGACATCCAATATGTTTTAAATGTATGATTATTACACTTAGACACGGTGATTCTATTCCACTCTTTTCAGAATGATAAATGAAAAAATTGAAAATAAATGGCCATCCGTTCATATAGAATTTTAACTTTGGATACACGCAATAGATCTATATCAAGTTTCGATGGAAGAGTGTATTTGGACCCACAGAAGAAATTGACCTATGGACAACATCATTTTATGAAAGG
>JASDQU010738677.1:516676-538884 GCA_032191745.1 Picea mariana
AATCCAAGCAAAAAGGATCCATACTCACTTACGTTGTTCATTGCTTAAAATTCTAAATAAAAGGCATGACACAAACTGTCACACTTGGGAGAAAGAAATATTTTTCCTGCATTGGCCCCTATTCTAGACTTAGCTCTATCAAAGTTTATTTTCCAAGCAATATTGACATCTTTTCAGGGAGATATTAAAGTTGCAACCACAATATAAGATCCTAAGTCTTCTTTGTAGTAAACCAATTCATTCATAGGATCTAAGGGGTCTTTTACATGATACTTTCTCCTTTTCTCAGGGTGCAAGGTCACATAGGTATTCTCACAAGTGGGGATAGTATAATAAGATAAGTCCATTTGGATCCTACCTCCAAGTTAATTTTCCCACTTGCGGGATAAAATCCTTCCCCAAGTATCCAAAACATCAATGACAACCACATCCATAGTCAAAGAAATATCCTAAAAAATAGATAAACTCACACAAATATCATTGATCAAACCACATACCTTTACTTCTCTGGAATCCATAGCACATATTTGTATATATTGTCTTGTGGTTTTAAGTCCCGATTGATTCATCACATTAAGGAAAATCACATTGGTAAATGCTCTTGAATCCAACATACAATTATGAAATATTAAATAACCAACCATCAAAGATATGAAAAAGGGTCGATGGCTTGGGTCCTTTTTTCCTTCTTGATTCTGATTGATTCACCATTTTAAGAATAATAGGGGCATCTTCACTTTCATCTACAACTTGGTTTGATTGACTTGCTATCTCAAGCCTTGAAACTTCCTTAATTTGTTCTCTTACAGAATGAATATTTTCCAACTCAACAATGGGAATTTTCATCTTAGCATTACTCATCCAACTGGTTACATCCAAATTTGTATTCAAGGAGTTATTCATTGAAGGATTATCTTGATGTATCTCCACACTTGGTCCTATAGATTGATTATATTTTTGAGGAACTTTGGGAGGACCTTGTTGATATCCTTGAGGCAGATTACCTCTTCTTCTTTGATAAATTATGCCATTAAATCTATCTACATACATATTCTCAATCTCCTTAGGGGAAGGATTCTCACCAAACAATGCAATATCCCTTTGTGTTATTAGGGAATTTTCCTTAACTTGTTGCATATTTTCTTGGGACAAGTGGAAAAATTATCTTCCACCTAACACAATGTTACAAGCATTCAAATATCCATCATCACCATGAGAACTAGCCTTTGTCATTTCAATGTATTTGGCACAAGTTATTTCATCATGGAAACTATCACAAGCTTGAAAATAGTAATGCACTTCATGCTCGAGCATATTGGTTGGCTCTAATGTTGATGGATGTATTTGATCTGTAGGAGGGCCCCAATACCCATTTCTAGGAGGAAACCTATTATGTTGTTGATTTCTCTCAAGTTGAACCAATCTTTTTTGAAAATTATTTGTCATCTATGCAAAATTTGTTTCTAACCTTTTCATTTTGTCTAGGATGGTGGTTAAAGGATCAAAAGAGGGCTCAGTAGAATGGGAAATTTTAGGTTTAGGATCATATTTGGCTCTAGAAGGGTTTAGGATATACAACTTCCTTGAAAAACTCCAATTGTCATCCAAACTCTTAGCCTTTTTCTTAGCTTGTGTCAGATCATTGGGATTGGCTTCATTTAGAAAGAAAATGAACTAGCCTTGGAAAGAGTTAAGGTAATACAACAAGATTAAATGGCCACAATATCATTTCCATTTCTTTTTATATTAGTCAAAGCAGTCAAAAGAAATCTACTATATTTTCTTTCCATCTATCTATCAAAGAAAACATTTCTACAAGCATCAAACAAATTTATGCTATTATCATGAAATCCAAGAAACTTGTTTTTGGCATATTTCTTCAATGATAAAGGAAAGCATTTATAAAGAACATCAAGATGAGCAATTCCAACACCTCTAACATAATACATAAAATCATACCAATGTTATTTAGGACCAATAGCATTATCACCATGAAAAACATGCATTTTTTCTAATGAAGTAGGTGAATCATGAGGTTGATCTGCAATGTTAGTGAAATCAAACAATTTATGGAAATCAATCAACCAAGGAGTAGCCATTTGATTTTGAGTTAGGAAACTTGAATTATCAACAAATAATTTTCTTATATCTTGCATAGATTCAAGTCCTAATTGATTATTTAATTATCTTGTCTTATGCCTACATCTTCTTCTTTTATAATAAATCTCAGGCTAAGGCACAAGATCAACAATACCTTGGGAGTTAGTTCGTGTAGAGTACCTATTTGTTATATTTTATTTGAGTGGAGTCACCAAATGAGACAATCAAGATTATCATTCAAAACAATTCATCAAGATACATATACAAGAATAAACCCAACAAAAACTAGGATATGGACTTTATCACCGACAACGACGCAAAAAATGTTACTACCTGAACTAGAACCTTTGTGAAAAGTGCCAACATAGGTGCTCACTGGGGAAACTAGATGGGAAATGCACCACTATCACCTCAATACACTTTCCCTAGCACTTTAGGCCAACTCTTAGAAGCCACATGGGGTATCTAAAATAATGAAAGTAAACATCTTTAAGTGAAATGTAACCATGCAATCATATGACCTACTTTAATTAATCCACAAATATGTAACAAGACTATGCACTAGGATTCCAATCAATTATTACAATGCTCTAAAGATATTCAACTAGAAACAATTGCCTGAAACACAATTATATCCACTTCAAAGAAAGGTTAGGAGCTAGTGGATGTGTGTCCCAAATACGATGTGTATGATAAACAATATTAACAATTTCATATCAGCATTTAAGTCTATCACTCAACAAAACAAACTATCAAGATGTTAGAATCACTTTAAGACTTTAGGGCACAAAGAGTGAAGACATTTAGCATTAATCAAAAGTGCAATGTGTGTGTGTGTTTACCACTTGATTATATGCTAAGAGAGGAAAAGATTATGGATTTCTTTTCACTTCTAAATCTCATTTTTGAAATAAAACATAGAAATTTCAGATTTAGGTCATGAAACTACCATCCCAGAGAGAGATTAAGCACAAGTGAGAAAGAATTCTTGGATCATTCAGTTGGAAAATAGATATTCTATACAATAATAGCCAAACAAGTGTTAGAGACAATTTCTAAGGATATATAAATACTAACTAAGCGATAACTTGTAAAATGGATGGTGAATCCCCCTAGTGTTTCACAAGTTAGCACTTGGAATTCACCAAATAAAAACTCCAAGTAAATGATAAGAAATTATTGGCACATTAGAGATTAGGATCACCTCTAGACTTGTAAGAGAATCTTGGAAAACTATCTAGAAATAAAATAGAGGCTAGTAATAAGAAAGAAAACACCCTGAAGCACCAAACCCCAACCTTAGGGTTTCACCAAATCTGATTTTTAATGCTGCAATTTAATTTCTAGATTTGAGTATCACCTTAAATCACCCCACAAAATGTTAGATAACACCTTAAATATCAATCCAATAGGTCTGATTTTCCTCCTTGGGGATATAGATCAATAATTAAGCATAAACCTTAGGATTAATTTGTCTAGGAAATGGAATGAACCATTAAATTTACACTAAACAATGAAAGAAATCTAAATAAATAATTTTCTTTGATTTTTCACAATTAGATTTCCTTATAAACAACAAAAACTATTTTTTTTTACTTTTAGGGTTTTTTGGTTGGTTGTTGAATATAAGACTAATGTTTATTTTTATCTAGATAGGGATTATGGGGTAAGGAAGTATGCCCCTCTAAAAATTGGTCACTCTTATAAGGATGGCACACACAACATTACATAGAAAAAACCCTAATCCATTAACCTCGGATTATAAATCAACTGTATTTCCTTAACCAAAATTACATTACCATGGACCACAAAACCGTGTGCCATCAAACCATGAAAAGAAAAAAAAAACATACCAAGAAAAACCACTCGATAAAAAACCTCTTGATAAAAATTGCTCGATGATTTTATGGGGCCTTCAGGCCCACCTAATGACCCCCATCCCATTGTACTATGTGCAAAGAATATAACACATACCCAACATTCTCTCACTTGTTGTTTACTTTGCATATCGAGAGCCACCAAATTTCTTGGTTAATGATCTAGGGTAACAATGCTCATTATCTCTCTACACCAAGAGAACTTCTTGGTGCTCACATACTTTGTCAATGACTCTACAACATTCTTCAAAGTGGCCACCTTCATCAGCAACATCTTTTTGTCTTCAACCATGTCTCTCACAAAGTGATACTGAATATCAATGTGCTTTGTCTTTGAATGATAAGTCAGGTTCTTCATCGGGAAGATTGCACTCTGACTATCACAATCTATCCTTACATCTTTATGTACCAACCCAATACTTAAACACATTCTTTGTAACCCTACTGCTTTGTTGCTTGTATGAGTGGCTACGATGTATTCAACTTCTGTAGTTGAGAGTGCCACTAAAAACTTATGTTTCTCATCAAACTTCTTGCTCCTCCAATTAGGTTAAACACATACCCACTTGTAGATATTTTGTGATACATATCTCCAGCCTGGTCTACATCAACAAATCCATGTATGTACAACACTTTGTTCAATCCTGATCTTCCTTCATAGCACAATCCATAAGTAGTAGTGCCACACAAATACCTAAAACCCCTCTTTATTGTTGCCCATTGCTCCTTCCCTAGTTTTGACATATACCTGCTCAAAAATCCCATTGCGTGTGCAATGTCTAGTCTAGTACAGACCATTGCATGCATCAAATTTCCAACCGCACTATCATATAGAACACGAGACATTTCCTCTTCCTCTTCATGTGCCTTTGGACACTGATATGAAGATAATCTTACATCTATAGGAATAGGAACCCTAACTTATTTACATTCTTTCATATTAAACCTCTGCAATATTGTACCAACATATTTCCTCTAATTTAATGATATTTTCATGTTTGCTTGATCTCTTTTAATTTCCATGCCTAGAATGAAAATTTCAATGTCAATATCCTCCATGTCAAATTTAGAGGACAATTGAGTTTTCACGTCCTGGATAATCTCCTTTTTGTTTCCTATTAGCAACATATCATCCACATACAAGACCAAATAAATAAGACAATCATTGATTAATTTTAAATACACTCAATGATTATCTTTGCTTCTTGTGAAGCCAATTCCTAACATATAAGTATCAAAATTTTTATACCACATTCTTGGTGATTTTTTTAACCCATACATGGACTTTTTCATCCTGCATGCATCTCTTTCTTTCCTTTCATAGTGTTGGAGCCGCCTTTGTTTTTGACCTGTCACAATTTTCAATTCGATACTTGAAATCTAAAGTTGATTTTATTTTTCCTTCCGAGATGATGAGACCTCTGAAAGCTGGTCGCGTGAGCAGCGATGTTTCTCTACTCTCGAAACAAGTCCACTTTCGTAAGAATGTTCGCTCTCTTTGTTTTACTTCGGGATCTCGCAAGTCAGATGCTATAGTCCATGAGTTCACACGTCCCGAGTCACGAAACAGCGAAGTTGTTTTAAATTTCTACTCAAGACAGTAACCAGGGTAAAATCTTATAACTCATGATTAGACGTCGTCGGGGTTTCATGCCTCGGCGTTCACCAAGTCCGAATTTTTATTGTTACAACCCCAAGAACCGACAGTGCGAAGTCCTATCTGGATAACCCATGTCAAAGGCAAAAAGCTAACCATGGTAAAGGTTGTTATCGGCCTTTTGCCACTCGGCATTATCTTTTTCGAAGTTTACCGCTTCTAAACCCCGACTCCCGAAGTCACGAGGAAATTATAACATGATTAATTAATCGCCTAATCCAAGATTTGTTTCCCCTTAATTGAGTTTTAATTCTCGCCATCTCGCGGTTTAGCAACTTGGCGTACTAATTTCCCAAAAGTTGGTCTTCGAAGTTCCGAGTTGCGATATGGAAAATAAAACAATTGATAAAATTAATTATGCTCCAAATCACGGTTACCGTTAATTAAGCCAAAGTCGGTCCTCGTGATCTCGCGAGTGGGAGACTCAAAACGTTAAAAGAAAATCTACGAGATAACGAATAACGAGAAATTTATTTACATGAACAGATTTGGATTAATTAAGTTTAATCAAGACTTATCCCGAGTTTCGATGCTTGTACGATTCTTGAAGGAGCATTTTCACTCTATGTGCCAACTGACTTTTAAACCGCCAAAATTTATGACATTAATGGGAAGATAGGGTAAATCTATGTGTAAGATCGGATTTTTACGGCATAAATTTATTTCTAACTTCGAATTGACAGGCTTGTTTTGAAAGGTACCGTTTTTTCAAATATATGCAAGAGCTGCGTTTCATTATGCATTTTTCATAGCACGCGGAGCTCATTGTTTCTGAGTTAATTACTTTCTGCATGTATACGCAGTTCTATCGTAGGAGAGAGAAAACGCAAACTTCGGCTATGGCTCCGCGGAAAGCAGCAAAGGCGAATGTTGAGGTTGTGGGACAAGGCTCAGACAATGTCTCCGATACTTCACCCCGAAGTGTCGACTCGATCCCTGACTGGTCATTTGTGTCAAATGTTCTGCAAGCAAAATTGGTAGATTATTCAGACGACTCTGACGACAACGAAAGGGATGATTTACACACCAAGTAAAAGATAGTCGTCCAATTTGGAATGCACAGAGTAGCAACCAGGCCACGGTTGCTTCCGTATTACGACATGGTTCGATGGGCGTTGGACCACGTAGACTTACCTACCAGGACTATCATGAACAGCCAGCGAGTCACTGTCGGGACCTTTAGGCCCGAGCATCTACAAACCATGTATAAGCTACCCATGACGTCTGAATATACATATGGTGCTGAGTTCCTGGAGGAATTCAAAGAGAAAGAGTGCACCCAGTATGACAAAACCATGCCCGGTTTGATAAAGGATTGGGTTTCACGCACCGCGAAATTCAGAGCAAATGACTAGGGCATTTATTCTATCGCTTCTTTGGAGCCACAGTATAAATATGTGGCCATGATGACATGTCGGCTATTCGGGAGAGAGGAAACATCGCATTTTTTCATTGCATGGGTGCCTCTAATGTTTCGGGTCACAAAAGGTTGCTCTTTTAATTGGGCAAAGATACTCTCGGATAGCCTGGCCAACAGGGTCACAGAGTATCGGGAGCAAAAGGAAAATGGGAGGCCTTCCTCATTCTTCATGTCGACATATATTATGGATGCAATATGTTCCATGACATCCTTTCCATTGATGAGATGGGGTTGGATTCTAGCCCAAGAGAAACCCATACATGTATATCATGACAAACTATGGGAGAATAAAGCAGAAAAGTTCACATATGAAATTTTTAACTGGGTGATGGTGCCCCTGCATATCGCCATTTTTGGGCACCCACCACCTCATGTCTCAGACAGCATTGCAACAAATCTGAGTGGCATAGCGGATTGGTACGTGGAGGCAGAGTTTTCGTATTTCAGATTTTTCGGGGCTTCTGTTCCCCCTCATGCGCTGCCATTGTTCATTCCCGACAAGATGGCTTGTCAAGAGGTCGCCTGGCAAACGGTAATTGGCGGGGTGAGTAAAGAACTCAAGGGGTACTCAAAGAAGGTATGGCGTTCTTTTCCCATTCGGCTAAATTCTTATTCTTTGTTAGATTTCGGGCATGCCAAAGCCGAGGCTGCAGCCCTAGAAGACCTAAGTTTGGTCTCCATCGAATATAAGAAACATGATCCACAGACGGTTGTGAGCAACCATTTAGCTCATTGTGGGATCAAGAGATTTGAGCATGAAATTTCACCCTCAGACGACGTTTTCCGAGGGGCGAGGTCTTATGAAGAAGTGCTAGCCCGAATCCAATCATTAGCACCCAAAGACACAGCATTTGTATTGAAATTCCAGGAACATAGACGAAGTTGTCTCCCCGCTGTGTTGGGAGGTTCGGCTGTTTCCAAGACAAAACAGAAGGATGTTGAAGGTTTTGAAGACGCAATTCCTGACCTTGGAAAACACCAAGAGGGGGAACAAACGAGGAATCTCGAAGCAGAGGTAAAGACTCTGGACCCACCAAGGAAACAGAAGCCGGAGACTGAAACAAAGACTCTAGGAACGCCAAAGAAGCAGAATCCTGTCGATACTCCAAGAGAATTGGCAAAACAAATCGGAGAGCCCATCACCTCGGTCACACCCTTGCAGTCGACACAGGGAAATGTCAGTGAGGGATGGATATTTAATGAAGAACTGAGGCCCATAAGAGCAGAAGAAATCCCTCCAAATGAGTTCTTCTTTGATAAAAAGAGGAAGGCAGTAGTGAAAAGAGAGTTCTATCAAGAAGGAGGGTCTACTGCGAAAAAATATAAAATCATGACCGATGGAAAAGATAAGAAAAGTGACCAACTCGCCACTGAAATCGCGGGAATGCTGGGGGCGTATGATTCAGCGAATCAATTCTCAGTTGGGCTTTTGAAAAACCAACTAAAAAGGAAGAATCGCCTAATCAGGACCCTCGAGGCTAGATTGGCTACAGCCGCGAAGAACACTAAAGGTCAAGCTAGCATGGAAATAGAATAGGCCAGAGTGGCCGACAAGAATGAAATAGAGATGCTCAAGGCCAAGCTTGAGCAAGCATAGTTGGTGGTTTGAGATGGTCGAGCGCAGGTGATCCAACAGAGAAGTCTGATTGAACAGTTGCAGGCTCGGGCAAAAATCGTCGAGAGCAGAGAAATAGACATCGGGATATTTAAATCCCAAGCCAGCGAGATTCGGAGAAAAATCTCATTGGCTCAGCAGAGTTTGCTCGCCAGGATAGGAGAGATCCGGGAGAATTGTCTGTTGGTGAATCAGGTTTCCGAGAACCTGACTGCCAAGGAAAGGGAGGCCGAAGTGGCTCGGATCGCCTTCCAGGACGCGGTAATAGCCACAAATAACAGAGTTTCGGCAGGTGCTCCCGGGCTCACCTTCCCAGAACAAACCAGAGGTAATATTCTGTTGAAGGATTGGGAGCATAACATTGCCCTGGGCAAGGAGCAAGCCCAAAAAGTAACCAATTCTTTAGAAGAAGCTTTTAATTCCATAAACGGTGAGCTATTGGGTATTGACAGTGGAGGCGATGCAGAAGCATTGATGCAAATGAATGTGGAACAGATCTCACTCGATCTAAAAGAAAAGGATGAGAGAGATTTGACCGATATCTCTCAGATAGATACGGTGGACATGGCCCAAGTTGATAAGCACCTGATCAAACCCAGCGCACAGCTAAGTGCTCTCGACATCATCGGCACACAAATGGAGGACAAGCTGCAGCAGTTAGCCCAAGAATGTTACTTCGTCGAGGCCAGTTGTTAGGCAGAGCCTTCACGGCTCGTATCTCAGCTTGTGGAAAGATGTAATGCCTGCGCTGAGTCCGTGCAAAGACGAGCACCTGGCACTAAGTGACTACAGAGTAGGGGAAATGGAGCGATTGCTCTCTCCTCTGTCATAATTGAAATTTTACGACCATTAAGATTCTACCAGCTTTGTAAGAATTGTATAAATATACCTCAGAGAGAAATAAACAAGGCTGGACCCTTTTGAGATTTTGTAATAGAGTTTTTGCATTGAGATTTAATACAAGCAGATCCGAGATTCTCAATTCCGTCACTTCTGTATTACAAGTTTGCTTTCTTGTTCCTCATTTTTCAATTTCAATTCATATTCATAATTGATGTGCTTCGTTATAATTTAGTACTACCACTACTATAACGAATAAATTTGGGTTTTCTGTAATTTTTCATTGCCTTTCCTCGGCACCAGCTATCAGTTGTGTAAGACCAATTTGCAGTTTCGGAATTCTACATGCATTTTTGTTACATCGGTTATTTTCTTACGTATTTTCTTCTCCCGTTTACTTCGTGTGATTTTCCCCCAATAGGAACCATACACTGTAAGCGGCTTAATGTTTTTCTCCCATCTCGCACTTTTTATTAAAATATAATACAGTTACGGGAACGAGCCTTAGATTTGCATCCATAATTTAGTTCTGAAACTGTAAAACTCTCTTTTATAAAAACCAATGTGAGACAGCACTCAACCTTTATTTAAAGTTCTCTTACCTGTGTTGTTCCCCCATGACAGTTCCCACACCAACTCAACCTAACATTGAACCCGGATTATTGAACCATTTCCTTAAACCTCTTCAACACTATCCTTAAAACAGCAACTAACCGGGCCGAACTTGAACAATCATGGGCAGCCATTGAACGAGACATAACTATTCAGGAACAGTTCGAAGCCAGACAACCCCAACGAAGAAATATCCCTTAGCTTCTTACTCTGAAGGTTGACATCTTCCCTTTTCCATATCCTAACCACTTTCGGATGCCTTGACACTGTACTTTAGAGTCTTAAGTGCAGACTCAGGAACAACACATAGCAAAACCTTATGGTTGCTTCATGTATATTTCTTCTTCCAAATCCCAATGTAGGAATGTTGTCTACACATCCATATGTTCTACATCAAAATAAAAAGAAACAAAAATAGATAAAAACAAATATAATAGAAGTTAACTTGACAACAAGATAAAAAAAAATCATCAAATTCAATTCCCTCTACCTAGGAATAACCTTTTGCTACTAACCAAGATTTGTATTTCTCCACTCTTCCTTCTACATTCAACTTCTTCTGAAACACCCATTTGTTTCCAATGGGATTTATTTCAATCTAAAACTCCACTAGATCCCGAGCCTCATTCTTTTCCAAGGCTTCCATTTCTTCAACCATGGCCTTTTCCAAGAGTTTTACATCCTCTAAATCCATTGCCTCCCTAATAGTTCTATGACCATCATCAATAATAAACAAAGAAAAAAATGAATGAAAATAAGGTGGAGTATACCTTTTTGGTTTCCTTATTTCTCAAATCGATCTCCTCAATACTGGAGTATGAGGCTCTTCTTTTTTTGGTTCCTATTCTTCCATAGTGTCTGATTCATTATCCTTCAATTCAAACTCTATTTTCTCTGGTTCTTCCTCCCTTGGTAGGAATTCCTATTTGAAAACATATTTGATTTCTCTAAACACCACATCTCGACTATACACTACCTTCTTAGTTTCTAGGTTCCAAATATTATAACCTTTCAAACCATCTTTATAACCAACAAAGATACATTTTTAAGCATTTTTATCTATATTACTCATGTTTTCCTTTGGAACGTGAACATAGGCATCACAAAAAAATACCCTAATATGTGTAAGAGAGGATTTCTTATAAATTCATACCTAGCATGGAGTCTTGTCATCCAACATTGATGAGGGTGATCGATTGACTAGGTATCATACAATACCCATTGCCTCTACCTAGAATTCATGTCCTAATATGTCACCATTGAGCATGATCCTTGCTTTTTCCATAAATGTCCTATTCATCCTTTCTACAACTCCATTCTTTTGTGGTGTGTATGGAATAGTCTTCTACCTTGCTATACCACACTTCTTATAGAATTCTTCGAATTCATTTCTATAGAATTATCCACCATTATTCGTCCTTAGCACCTTAATTCTCTTCTTTGTCTAGTTCTCCACAAGAGCCTTAAACTCTTTGAATTTGTCAAAGAATTCATATTTCTTCTTCAGGAAATAAATCCATGTATTCATCAAGAAGTCGTATATAAATGATACATAGTACATAGATTTACCTAGTGATGGAACCAACATAGGTCCAAACACATCACACGCACCCACTATAAAATTCCATTTGTCCTCATAGCACTAGAGGGGAATCTTATATGATTATGCTTCCCATGTGATCAATGTTCATAGAAATAAAAATCTAGAGAGCAATTGGACATAATTTCAGCCATACCTTTACCATGTAGTACTTGAGGGCCCTTCTCTCCAACATGCCATGGTCTTTAATGCCACAACATAGCCTTTTCTCTAGAGACTGTAGGATTTTTCTCTTCTTCATCTCCAATATTAGGAAAAATGGAACTATTGCACATGTCACTAATAGTGTTTCCCAACATCTTATACAAATTTCCAATCCGAACTCCCTTCAACAACACCATTTCCCCTAAAACCATTCTGCATGTTTCTTTCGCAAACATTGTTTTGATCCATGCATCATCCATTTTTCTTACAAAAATCAAACTTATGGCCAATCCTGGGATGTTAAAAACATGAGGGAGTGTTCTAATCCTTCCATCCATGAAATTCAACTTGACTTTTCCTCATCCTATAATTTTGGATGTCGATTCATCACCTAGAAAAACATCACCTCCATCATACCTTTCATACTCAAAAAACCATTTGTTGTGAGGGGTCATATGAAAGGATGCACCTGATTTGACCAACCATGCTTCATTATTTTCATGTGTGCTTGAATAAACCAAGTACACATACCCTCCTTCATCCATGGAGGTTTTTGCTTCTATATAAGAAGCATCATCAGATCCATTCCCACTCTGAAAATTTTTGGATCTACATTGTTTCTTGTAATGCCCTTCTTTTCCACATCTCCAACATACCTTTACAAATTTTCAAGGAGATTTATATCTCCCTATAGATTTAGATCTTCCACTTGAGGACATAGATCTATTTCTTTCCCTGAAGCATCCTCTTGTAAATAAGGCATCTGAGTTATGTCTTTCTATATTTTTTTGCCTTATCTCCTATGACAACGGGGATGATACCACATCATGTAAACTTAAAGAAGTTGCATTATTTCCTATGGCCACAACTAGACTATCCCACGAGTCTAGTAAAGAGCACAAAAAATTGATACACTTATCTTCATAAAAAAATTTAATATCAACATATAATAGTTGACTTACCATAGTATTGAAGGTGTTCAGATGCTTTGTCACATAGTCTCTCTCTATATTTCATCCTCAGGTTGTACAAATTATTCCGCGGGAATAATTTGTTTACCTTGGACTTAGACTAATACAAAGCCTCTAACTTGTTCCATAAATCCTTGGCTATAGCTTCCCCTAACACCTTCAATAATACTGAATGTTAGAGACACAACCAAATTGTGCTCTTCACCTTTTCATCCATCTTATGACAAGTTGAATTGATAAAATAATAAGTTGATCATATTATTAATTCATTATGTGATATATCATCCACGTAGATGAAATCATTTGGAAATTATTCAATCGTAGCTCATTTTTTCTCATATTAATGACTTCCAGATTGAAAATAATAAAGATCGTTCTCAAAACTGGAAAAATCTTGTTTTCCTTATTTTTAGTTGACATAAGTGAAAACCATGTACCAGGATGATCGAAAGGAAGAGATGGGATAGATTAGTTGGTAGAGAAAAGGACTGAAAATCCTTATGCCACCAGTTCAAATCGGGTTCCTAGAAATATGTCAATATCCATGTTTCCATATGCATCTATCTAGATATATTCTATCTATATGGATATGGGTACATGGATATTGACAGATACGTATGTATATGTACATACAGAGACATCTCGATCAAAATAGATATATGAATCAATCTAGTATGTTCTCTCCCTCATCTTTGATTATATTTTCCCTCCTGTCTATTCCAATTGAATCTCAATACTCTGTACATATAAAAAATTAGGATCGAGAACTTAAAGGGCAAGATTTTATGGTGGGAATAGAATATACTATAAGCTCTAGTATCAAATCAATTGAATCCTCCTTTTGGTTCTCGCATATTGTGTGTGTGATATATCATTATTGATGCGTCAATAAAACATTTGGATTTGTTAATCCATCCCTCTTCCATATTCTTAGATGTGGAAGAATTGAAGGGACAAGAGGCTTTGATACTAGTCAGAAACTATTCATCCCATTCTATCCGAACCAAAATTGGATGTATTATCCAATATAATTGGAGGGTTTAAGTAGATCTAAACATTTCAGAGGATATTTCAAAAGTAGATTTGAATTTAGGTTCAAAAGATTGATGTAATCATAGTTCCCAGTATGAATATTGAATCTAACATGATGAAACCTATGATTTATCATGAAATATTGTATTCTTTCCTTGTTGGAGCTCAGACCTCATATATCCATCGAGCTCTCTTTTCTTTCACGAAGTCTCATTCCTCTGGTTCAGGTGGGAAACATGGCGAATAAACATCCATATGACTTAACTTATCTACTCCACGAACGATACTATAAGAATTTGTACCAAACATTCCTCTGTGATAGTACATGCTCCCATGACAAATACATATTTTGGTTTGGTTTGGGCATTTGTTCGTATAATCAATCTCACTAAAGAAGAAGCCTTTTTCATGGTCACAGTCCTCACCGTTACAATGAGGTCATCTCTTCCACGACCATATCTTGGTACCATACCATAACGATCAGATTCGAATCATGAACCTATTAATGAAGCGAATTCGATGGAACCACATACCGTAAAGGAGCGACCATAAACTAGAGAATCTATCCCAATTCGTTTGATGGATCATTTGGGGTAGTTGAAATACATGGATTCATAATTGTTTGATTGAGTAAAGGTAACTATATAAGATTCATCATTTGATTGGTGGGGTTGACCTGTACCCTTTACATCACAATTAGGGTTACAGGTAAGTCTGACTCTTAGAAAATATAGCAATCATACACACCACTTGAGGTCAGCCCCAATAATTGTGAGGTCAGCCCTGTTGTGCCAATAGACACCACTTTTTATGTGTTCATTATAATATAAATAAATATGATTTCTCCATTGAGGAAACATTACACAAGTGTGATTTTGGAAATGTCAACAAGTACAAGTTCTAGGGTTGAAGTGCACACCTCTCTTGGGCACTAGCCTTATAGGTTTTGTGACCACCCTTTGGTGTGTTAGGTTTATAGTGTGGGAGATCTTTATCTGGAAGAATATAGCAAAGGATTGGATGGGTTTTATTCCCTTGTTGAGAAGGATTTCCTAGGATACTTCTTGTGTACTTGTGCATGGTATTTCTTCTTGTGATCTTGGTTACTAGAACAAATTGTTTATGGTGTAACTGCAATTGTCTATGGTTCAAGTAAAATGCTAAAATTGAAATGAAATTCATGCTTGAGACTAGATTAATGAAAAATCAACATGGTATCAGAGTATAGGTCTTGAACAACCCATTGCACAAGCATCTACCATTCATCCTCTCACTTCTACAGAACAGTACGTCCCTCCTAGGGTTTCCATAAAATATGTACGACCCTCCTTTCTAAGGTTTTCCAACACTTAATAATTGGATTATGGGGCTAAACAATACATAGGAGTGTACGGCATCCAGAAAAGAAGAACATAACTATCATCGACGCAACTAAAGCAATGATACATTATCAAAGTCTACCTATGACTCTATGGGCAGAATCATGTATGATAGCAATATATGTTCAGAACAGGAATCCTCGTCAGATCTTGAAGAACGTAACTGTTGAAGAATCCTTCACTGGAGTGAAGCCTGAGATTAGATACTTCAAGATATTTGGGTGCCCAATATATTTTCATATACCCGAAGAGAAGAGATCCAAGCTAGACCCTTCAGGGAAAAGGGTACATTTGTGGGATACAATGAATATTCAAAGGCATATTGAATCTACATCCCTGGTCAGAGACAAATTGAGATAAGAAAATATGTTACCTTTGAATAAGAGATAGCCTTCCAAATATCCAGAGAATCTCAGATGGAGATTGACAGTGAGACAATACCTTCTCCCCCTTCAATAGTTTAGGGGGAGACAAACATTATTCTAGTTGATCCAGTTGTTCTAGATGATCCAATTGATACACCTAAATACATTACAGTAGGGAATAAAAGGCATGCTTGGGCTCGATAGATTCTACAGGAGGTAGAGGGACATGCATCCCCTCAAGGGACATCCCGAGAGAGCAAGAGACCAAAGATATTTTCGAGCTACCTTTCAGCCATGAGCCACATCATTGACTCTGAGACTTCTTGCCATGGAAATATGCCATCACAAAAGAATATTAGTCTATCTTGAAGAATGATGTATGGGATATTGTTATGAGACCAGAAGGAAGTCAGTATTGACTTCCAAGTGGATTTATAAAATCAAGCATGCAACTGATGGAAGTATCGAGAAATACAAAGTGAGATTTGTAGACGGAGGGTTCTCACAAGTAGAGGGAGTCGACTATGATGATACATTTGCTCCAGTAGCTCGATACACTTCCATCCGGTCTGTCGTTGCACTAGCTGAATCCATGGGTTGGAAACTACATCAGATGGATGTAAAGACAACCTTTCTCAATGGTGAGATTGAGGAATAATTTTATATCGAGCAGCCAGAAGGATTTGTGATACACAACGAGAAATATCATGTATGCGGGTTGAATAAATCCCTTTATGGACTAAAGCAAGCACCTCGTGCTTGGTATGAGAAAATGGATGGATTATTGATGAGTTTGGGATTCAAAAAGAGTGATGTTGATCCAAACCTATATTATCACATTGTTGGAAACGAGTTCTTAATATTGGTCCTATATGTGGATGTCCTATTCCTCACCAATTCAGAGAGACAAATTGTTGAATGCAGTAAGAATTGATTGCTAAATTTGAGATGAAGGATCTAGGTATGATGCACTACTTCTTGGGACTAGAAGTATGGCAGAAGACTGATGAGATTTTCTTGAGTCGGGGAAAATATACAATGGAGATATTGAAGAAGTTCGGTATGATAGAATGCAAATCCATGCCTACGCCAATGGTGATGGATTTGAAGAAAATGAATGATGTTTATTCAGACGAGATTGATCCACACTTGTACTGACATCTGATTGGATCACTGATGTATCTAGTTAACACCAAACCTGATATATGTTATGAAGTGAATGTTCTTACTTAGTTCATGAGTCAATCGAGATAGACTCATTGGATAGAAGTGAAACATGTTTTGAGATACCTACGAGGCATAGTTGTATATGTCATGAGATATGCCTCCAGTGTAGACTTGAGTTTACAGGGATATGCCGATGCAGGGATCACAGTGGAATAGAAGAGCACCTCTAGTTGTTGCTTTACTTTGGGGTCTACCATGGTTTCCTTGTGTGACAGGAAATATAGCTTTGTGGCCTTGAGTATCACCGAGGCAGAGTATATAGCATTGAGTGTGGTAGTCCATGAAGCAGTGTGGCTTCACAATCTTCTAACAGATTTATTTGATCATGAGATGGATCCTACCACTATCCATTGTGATAACCAGAGCTGTGTGAATCTCTCTGAGAAACTTGTGTTTCATGATAGATCGAAACACATTGACATAAAATATCACTATATCAGAGACATGGTGTAGAGGAAAATAGTACACGTGCAATACCTTCCTACCCATGAGCAGATTACATATATCTTCACCAAACCGCTTGCCAAGATGAAGTTCGAGTACTTATGTAAGAGACTTGGCCTGGTGGAGAATACCTCTCTAGATGAGAGGGAGTGTTGATGATTATTGCCAAGACTACTTTGAGTACTTCCATGAGAGACTTAGTCTATGGATAATACCTCTCTAGCTGAGAGGGAGTGTCGGTGACTACAACCAAGACGAAGTTCAAGTATTTCGTGTGAGACTTGGCCTAATGGAGAATGCCTCCCTAGATAATAGGGAGTGTTTATGATTACAGATGTGTGAGACATCCTCCAGGACATATACTGAGTGAGTCGGTCTGAGAGAGATCCCATGAGTTGGGTGTGCCCATGAGATGGGTGTGTTGTTCCTCTCTAAGATGGAGAAGGAACGTTGTGTGCCCTTGAGAAGGGAAGATGCCCATGATATGGGTGTATCATTTGAGATGAAACGATGTGTACCCATGTGATGGGTTTATTGTTCTCCTTTGTGCAGAGAGTTGAGATGATGTGATACTCCAGATGATTCTCCTGTGAGATGCAGTGAGATAGATATCTGTTGAGTAGGACGTTCATGTGGCTGAGCACAGGTGGAAGTGATCCTAGTGGCTTAGCACTAGTGAGTGTGTATTCTGATGATTCTCCTGTGAGACACAGTGAGATAGATACTTGGACTTCCCTATGGTTGAGCACAGGTGGGATTTCCCCTAGTGTCTAAGCACTAGTGGGTGTATGAGATCCCTTGCTATATTTTCTAAGAGTCAGACTTACCTGTAACCTTAATTGTGATGTAAAGGGTACAGGTCAACCCCACCATAAAGTGAAAGATAATTAATATGGTAATTATATTCTGAGTTATTGAGGTCGGCCTTATTGTGCCAATAGACACCACTTTTGATGTGTCCATTCTAATATAAATGAATATGATTTCCCCATTGAGGAAACACAACACAAGTGTGATTTTGGAAATTTCAGCAAGTTCAAGTTCTAGGGCTAAAGTGTGCACCTCTCTTGGGCGCTAGCCTTCAAGGTTTTGTGAGAACCCTTTTGTGTGCTAGGTTTATGGTGTGGGAGGTCTTTCTCTTGAAGAATATAGCAAAGGATTGGTTGGGTTTTCTTCCCTTGTTGAGAATGGTTTCTTGGGATACTTCTTGTGTACTTGTGCATGGTATTTCTTCTTGTGATCTTGGTTAGTGCATCAAATTGTTTATGGTGTAACTGTAATTGTCTATGGTTCAAGTAAAATGATAAAATTGAAATGAACTTCATGCTTGAGCCTAACTTAATGAAAAATCAACAGAGGGGTCATGATTGGAGATACTATCCTTTCTGGTCCAAAAGCTCCTATATCAATAGGAAATTCCCTACCTCTGAGTGTGGTTTGAATTATTAATTAATGTGATTGGAAGCAATCGATTGGGTTTACAATGAAGCTTATAAATCCATCACTGATCCAACTAGGACACTTTTATGGGATGAACCCCAAAGGGAAACTGAGGATAAATGATAGCAGGTGGTTGGATCCAAAAAAAAATCATATTAGATCATTGGTTCCGAAGATATGATAATATGGAGAGGACCATTTTTTTTTTCGAAGCGTGAACAAAATGGGATAGAGGCACCCTCGAAAAAGACAAGTAACTCACATTTGATCCCATGGTAAGAGGTGGATTCAGAGTTGGACAATGGTAATAATTCCCAAAAGGAAAATATGGGGAGAGGAAAAAAAGTAGAAAGAGGGAGAAGAGAAAAAGATGTTGAATATGCCTCCTATGTTATCCATAACATACAAAAGTATTAACATAATTTGATAAAGTCATTCATTTTGAATGCTACATAAATAATATAAGCCACATGATGGAATAGAGAGACCTGGGTGTAGAGAATTGGGAGATATAGAATACAATAGATGCCCTTTCTCATCTCGATTCTATTTAATTAATATATGTGAATATCATTACATATACATCCAGGAAGTTGTATTCCTTGAGAGAGGCGTGTACATTTTGCGAAGGGATTTTTATTTATTGGAATAAGAGTCTACTTCAACCAATATGCCCTTGGGCACAACTATACATAACATAGAAATAACACTTGGAAAGGGTGGGAAATTAGTTAGAGCGACAGGTGTTGTAATAGAACTAGTCGCAAAAGAAGATCGATCGACCACATTAATATTACCATCCGGAGAAGTTCGTTTAATATCTGAGAATTGCTTAGAAACAATTAGAGAAGTGGGTAATATCATTGCAAACAATAGAAGTTTCAGTAAAGTTGGAGCTAAACGTTGGTTGGGTAATCATTATGATGTAAGAGGAGTAGCTATGAACCCTGTAGACCATCCTCATGGAGGTGGAGAAGGAAGAACCCCAATTGGCAGGAAAAAACATGTGACCCCCTGAGGCTATAGTGTGCTTGGAAAGAAAAGTTGAAAGAGGAATAAGTACAATGATTCTTCAATCCTTCGTCGACGTGAGTAAGAATGGTTGGATATCCATAAAAACAAAGAAATAAAGGTAATTGATCATGGCACGTTCACTGGAAACAAATTCTTTTCTGGCTAATCATTCATTGAGGAAAATTAAAAATATAAACATAAAGGAATAAAAAAATATAATAGTGACTTGGTCCCAAATATCTGTCATTGTACCCGCAATGATCGGTCATATAATTTTTGTTCATAATGGGAGAGAACTTTTACCCATTTATGTAACAGATCATATGGTAGACCACAAATTGGGGGAATTTTCACCTACTCTACTTTTTCAGGGACATGTGAGGAATGATAAGAAATATCATCGTTAATTGAGATATACTTGTCATTTATTGGGGAGGATGGAGTCAATGGGAAATAATAGTTCAGGTCCATAGATGCGACCTTTGAAAAGAAATATACGTATGTCTGCCCATAAATCATGTAGAGTAATTAATCAAATTTTTGGTTGTTCATATGGACAAGAACTTATGATATTGGAACCGGTGCCATATGGGCCCTGTTATCCCATATCACAATTAATTCATTATACGGCAACAAATGCAAATCACAATATGGGCTTGAACAAATCCAATTTACTCGTCGGTAGAGTCGAAGTGAATGAGGGTGTTGTTTTCAAAAGGGTTCAACCTAGAGCTCAGGGATGTGGTTATCCAATACATAAACCCACTTATCATATAACTATTGTATTGGAGGAAATTGTTGGAATACTGAGAGGGGGGGTGAATTAGTATGAGCATTTTTATCACTTTTAACCACAATATAAAATCTTCAATGATATATTCAAAGCATATAAGAATTAACTTTATCAGTTACCATCTATGTTTAGTATATCATCAACAATATAAATCAATAGTGCATAGTAAAATAATTACAGATACACAGTACACCAATATTAACATGGAAACCCAATGCAGGAGAAAACCACAGAATGATTTTCTTATATGTTAGAAGAAATATATTCATAGGAATCTCCAACTTTCCAATTTTCGAGCTTCAACTGGAAGGAGGCTCCAACCTGAAGGAAGCTCCAATTCCCTGATTTACCATCTACAACTGGAAGGAGGTTAAAACCCCCTTTCCTTTCCCCATACAACCTCCATGAAATATAAATGTAAACCAATCTTTCAATACCACATCAACCTGTCACTGTCCCTTTCACTAGACGGATATACCATCACTCTCACTGTCAACCTGTCACCACAACTTGTTATTGTCAACCTGTCACCATAACTTGTCACTGTCAACCTGTCACCACAACTTGTTATTGTCAACCAGTCACCATAACTTGTCACTGTCAACCTGTCACAACAACCTCTGATCTTGTATTTGACCAGGTGTACGTGATCACAGACCTGCATACCTTCCTCAACTTTTGCAACAAGGGAATAACATCTTCATCAACCTTTACCTCAGTCTCATGGGACTAGTTATAGATTAGTCACAAACCCTAACTTTCAACAAGAATAAATCTTTACATGTAATGAATAAAGGTCTGAAACTTGTACCCAACCTTAGTTATTATGTCTTATGAAATTCCTCCAAGTTTCACTCCTTTAATAATTCCTTAAAAGGAGTTATAGAGAAAATGGCAAACCTTGTTGAATTATGGCCTATTTTAGAGGGCGAACTTGTATGGCATGCCACGTGCTCAATATTTGATATCTTATTCTGAAAATATCATACAACAAACCACATCCTGTAATATTTCCATTTCAATTGATCTCACATCAATTTTATTCTCTATGAATAATTTATGACTGTTTTACCCGGAATATCTATTTAAAACTAGTTTCAGGACTAGTCGAAATCCCTATCTTCGACACAGTGTATCTCTAAAAGTACAATGACCCGGAAGATGAAAATTATACCACGGGTACCTTGACATGTTTTCTCGACATCCTCCAATTTTGTCTATCTTAATCATTATAGAAAAACAATTATAGTGAAAATGGTAAGATGACCTGTAAATAACATACCTTAGAACACATCATCAAAAACTTCATCCTCCCTTGGATTTTAAGCCTTCTTAACTTCACCTGTACTTCTCTTCCTCCAACCTGTATTCTCAAAACTGAATACATAGAAGTGATTTGCAACTAACTCTTATTTGTGTTATAAAGAGAAATTATTTAATGGCATGCAACTTCCATGCAACTCATGATGGCATGCAACTCACATGCAACCTGTTATCTTATGTTTACTACCACTTTACTTTGACATGCAACTTTTTTCATAAATGACAACCAATATTCTAAAAACTAAACTTTCGACAATATTTTTCGATAATTAATTAATGACATGCAATAATTAATTATCCCTGCAATAATTAATTAATCTTTTTCGATAATTAATTAATCCTTGCAATAATTAAT
>JASDQU010738678.1:6633-19341 GCA_032191745.1 Picea mariana
GTGGAGTGATAGAGGAAGAGAGGGTGAGGGGAGAGAGACATAGGGAGGGAGGGAGGGGAATGGAAAAATAAGTGAGGTAGAGAAAGGAGAAGAGAGTGATCCAGAGAGAGAGGGTGGGGGTAGAGAGAGAGGGAAAGAGGGAGAGAAGGAGAGCGAGAGGGTGTGGGGGGGGTGAGAATGGGGGAGGGAGAGATAGAGAAATGGAGGGAGGGGGTAAGAGATAGAATGAGGGAGTGGGGAAGAGAGGGGTGGAACGAGGGGAGGGGGGGAGAGAGTCAAGGAGAAAGAGTGGGGGAGAGGGGAAGAGAAAGAGGAGAGGGGGAGAGAGAGAGAGAGAGAGTGAGGAAGGGAAGGAGGGAAAGAGACATGGGGAGAGAGAGAGAGAGAGAGAGTAAGGGAGTGAGGGACAGATGGGGGGAGTGATGGAGGGAGAGTGAGAGGGAGGAAGGTGGACTAATCGGTAGGTGCAGACACTAACAAATCTCCCTAGATCCACCTAGATCTTGAACAAAACAGGACAGGACATGACTCTTTTCCTAAGTTTTGACCATTGAATAAGCTAGTAGGAAGGAACAAGTAACATACCTTAGTATCGCTTCCTAGGGTCTCTTTTTCTCCTGCTTCGATCCAGTGATCTCGTGAGGTCAATACCAAGACAACACAAACCAACCAAAGTGAAGATAGCAAAATATATTCAATTGTCAACTTATGTGTATGATCAAGGAATTACACAATAAAGTGAGAATAGCTTTATGGGAAAGGGACATGCCACTGTATCATATTAATTGAAAGTAAAGATTACAACCTGATCGCCTTGATGTCGCAAGATTCCTTTCGATGGCTCTTGGCTCCAACACACACACTTGCTCAATCCTTGTATGAAGAAGATCAAAACCTCTTGATAGACTTGCTAGGGTCTCCAAGCTCCTGTTCAAGCTAAGTCCTTCACACAATTCTTTCACCAATTCTCTAATGAATCTTGCTTAACATTTTCCATGAGAATTCCCTCAATATATAGGAGAGAATGAGATAGTTACTTGGATAAGAATGATCCCACAATATCAGGGAATCCAGTATAAGTATAACCATTCGAATTCCAACCCATTCTTCTAGAAGATTCCCTTCTAGAACCATCGAGAATTCATCTTTTTCCATGCTTTAGGATGAGTTCACACCCTAGCTATTCAACATAGTGCGAGAAGTTCGCACCTTGGCTTAAGGCAACCTGCGAGAATGGATCATTCTCGCACCCTAATATATTAGCAGCCTGCGAACCTTCTTCAAAAATGAGTTTTCTAGGAAGAGATGAAAGTAACTTTTCTCAGGAGAAAGTTCTTCTGAGACATAGCCATGAGACATACACATTGGATCTATGTGTCACAGATTATACACACTCCATAGAAACCTGGACAAAGAGATTATATCCAGGGTCTTCAATCTTGTCGCCCAAAGTACGAATCTAACCATGTGATTACATGTGTTGAAGTCGAACATGGCAGAAACCACTTGATTACCGGTCATTGATGAAATCGTTAACAAGTGTGAGGGAAATCACCATTGATGTCAATGACTCCCAAGGTACTCTATTACAAACCATCGAGTGTGAATGAATGAGTTGAAGTCGAACATTCGATGAAATTCTTCGATCAGGGGTCAATGATGTAAACTCATTGTCGAAAGCAAGGAAACCTGCCATTGAGGCATGCAAGCTCCAAGGTACCAAAGAATTTCTAAGCCTTGATTTCAGATAATGAGCTGAAGTCGACGGAACAAAATTCGTCACGGGAGGGCCTTGATGTATCCCCCATCAATGACACGAAATGAGTAACAGATTTTGAAGGTGAAACAGAGTATGATGTAAATCGAACTAGACACAGGGAAGGCCGACATGGAGAGAATGGAGAACTGTAGATGACCGACTCAATAGAAGTTTCATATGGACTTCTCTTGAAAATATGAACGACACGACCAATGATTTGGAAGCATTGACTCAAAGATGACAAAGGGAATGACCTTGTAGCAAATCAAATGAGAGACAAATGGATTTCCAAAACCAGCTTCAAATATAATGAATAGGGGGTGTCATGTTCAAGAGAAACACTTACTGCCAATCAATACGAATATGAAAACATATATCTTTCCCAAATTTTCCCCCACCATTTCTGGCGAGTACCTCTTTATTTTTACGCAAGCTTGAGGAGGATAACATATTCTTGTTGATATAATCTTATCCTTTGTATAAGTCCTTCGGAGTATGTTTAACGAACCCTAAGAAGGAGTGGTTTGGTCCCATTACGGGTCTGTTGATGTTTGTTTAATGAGTCCAAAGATTGAAAACTCGAAGGTTTTTCACGATTATAGAGTTTGGAAAAACACTTAAAAGAGAAATCTCTCAGTTCTTTTTTCATCAAATAGTCTGAATGAGACCGAAAAAGAGATAAATTATCGCTCACCAGATGCTTTCTTCAAATACTTTATCGAGCGTGAAAATAGCAAGGCTGCTCGGCTATCTTTTCATGTTTAGAGAGTCTGAAAAGATCTTAAAGAGGACTCCAAGAGGGTTCATTTTTCGTATAACCTTGTTGAGCCTGAAAAAGTGATAAAAGTATGCTCGATCACGTTCTCATGTATTTTTGAGCGTGAGAATGGACAAATACCACGCTCGAGGTTTTATACAAAAACCATTAAAAACAATCAAAACATGCGATGACAAAGAAAACATATGTCTGCATCCCTGTATATGAACATTGAAGTCATTACGCCTGCAAAATTTACACTCAGAAGGAAATTAGAGATTAGGGTTTAATAGATAAATAATCATAAAAAACCAAATAACATGGTAAAAGTAAATATAAAGGAGTAAAACTCTTTTTTACCATATCATTTTCACTTTTCCACTATTTGATCTCAAAAACTCCTCTTTTACCCTCGAAGTTCGACATCATATTGCGGGAGTTACGAGCGTCCATTCGGCGAGTCGTCAGTGAAAGTGAGGTAGGCTCTTTGTCTTCTACTCTTTCTTGGTTTAATTTTGCATTTTCATTGCTTAAAATTCATTTTTTGAGTTGATTTTATAAGCCCTACTTGTGCTCATCCATTCTCGCAGGTGGACTACACGGGACCTGCAAAAATGGGTGATTCTCGTAGGTGAGCCCATAGTAGCCTGAGAGGTTCTCCCACTGTGCCCAAAGGGCACCTGCGAGAACCACAAAGCACAAAATTTTTTTAATATTTTACCCAATAAAAAGGAACCAATTCATAAACAGAGTTGCTAATCCTCTTTTTGTGCTTCTTATGCAGGTATTTGGCCATCAAAATGGTTCTTGAATGGCGTGAAAGGGAGCACAAAGAAGACAATGCTATTGCTGGAAATCATCCACCCACTATTGTTACTTTAAGAAACTGTGGCCTTCTGAAGTACTTTCGTATACTGGGCATGAGGGCCCAAGTCAGGTTATTAGAGTACCTTGTGCGTATGTGGGATCCCGATCAGTAGGTATTTCATGTGGGGGTCCACACACTGTCCTTAGATATTGAGGACATTTACTTCTTGACTGGACTGTCACGGCGGGGGTACCATGTGAGCCTGACTGCTAGTAGAGGTGGTGGGATGCCCATGAGTGAGTACTGTCGCTTACACTGTGTTCCCGAGGTAGAAAGGAAGAAAGGGAAAGTAGTTATTTAGGGAGTACGGGATTTGACCCTCCGTACTATCCTATTCACCATAGATCAGATGGTTGGGAGTTTTGCTCCTCACATGGCACTATAGAGTTACTTCCAGTATGCCATCGAGTGTACTGAACCTCGGGTTTTTAACTGGGTAGATGTTGTGCTTCGTAGTATAAAAAGACAGTTGACCAAATGCAGACGAGGCGACCTGAAGCAATTTAGGTATGGATATTTATTAGTGTCCTTCTTCCTTGAGAGGGTTCCATTACTGAGACTGCAGGTTGAGTGGAATTTACTGGCTCCCAGGGATCCAAGAATGCTGAGATGGTGTCGGCTCATGGCCCGGCATGTAGTTGGACCTATCATCAAGTATGATGATACCTTCTTTGACTAGCTTCAACCACAGATGTTGATGGTTGATGATTATGCTTATTACGAGTTGGATTTCCGAGGAGATCCGGACTTAGTACTGCTAGAGGATGCTTAGTGGGGGAACTTGGTAAGAAGTACACAATTTTTTTCCTTTTTAAATCTTTTTGTGAATTTTATCATATGCAAATCTTTTTTATATGTTCGTTCAAAGACTAAATACAAAATTTGTTTTTGATGACATAGATGTTGGATCTTACCGACATCCTGGTACTTCTCCCATTCAGCAGCGAGGAGAGGTAGTGCCAGCGCCACAATATGCTGAGGATTATCAAGTAGTGGAACAAAACCTAGAGGGCTTGACAGCGGATATTCCAGACACGCCTCTTGAAGAGGTTCCATGACGTGATTAGCGTCATACAGTAGGAGTGTCAGGGTCCATGAGTCGATTGCTCCGTAGAGTTTCCCAGGAAGTCATGTGTAAGGTAGCTAGAGAGGTGGGGGGGGGGGATAGAGGGCCCATAGTGATAATAGTGGAGGTCATTCAATGTAAGGTGGACTAGGTCCACTATATTATTAAATAAGGCTCACTATGGTAGTTAGATATAATAAATGGGTAATTAGATATAATTAATGTAAGAGGGTTTCTTAGAAGGTTCTACTTCTAGAAAATTCCTCCTCTAGAATGTTCTCAGGAAATGATAGCACTATATAAAGGGGTGAAAGCAATGTAATGAGACATGAAAAGAAGTATTGTATTTGGAGTTGAATCTCAATAGGAGGATGCCCCCTCAAAGAGGCAAGTGAACAGGAGAGGATCCCTTCCATAATAGGATCCATTGTATGGTGTTTCCCTACCTCAAGGGTTTTGATAATAATAGAATGTAGTTATTTTTATCTTGCTTTGTGGATCTATTGTGTATTTAGTATTTGTGGTGATTATATCTTCAGATCTAGTATTGGTTCTTAACAAGTGGTATCAGAGCACTTTCCTTGGCCGGAGTTGTGGGCAAATATTTTTTATTTTTGCAGATTTTTTTTTCGGAGCAGAAAAAAGAGGGCCGTGAAATTATCGAAGTTTTTGGTATATTTCGGTGCAAAATTTGCAGTAAAGGGTTGTATATTTGAGTTCCTCTCTGAAAAACACCCAATTTAAAAAAAAAATCGACCGAAATGGAGTCCGGAAGGTCAAGATATTGAGGTTTTAAAATCTGCAATTTTCAGGGTTTTTTTCTGCGAACGGCGGCGCGATTTGTTTTTATTTATGTAGCATTTGGAGGCCGAATCTTCCCAAATAAATTACATATCTGAGTTTCTCTCACAATTTCACCCAATTTCAAAAAAAATATCATCCGAAACGGAGTCCGGGAAGTGAAGTTATGAGCATTTGAACTTCAACAGTTTTTAGGGTTTTTCCAGAAAAAGTCGTGATTTTCTGCCGAAACTTATTGGCTCTATTTTTTGGGTTTTCAGATGGCTATTTCTTCTCAAAACCTGAAAGAAATTATTGAATCATTCA
The DNA here is from genome assembly GCA_032191745.1 of Picea mariana. NCBI lineage: Eukaryota > Viridiplantae > Streptophyta > Pinopsida > Pinales > Pinaceae > Picea > Picea mariana. The sequence continues at coordinate 12,191 of JASDQU010738678.1, forward strand.
AAGCCCAAATGTTTCACACATTGGATGAGAGATTGGATGTGTTAGCACAAGGCCTCACAGACAGCCTCACAAATATCATCACAGATGGCCTCAATGACAGTTTTCGTAGTATTCAAGATTCATTAAACAACATGCAGGAGATATTTCTTATGCAGGGCCTCAGGGATGAATATAATTAGGAAATATATGCTTGGTATGATTTTGAGGCAGATTGTGATGATTGGTATATGGATAGTTGTCATTTCTGGGATGACAACCACTTCCATATTTTATTTGATGACTCTACTCCACCTTCTGCAGAGAACATCAATGTCCCAGATCAGGAGTTAGTTACCAGCGTTCAGTCTGCATATTCTACAGTGTTATTATTCCTTCCAGATCCTTCTACAACCATTTTCCACTATGTGGATGGATCTTCTTATTTGGATCCACATGATAGGTGTCAGTCTTTGGAGCATCATTTGGAGTTGGTTATTGGGTTCCAAAATCTTCTTCGGGTAGTTCACATGAGCACTTGGACATGGGACCCAGGCTTACAATGGTGGTTGGACTACTTCAGCATGGTGGATTTCTTTTCTACATGGGACCCTAGTTCTTCAATCTTCTTCAACATTATGGTCCACAATTGTCCATGGGACCCTGGTATATGGTTGTACATCAAGCGTTGAGGACAACGCTTTCATAAGGGGGATGGAATGTAAGGTAGCTAGAGAGGTAGTGGGGGGGCCTAGAGGGCCCATAGTGATAATAGTGGAGGTCATTCAATGTAAGGTGGACTAGGTCCACTATATTATTAAATAAGGCTCACTATAGTAGTTAGATATAATAAATGGGTAATTAGATATAATTAATGTAAGAGGGCTTCTTAGAAGGTTCTACTTCTAGAATATTCCTCCTCTAGAATGTTCTTAGGAAATGATAGCACTATATAAAGGGGTGCAAGCAATGTAATGAGACATGAAAAGAAGTATTGTATTTGGAGTTGAAGCTCAATAGGAGGATGCCCCCTCAAAGAGGCAAGTGAACAGGAGAGGATCCCTTCCGTAATAGGATCCATTGTATGGTGTTTCCCTACCTCAAGGGTTTTGATAATAATAGAATGTAGTTACTTTTATCTTGCTTTGTGGATCTATTGTGTATTCAGTATTTGTGGTGATTATATCTTCAGATCTGGTATTGGTTCTTAACATCATGTGTGACCATGAACGTCATCCATGACGTCACTTTGTAGAAGCTATGAGCTTCGGATTTTGACATTTTGGTCTTCGAACAAAACTTTTTGTAAAAAACTCTTTTGATAGTTATATATATAGACAGCTTCAACCGGTTTACCTTGTATTGTGTGAAAATTGATTTGATCGATTTATAAATGATCCATATGTTTGTCTAATACATAGTTATCCAATGCATCTGTTAATGTATTTATACATCTAGGAATATGTTGATATTCAATGTAATCAAAATAACGTTCCAAGAGGGGAATTCACAAATACACCTGTAACAAAGTAGGACTTCGAATAGTGTAGACATTACTTAACTGTAGTACTACCAGCTATGAATCGAGTCGCACAACCAAATGATGGATTCCAAGTTAGATAGCATCAACCAATAATTCAATAACGATGTTATACTCTGCAATGTTGTTGGTTTCACGGCCAAGACACACACCTCGTAAGGAGACAAGTTCGTTTGTAGGGGAGTATATTGCCCATGCAGTGGAAGCAAGGTTCTGAGTACTATGACTAGCGCCATCAGCGAAGCCAATATAAGGTAGCAAAAACTCTGACATCTGGAAATCAAACACAATGTCACATAAGGGTAGAGACCAGATAACAACAAAAGCAAGCTTACAGTAACACACAAGAAGTATGATACAATAAAAATACAAGTACTCATGCACAGATGATCGTATGCATAGTATTTCTTCAAGTACAACCCATTCCTGGATTCACTCAAAGGCATACCATCGTAATCTACTAACTCATAAGCTCCTTTTTCCAAAACTCGTCGAACAATATAAGGACCTCGCCACATGGCTTCGAATTTTCCAGCCCCTAGCATATCTCGATCTTGATCATAGAGGAGAATGAGATATCCTTCCGAGAAAATGCGAGGCTTGACATGTTTGTCGTATTGGGCCTTGACACGCTTCTTCTGAGCTTCAATGACTAGGGTGGCATCGCATCGAGTTTCGTTTAATTGCATAAGATACAATAGACGTTCTTCATCAGCAGAAGTGTTTGGTAGGAGTTCAAAAACTATTTTTAAAGAGGGTATCTCGCATTCAATCGGGAGAATAGCTTCCACACCATAGACTAACCGGAAAGGTGTAAACCTAGTAGCAGACTTGATAGATGTTCGATAAGTCCACAATGCTGAAAACAACATTGTGTGCCAACTTGTTTTGTGAATCCATATCATTCGTCGGAGCATAGTTATAAGAACATTGTTAATTGCTTCGACCTGGTAGTTGGCTTGTGGGTAATAGGGCGTTGATTTATCATGGTGAAGACCCAACTTTTTAGTAAGTTCAGACATCATGAAGTTTCTGAAGTGGCTACCGTGATCAGTGACGATAGCTTGGGGAACACCAAAATGAGTTATGACGTGATTAAAAATGAATAAAGTTGTGGTCTTTCCAGTGTTGTCAAATGTCGACATCGCCTCATCCCATTTCGTAAAGTAATCAATGGCTACAATGATGTAACAATGCCCCCCGGCCGAGTGAGGGTGACATGTCATGAAATCGATGCCCCATTTCACGAAGGGACCAACGGAGACCACAGGGTGAAGAGGAGCAAGATGTGACCGTATCTTCTGATTATAGGTCTGGCAAGCATGGCATTTCTGAACGGTGATTATGCAGTCGTTAAAAAAAGAAGGCCAAAAATACCTTGCTCATAAGATATTCTGGGTAGTAGCATACCCAAACATATGACCACCACATGCTCCATAATGGAAGTCATTCAGATCTTTCTCGACTTTGTCGAACATTAGACAACGTCGAAAAACAGAGTCAATCACCCGATGATAAAGAATATCCCCGAGGATAATATATTGACAGGATTGATAACGTATGCGACGTCGGTCAGTTTAGAAAAAGTTGGCTGAAAATTCTAGGTTTGGAGATATATAATGATATCCCCATACCAAAGATCATCAGTGTTGATAAGGAAAAGAGATTCATCGGGTAATGAATCCGTTGCTACTGTTTCCATTGTAGAATGGGGAAAATCGCATATCAACTCAGAAAAAACTAAGGACTTCTTGGACTTGGCGCGTTCGAATTCCAAGTCAAAATCCTGGAGAATCATAATCCATTTGGAGTATTTTCCCCCTAGCAATTGACGGGTAAGAATGTGTTGCATAGCGTTGCAGTGAGAAATCACTGTAGTCTTCCGCGAGAGGATATAGTGCCGGAAGTGTTGGACGGCTTGAACGGAAGCCAAGGCTAGTTTTTCGACATGTAAATACTTGATTTCAGTAGGCATTAGACTTCAACTCAAGTAGTAAATAACATGTTCATCATTAGCATCATATTCTTCGATGAGAACCATACTAATGGTGTAATCCGAGGCAGCAAAATAGAGGAAATAATCGCAACTGTAATCGGGGGGAAAGAGAAGCAGAGCATGTGTTAGGGACAATTTAAAATCTTCGAAAGATATGTTGGAAATGGTATCCCAGACGAATTCTGAACCCTTTTTTAGTAGCCGCGTAAATCCACGAGTTATCTCGGTGTAATTCAGGATAAAACGACGAAGAAAGTTTGCTTTCCCCTACAAACTTTGTAACTAGAGAAGTGTAGAAGGAGGAGGAAGATTAAGGATTGCCTCAACCTTTAAAGGATCTGTTGGCGACGGAAGTCACTCCTGGATTGCTAGCAAGAGAAGAACCCAATGCCCATCAATTTTATGTCACGGTTGTTTGTAGATGAGTGATCGAATGGAGGGAAACTCAAAAAAATAGCATTCCAACTCTGAAACCAGGCCAGGTATGCATGAGCAAGTGAGGTCTTGCGTAAATTTCAGACAGTGAGTTGTAGTAAAGGGTGAACAGGCGGAAGACTTATACAAGAGAAAAGAGGGGGTCTGTTATAAACAACAGGTTTCTAACAGACTGAGGAAGAAGACGTCCAAATGCAACATCATCTTACATTCAAACGCAAAAGCCAGAGAATGCAACAATGCAATAATAAATCTTTTATCATATTATAACTGCAATAATTCGCATGAATCAGTCAATCATGAATCCTCTTAGCACGAGATGAAAATTAGACGGAGTAAGAAGAATTTTCTTTCATAAAACAAGAAATATCATATACATATGCATAAACTGAAAGCTAGAATAACTGTTAAAAAATTACAGTAGGGAGCTCTACTCAACCATCGATGATTACAAAATGGAAAAAATTCCTACATATACTCTTTCCTTCCTCTCGCCCAGTAGAGGCGTCTCATAATTTTCAATGGGCGATGTCTCCTCAATCAAATCTGTCCTTTGTCCCCCTGTCATATGCTTCTTTAATTTAGCATGGTTCACGCCATGGGGTAGTTGAGCCCTTTGAATGTTGAATTGGCGTGTGCAGGTTCCTCTGGCGAGTTGAAGACTCGGCGTGGCCTTCCTGAAGAGAATTGGTACAGGGGACCCTCCTGGGTAGATTTTCGGTCGAGACCTCCATACTCTTCAATAAATGACTGAGGAGAGGCCTCAACCACCTTCTCTTCTTTGCATTCATTCCTGGTAGCTACTGGGATTTTACGTCGAATCGACGCCCGGAGAATGTAGTGTTTCCTCTCTTTGAATCTAAATTTGGCACCTTTGGCTTCCCAGTACAGCCCCTTCTACTCCCCAGGGTGACCACGGGCTGTGACCTTACGCCTATCTTCCAGAGTGTTGTCGGTGTTTTGGGGTTCGCAGATGAGAAAGGATCAAGACCTTTCTCTTTCAAAGTCGCGATGGGCGTAAAGGTCGCCACACGTCCCTCCAAAAAGAATGGATGAAATGGATTTTCGGCACTTTGGGACCCGAGTGGCCAAATGTCAAACACAAGTGCCCCTCCTCTAGGCATGTTCTCTTATGACCAGGTGCCAGAACCATGGGCCCGATTCTGGGTGCCATCGGAAATTCGGAGTTTGGGATTTCAAAATGCAAGAAATGAGGGGTGCTCGCTCCTCAAAACTTCGATACCCGATATGCCGACCGGATGCCACCTGTCCTAGTTGGATCAGACGATCCAAATTTTCTTTGGCCCATGGCGCTTCCCCTTGCTAAACCCTGGGCAATTGGTCGGTCCCGATAACCCGAGGACCGTCAATCCATTTTTATGGATGGATCTCAGCCGCTGATGGAAAAACTTTGCCCGCTCACTTGACTTGCTGCTACAAAATGGGATTCTCTCGTGCTATGCTCAGGTGCTTCCCATGAAAACTGCAGACCTGGGTACGCCTAATCCCGATACAAGAAATATCGCTAACATTAGGATCCATGGGGGATAGAGTCGTCCCTGCGATGCTCTAAGAACTCCCTCCGCAGCTTCAGTGCCTTTCTATTGGGATATGGATCACTTATTAGGCCGAAAACATACAAAAAGAAACTAAACAAATAACTAAAGACAATATTTACAAACAGAGGAGCCGTTTAAGGCTCAAATAAAACAATTTTTCAGAAAATGCCCATTTACTGGGCTGTTGAAAACCTCTTCACCCTCCAGATCTTGCAACCTGTATGTGTTGTTGGAGAAGATCTCAGAGATTTTGAAGGGGCCGATCCAGAGGGCGTCGAGCTTGTTGTGTTTTCCTTTATCCTGTCTGGGTGCGTCCCACTTCAATACCAAATCCCCGATCTCGAACTCCTTTTTCGTGAATTTTCTGTCAAAAGCCTGCTTGATCTTCTGTTGATGACTATAAGCCGCGTCCCTCACTTGTTCTTTGATCTACTGCACTTCCACTATCTGATGAACTCTTCTGATCATATGATTTGGTTCTCCCTCGTAGTCTTGAAAGAAATTCACCACAGGTAAGGCGAGCTGAGTAGGGAAAACAGCCTCTGCTCTGTAGACTAGTTGAAACGGTGAAGTGCCCAGAGACTTCTTCGTTGTGACACGATCGACCCACAGAGAAAACTTCAACTTTGAATCCCAGGCTCTTTTGTTATCCTCTAACAATATTTTGATGATCTTCATCAGGCTTTTGTTGGAGGATTCTGCTAAACCATTGCCCTAGGAATAATAGGGGGTGGAGTGAATTATCGAGATCTGGAACTGCTCACAGAACTTAATTAGAGGTTAAGACTTGAAAGAAGCAGCATTGTCGGTGACGATCCTGTTGGGACAGCCAAATCAAGCTATGATATCCTCTAGGAAGTTGATAATTACTTTGTGTGATGTGCTTCTAGTGGGGACAGCTTCTATCCACTTGGTGAAATAATCTGTTGCAGTCAGGATCCATCTGTGCTGACCACTTGAGGGAGGATGAATTTCTCCAATGAAGTCCAACCCCCACTACTGAAAAGGTGTCGAAGCTACTATGGGTTTCAATGGAAGCGATTTGAGCTGTTGTTTTCCTGAGAAATTTTGACATTTGGTGCAAGCTCTGATCTCCCTGCAAACATCGGGGAACAAAGTGGGACAATAATACTCAGTTTAGAGTATCTTGTGGGCTATGGTCTTCCATAAATGATGACCTCCGCAAAGGTCGCTATGAAAATCAAACGTAACCTTCTAGGCCTCCTGCAGGTCCAGGCATCTCAGAAATACCCCTAGAGGGTCTCTCCAGTACAAGGTTTGGTCAATGAGGCAATACCTGACCRCCTTGAGCCTAAGAGACCTCGCTTTACTTTTTCCCATTCCATCGAGGGGCTTCAACTCCTGCAGAAAATACAGAATGTCACGATACCAGGCACATTCTGCCAGCAATAAGCCATCTTGAGAGCCTTGGCTAGGCGATTCAGCTTGCTGAGAGCCTAGACGAGTATTGATGAACCTAACTCCCAAGGCTTCGCAGTTGAATTCAGCCAGTAGCTTGGCTAAACCTTGCCCCTTAACCAACTTGGTGGGTTTTATTTCTAAGTCAAATTCCAGAATTTTAGTGATCCATCAGCCTCTTTTCCCATCTATGTCAGGTTGCACAAGGATGTCCTTCACGGAAGCT
>JASDQU010738678.1:22172-46683 GCA_032191745.1 Picea mariana
AACGAGAAAAGGATTGCAAAAACAATCTCATCTCCCTTAACAAAGTTCAAAAAATTTTAGGAGAGGACAAAGGCCCTTTTGGGACCCCTCTTAGTTTCATTTTTCAAACATATACTAAATTTGTAACGGGCCCATACATGCCCACATGTCACAAAAGTAGGATAGTTGTTGCAATTTTTCTTTCTTAGATCAAAAAACTAGGAGAGTTTAAAAGTTTGTAACGGGCCCACACATGCCCACATGTTCAATCTAGGATAGTGTCATGCTTTTTCTAGATTAACTCACACATAGGGAGTTAAAGGATAGTAACGGACCACATGTCCACATGCTAGTTTCCTAGGGCTGTTAAAATTCCGCAAGGTTGTACCAATGACATCTAGCTAATTAGGTAAGCACACTCTTGTAAGGACCAAGTAAAGTCCACATGTAGCAAGGTGACATCTAAATAACCAAAACTTGGTACATTTTCACTCACACACAAAATTCACTGCTCACTCACATAGCCTCTTCTCGAAACGTGGAGTTCTAAGTAGGTTTCCTCCAAAGGGATTCTGAAAAACACCCCATCTTTTCTTGACAGGACTATCCACTCCCACTTTTAATCAAATGAGGTTGGTTTTCACTCCCATCCTCACAAAACAACTTCATCTAAAAACTTTCTAAAAACTCACTAAGTTTTCCTCCATGGGAGGTGCCAAAACAAGTTTTTAGTCTAGGTAGGATTTCGGGGATAGGCATCCAAATAACTCCCCGTTATCTGGTTCTCACAATTTCAAACATAGAGGTTGACAAATAGGGAACTTCAAAATCCTCCAAGTCCAGTGTTCCAATCACCATAAGGCAGGGAGATACCCGTGAAGGGTCAAAGGCTGAGGTCCAGTTGTTCTGTGCGTCCCCCCTTGAGGCACCCACCTCTTGAACGGGATCCAGCCCGTGACCCATTTCTTAGGCCAAAAATCTAAATGCCGCACTTGGACCGAGGTACCTAGTGACCAATTTTAGGACATCTACCTAGGTGGTGGTTGTGGGCTGCAATTTCACCTTGATTGGATTTTTTGTGGCTATTGGGAAATATCGCCAGCTCTTTTGGGATATGCCCCCTCTACCCCTCATTATAACCAATTGTTTCATCCTTCACTAGTGTCTCAGCCAGTGACTTCAGACCCCACTGTTGAGTACTATTGGAAGGTCCAGTGCTATTTGAGAGGAAGGACGTTACGTCTTTTAGGACACGAGCATTTTCTTTATTTTTTAATCCCCCACGTGGACAAAACCCTCTTACCCACATATATGCTTCTTTCTCATTTATGTATGATGCACATCTGATTACAGTTTGACTTTGATATATATATTGTGTAAACAGTTATAGCAAAGACTCTTATTTCTATATTTCTCTCACCACTTTGTGCACACATTCACACAACTAGTCTGACATCATAGGGGAACCACAGAACCCGCGTCGTTCACGACGCTTGCTCAACCTTCCTCCTATCTTAAGGGGGAATATTTGGTCGTACCCGTTCATCGGTACCTCCTTCACACACTCCTATGACTGCCACTATCTTAGGATCAGCTTTGTTTGGTTCTACATTACTTGGGTCTAATTCCCAAGGTCATCCATTCACTCGCTCTCCTTTGCACGGGAGCAGAGGACCCACTTCCTCTCAAGGAGGAAGCACCAACCCACCTAGTCCCCATCAAGGGTCAGGTTCACAACACAATATGGCTGGAACTAACATTCCCACCCCACTACAGATGTCATACTTGGCCTCTCTCAACATACCAGATCTCACCAAGCTTACCAACCATCCTATATTGCATGACGCCACATGGCCTGCAATGCCAAAAAAACTTCCTTCAGACTTCCCAGAGTTTGAAGGAAGGGCGGGGGATGACCCCGCCAACCATGTCATGAATTTTCATCTATGGTGTTCTTCCAACAACATTATGGATGATTCCGTTAGACTACAATTATTTCAATGCACACTCACTGGCCCATCAGCCAAATGGTATGTCAAAGAAAAATCAGGGTCCCATACGACCTTTCAGTCCTTGGCCAAAGCATTCTTAACTTTCTTCCAATTACCCATCCACCATGACAATGGTCTAGAACTACTGTCTAACTTCAAACAGACCTCAGCCACCCACATCGCTGACCACATTCATGAGTGGTGTAGGTGACGTAGTTTGTGTAAAGCAGAAACCACCAAACAGCAATGTCTTGACTGGTTTCTTAGATCACTCGTTGCTCTCCTTGGTAAGGATGTAGCTTCCACCTTCCCACAATCTGAAGAGGAAGCCATCAGCAAGGCTCAACAATATGACCTCATTTATGCACAGTCAGGATACTTATACATAGTACTTCCTGATCTTCCAAAACCTATGCCATTTGGCCAGGAAAAACCTAGGATGTCTCACTCAGCAGACGGACTAATAGGTGCCACCACACACCATGGTCCACAACCCCAACCGCCACCGATGTATGGAACACCTCAATATCCGTCAGAATATGGGGGCACTTCTTATTACCCCCCACCCCCTTATCAACAGCCATACCCTGTTTCTATACCTCCACCCATTAGTGGACCACCACCGGCACCTCCCATACATCCACCTCTTCCAGCCACTAGTGGTACTCCCTCAACATCAGCTTATAGTACTAGTGAAAGCATGACGCCTTCCTATGTACCCTATGGATCAATACCACCACAAAATCCATACTTCCCTTTTCCTAGTCCGCCACAACCTATGGCTCCCTCACATCCTCATGCGGGGGTAAATTTTGTTCAACCCTCTGCTGCTCAACAGTACCAAAATTTTGAAAAATTGAACACAGCCAACCCTTCAAACAATGCCAAGAAGAAAGGATGGAATAGGAACAATAACAACCCTGTTCAAGGTAGGAATCAACCCCCACAGCATCAACCCACTGGAGGCAACCAGAACCAAGGGAACCAAAACCCCCAGGGGGGCAATAACAACAAACGCCAAGGGCGGAATAATGTTAAAACCATCCACCCTTGTTCTCTTTGTGGCGTGTTCAGTCATTACACTCACCATTTCCCCCAGATCATTGATTTCAAAAGGTTGAAAGACTCTGGGAGCCCTCCCCCCTCCCCCGCGCAAACTACCCCTCAGCAGGCACCACAACAGTATGTGAAACAACCCCCTCCCGCCATGTTTCAAAATCCTATTCCACATCAAAGAGTGATAAACACTCAATAAGACACGCAGCATCCCCCACCTCAGGTGGGGCAATACCATAACCCTAACAACCCGACAGAACGAACGATTCTCCTCACCAATGAGGAATAAATCCTTCTGCAAACACAGAATCGGCAGTATCTAGCTGAGTCTACTCCTATCTCTCCAGAGACAAACCCTACACCGACAGGACACCCATTGGTGATCCCTCGCCCTTCCACCGAACCACCACTACGCATTCCATTGCGCAGGAATGTCCACAACCCACAGGCTAGGGCAGCTCATAACTACAGACTGGTAGACGACTTAGCACAATCCCCGGCTGCCATGTTAGTTTTGGAAGTCCTCCAGACTTGTCCTACATAGCGGAAATCACTACTTTCTGCCTTGAGGGCAGTCGACCCTGCCGATACTCGACTCATCACTTTTGACCTTGATAGCTGCGAACCTTGTCTTCCCGCCGCGGTCGCTATTCAAGTACCAGTCAAAATAAGGAACATCACCGTCCATTGGTGTATCATCGATGAAGGAGCATCTACATGCATCATGTCCAAAACAGTATGGCAGAAACTTGGTTCCCTGGAACTCACACCATCCGCCATCACATTACGAGCTTATGACGGAAGACCATCATCTCCTGAAGGGCTCTTCCAAAATGTCCCCGTGGAACTCGGGGGAAAAACTATTCTCATTGACATTGAAGTTATCGACGCTCAACTCAATTACAATATCTTGTTCGGACGTAGCTACATGTATGCTATGAAGGCAGTGGCATCATCAGTCTTTAGGACAATCATGTTCCCCCACAACGAAAATATTGTGACCATTGACCAAGTCTCACATTATGAGCCAACCTCATCTGCCAATCTCGATAACATTCTTCCTCTCATCCATACCAGCAAAGACGCATATCCACTCGTGGATATGGGTCCTGGTATTTTCAAAGATCCATCCTTGTTAGGGACGTACCATGGATCACCACCACTCCTTCCCCCTAATCACGTATGCGTCATATCCACTAACGGAACTCACACAGAGGATGCTCATCCTCCTCAGGAGGCTTCAGTCATTCCTGATGTCTCAAAAGTAGCAGCATCACTCCCACAGGAGCCTCCTGCAAACTCGTCGACCCCCACAGTACATGAATCCACGCTCCCTCAAGGGCCTAATCCCATTTGGGAGACAGTTCCATGACCCCTCACTCAAATTCTTTTCTTTTACCCTCCACCCGGTATAGAAGCTTTCCAGGTAGCCGCAACACTCACACTACCCAATATGGTGTTAGCAATCCCAGTGTGGTATTTACATCCACCTAATATGGTCCCTTTCCCGCAAGAAGGCCTCCCCATGACGATTCCTATCCTCACCCCCACTACCCCCATACTCCCTACCCCCTCTGCTACAGTTGGGGGCAGGAGAAAGAAGAAGGAGCCCATAGCTCCACTTCCTCCATGCATCCCACCACCTTGTGCACTATGCGAGAAAGAGGGTCACCAAACCATCAATTGCCCATCCCTACCTGAATTACGGAATTTGATTCCCCTCAATCAAACTCCCACAACACCCATCACTACTGTTAGTCCCACTACCACCACACCAACCAGTAGTAAAGGGTTGAGGACTAAATTCACATGTGCTATCTGTTCTGAATATGGTCATTACACCCATCACTGCCCAGCACTGCCACGCTTTCGGCAAACATTAGCGGAGGTACGCTAGAACATCCAGAACAACCCACGCCCTGCTATGTCCTCATCCAACATCACTGACATTCACTATGTCACCACTACAGTCAATCAACGTATGAGATGCCCTTTCTCTCTCCGCGATTCATTAGCTCACTTTACATACCAGTATCCAATGATCCTTGCATACATGCAACGTCAATTGACCCTGCGTCACCAAATCGCAGCGGTAATTGACATTACCTCGCCACTCGAGGATTTTTATGTCATTTCACCTGAACCCGAGGCACTCCCAATGCCTCCTTGGTTCTTAGATGGCGTATCTGAGGATTTACCCTGTAACCCACCCAACTCTCATGTTCATTCCCCGATGGAGACTCTTCATCCAACCACCATAGGTACCCCTCGGTACTTCAACATATGGTTCATGTCGAGTGAACCCTCCCCCTCACCTAATGTTTCTCCCTCTGCTTCTCCAACAGGGGGCAACCACTCCATCATGGAGGTCACTCCCCCCGACCCCTTATATTCCCATTGTTTCCAAAACGACGAAGAAATACTAGAAGCGCTACACCGCCCAGACTCTCCCTGGGACGCACTACATCATCGTGCCCTCTTCCTTCCATAGGAAGCCCTCATGCCTCCTAACCAAATCCCCATTTACGTAGTCGAAACCAAATATTTTATCCCATCCAGGCCTATTGATTGGTTCAACAATCCCATTCCTGCCCCTGACGCCTTTGAAGAAGGTAATCTGGCTAACATTTCCCCCACCATCAAAATCGACATTTCCATTAAAGATGGCATTGTTGAAGAAGTCATCACTGGAGCTGCTTGCACTCCTCAGGAAATCGCCACATATAAAACCCTCTTCCAGGAATACAGGGATATTTTCGCCTAGTCATACACAGAGATTCCTGGCCTTGACCCACCTATCATCGAACATCGCATCGACACCTGGCTTGACATCACACCAGTTCTCCAGAAACAGCGACCGCAAGACCCATATAAGGCCGCGGCTATCAAAGACGAAATTGATAAATTACGTACGGTCGGGTTTATTTACCCCATCGCTTACACCTCATGGGTTTCCAACCCTGTACCCATCGACAAAAAATAGGCCACCATTCGCGTTTGCACCGACTTTCGCGATCTCAATAATGCATGTCCAAAAGAAAATTTTCAAATGCCCTTTATCGATCAAATTATCAATGGCTGCGCTGGCCACGAGGCTCTTTCCTTTATGGATGGATTCTCTGGCTATAACCAAATTCAAATCCACCCAACCGATCAATATAAAACCGCGTTCATCACCCCATGGGGTACCTTCACATATCGTGTCATGCCTTTCGGCTTAAAAAACGATGGCGCAACTTTTCAGCGGGCCATGACATACATCTTCCACGATCTGGCTGCTATCATCCTTGCCTACTTGGACGACCTCACATCTCGATCTAAGAAGCGCACCCAACACCTCGATGATTTACGAATCATCTTTCAACGATGTCGTCAGTATAACATCCACTTGAACCCTCTCAAGTGTGTGTTCTGTGTCACCACCGGGCGCCTCCTCGGTTTTAATGTTTCCCAAAGCGGTATTACCGTGGACCCCATTAAATTCAAAGCCATCACCACAATTCCACCTCCTCGGAGTTTATGACAACTGCAGAGTCTACAGGGCAAAGCTAAATTTTTGCGATGCTTTGTTCCTGATTACTCCATACACGCACATGGTTTCCTTCGCTTACTTCGTCACGACATCCCCTTTCATTGGGACGATTATGCCCAATAGGCATTTGACGATCTTAAAGCAGCGCTTTCAAATGCACCTTTAATCAGTGCACCTGACTATAATCGCGACTACATTCTCTACGTATCAGCATCAGCTGTATCAGTAGCCGGCGTCCTCGTCCAGCTCGAAGATGACAATCGTGAACATGTCATTTACTACGTTAGTAAGAACCTCTCGGGACCACCCTTGAAGTACAAACATGAAGAGAAACTTTCTCTTGCAGTTGTCCTCGCAGTCCAGAAACTGCGCCATTACATTTTGCTTCGCACCACAAAGGTCTTCGCAGATTCAAAACCTATGCAATACTTGCTCAGTCATCGCCAAGTTAACGACAAATTCGCTCGATGGATCGTTATCCTCCAGGAATACGACCTCGAGTTCTCAACACCTAAGAGTAAGAAGGCCCTCGTTCTCGCCGAACTAGTCACGGGCCTTCCCTCTGACACCACCAGTCCCCCCGTCAACACCAACTTCCCTGACGAACATATCTTTTACATCGCCTCAGATGATCCTTGGTATGGCGACCTCCTCATCTACCTACGAACTCAAAAGTTTGGTAATCACCTTTCACGAGATTATCGTCGATGTATTCTCCATCAGGCCCCCTGCTACCTCCTCATCGGAGACATCCTATATCGGTGGGGCATCAACACCATTCTTCGTCGTTGCCTGACTATTGATGACGCCGATAGGGTCTTAAACAAATTTCACAGCGGTGCTTGTGGGGGCCACCTTTCAGGTATATCCACAGCTCAGAAGATTATCCGAGCTGGTTACTTTTGGCCTACTTTGTTTCACGATTGCATTCATGTCGTGAAACGATGTGAGCAATGTCAGCTCTACGCCAACAAAGCCCGAGCTCCCCCCACTCTTCTTCACCCTGTCATTACCGCGGGCCCCTTTTGTAAATGGGGCATTGACTTTATGACTTGTAATCCCCCCTCCAGCAATGGTCAAAAATACATTGTTGTCGCCATTGATTACTTCACCAAATGGGCTGAAGCTATGCCCACTTTCAACAACACCGCTAACACTACAGCACGCTTCTTCTTTAACCACGTCATATCCCGTTTTGGCATACCACTCCAACTTGTTTCCGATCATGGGAAACACTTCGAGAATGAGATTTTCGTTGAGCTCTCATCTCGGTTAGGCTTCTCTCACGAGTTTGCCTCACCATATTACCCTCAGTCAAACGGATAGGTCGAAGCAATGAACAAAGTCCTCAAGACCATGTTACAGCGCACAGTTAATAAACATAAAACCAATTGGCATCATATGTTATTTTCCGTGCTATGGGCTTATCGAACGACAGTGAAGACTAATACAGGTTTCATGCCATTTCATTTAGTCCATGGGGTCGAGGCAACTCTTCCCATCAAGTGCAAAATTCCCACCCTTCGCACCGCAATTGAGTTATTACCTGACACTGCTCCAATGGAGCAGTGCTTGTTGAACTTGGAGTCGTTGGATGAATATCACCGATCTTCATTACAGAACAACTAGGAAGCTAAAAAACGTTCCAAAGCTACCTTTGATCGCCATGTCAACCTTCAATCTTTCTGCGAAGGCGACCTTGTCCTAGCCTATGATATCGCTCATGATACCTTTGGCCATGGCAAATTCGAATCCCTTTGGCAAGGCCCTTACATCATCCAACATTGCCTCACCAAAGGCACGTACAGCCTGGCCTCCCCTGAAGGCCTCTCACTCAAGGAATTCATCAATGGGTTATACCTTAAGAAATTTTATGCTTAGAAGTAGTCAAACTACTTTAGGTTGTTTTTCTTTTTCTATTGTTTTTAATCTTTTTTCTCTCACCCCTCTCGTCTAAAACTATCTTTTGTGCTATTTGGAATATGCTTCGTCCACCAGCCTACCACATTGGGTACATCGATGGCGCTAGTCGTTGGACACAAAATCTCGCTTCGGCGGCTTGGGCTTTATATACCCCCTCTCATGAAATGCTACATTCAAGCAGGATCTGTTTGGGACCAGCAACCAACAACCAAGTCGAATACACTGCGGTCATGGGCCTCCTGGCCGACGCCCAGCGTCATTATATTCGTCACCTTAGCATCTTCCTCGACTCACAACTAGTCGGTTTCTAGCTCAACAATGTGTACTATGTACACGATCCGTGCCTCTTTTGCAAATACCTGCAGGTTAGATTATTATCTCAACATTTTGATTCCATTACATTTACACATATTCCAAGACAATTGAATAAAAAAACAGATGAAATAGCTAACATGGTGTTAGATTGGCATATATCACATCAAGCTACACATACATAAACATCTCATACATCATGTCACAGCATATAGATATAATAGACAACATCATCATCAACAACAAAAAACACATGTAGACACCATCAGGATATCAAAAAATATGTATACTCATATATATATATATATCAAGGCCTCCCTGGCCATCTGACTGTTTACATACACAAAATACATGTGCCTGCAGGCTATCATAGTCCCTCGGTACAAAACTCGGCTCACCATCTTATATACAATCAAAAGATATACAATATACAATCAGGGTGCCTCTATTGCACCCCTAGCTGCCCCTCCCTCAGGAGGTGGTGGTGGCCCAACCCCACCTTCACTAGGAAGTGGTGGTGGAACACCTGCAGGACCCTCCTGCCCCGGCAACAGGCGTCCACTAGTCATCGCGGCGAGCACAACTGCTCGTCGCACTATACCCCGCCATGGTGGCGGTAACCCTATGCACTGCTCCAGGAACCCCTTTTCCTGGATGCGGATCCACATGCCCTCAGGCACGTCCTACAACACTATCTCAAGACGACGGCGTATATCATCCAAATCTACTCTGGCTGTAGATGGAGGAGCATGTGACGGCCCTGCACTAGGATCGTCGAACCGACGCCTCCTCGCTGCCCTCTCGGGCTCTGCCAGTCACCCTACGGCCTCATCCCGCTGACGCCTCTCTCCACGTGGCATTCTCTCCGGCTCTCACTGAATCGACACTCTCTTCCACTCCACCTCACACCCGCGAGGTGCCACATCTTCACATGCACCAAACAACAAACAGTAGATCATATCAGTACCTATAAATCATACATATGGATTGATATCTCAAAGACATAACATTAATCCAAACATACAAATACACAACATACCTCGATGGTCGAACACCTCCCCAGGAGGCAACACCATGTCCGGGTCCCCCCGGAAGTCAACCCCAGCATAGGGGTATCGGAGTATCACTTGCAGCATCTGCCACCATATCTAGGTTGCCTGCACGGTAAAATAATTCCCACCTTCGCCACCACCGTGGCAAACCAAAACTGATGACCACCGCCTCAAGCGCGGCTCTCGTGCCCCTGGTGCCTCTAGTAGAACCCTCGAGCGCAGCATAGGCACCCTCTCCAAGAACCAGGCTACCAGGATCGAGCCGAACGCGAACTCTCCAGTACCTGTGGATCGACATCGATCCAATTGCACGATCATCCATGCATGTAGAGTCAACCCCCATGCAAAGCGCTCACGGCCCACCACCATCCTCTCCAGCACCAGCAGCTGGCCACCACTAATCCGTTGGGTCGCAAATGACCCATACACGCGAACAATCATCGCCGCTATGCAACGATGCGCCAGGGAATCTATACCACTCACACTCACTACATTCCCAGACATGTAGTTCTCGCCTAAGCAATATCGCTCGGCGATCTCCCACAGGTGTGTACCCCTCGGGAGCACAGGCTCTGTCGGCAGCGGCATTCCCCGGAAGGGGAGCCCAGTAAAAAAATAGATATCCTCCACCGCAATGAAGGGGATCTGCTCTCCTCACACGAGGAAACAGTGCAGCTCTGGACTCCACATCTGGAGAAGGAGTTGCAGTAAATACTCTTGTGCCCGTATCAACGGGCACTCAAAAAACTTTAGCAACCCACTGGTTGATAAAGCCGCTCAAGCCGCAGGCCCTGCATTGGCCACAGCATCTCGCAACTATTACTAGTCTCGCTCACACCATTGGACATCAATAATCACTGCTAGCCACCTGCACACAACACAGAGTCCTATATCATCTTAGGCAACCATCCAATACATCAAAAAGAGTCATTTTTTACCCTTAAACCTTGCCTCCAAGGCACAATTTTTTTACCCACAGGCGCGCACATATGCGTGCCTATTCACTACACAGGCGCGCATATATGCACGCCTGTTCACTACACAGGCGCACCTATAAGCGCGCCTGTTCATTACATAAGCGTTCTCTTGAGCGCGCCTGTCCAAACTTACAACCGCACTCAAGAGCGCGACTGTCCACCTCACAGGCGTGCACTACTGTGCGACTGTCCACCTCACAGGAGCGCCCTTAGGGCACGCATTAAATTCGCACTCACGCGCACCCATGCATGTATATTCTGTGGACGCATGCACACGTATGCGCGCCTTCCACTGAATCACCCGTGCATGTGGGCCCACATCCTAGGAAAAATCCCCTTAAACCCCCTGTACGGCCCCCCGTACCTACCCTGCCCACAAATTGGAAACATATTTCTATGCAGGATGATCAAACCACTAACCTAAGACTCGCACACCGTCGATCAGATACCTCATGCCCGCCTCGTTTGTAAACAGTCGTATATTGTTATGCACCTCATAGAAGATCGGGTTCTACCGGTTCCTTTCTTCTCCAAAGGATTGCTCTACACGGTCTCACTATTTCTCTCTCTTACAACACCATTCTCAGTAAAAGAAACATTGATGGATTTAGGCTATACGTATGCTCCTAACCTCATCCATCAGGGGGCATCTGTTATCACTGAAATTTCGTTCGCACATGGTGACAAGAACTCAGCATCGTCAAACAGGAATGAAGTCATTCATGGAACTGAATTAGTTTTACAGCATTGCAAAAGGGTCAAAAACTATACAAAGTAACCAAAAATTGAAGGGCGCTTTACAGAAGATGGGTGCGTGCGCATATGCGCATAATAGAAACGTACAATGCGTGCATGCGTGCACGATGCGCGAATGTTAGAGAAAAAACCCGTGCATCTGCTAAATGGCGCATTTATTGAATTGGTCGGCCTCCCAACCACTTATGGACTAGCTCCCAACCTAATTTGACCATCAAATCTGAGTTGAATCCGCATGGTAGGCTGGTCAAAGATCGAATGAAGCCCTAAAGAGCCCCTCTTCACACTTCAAAGGGGTTACATAATCACCCAATGCTATGCTATAAAAGGCCATGAAGAAACATCATTTTCTCAAGGAATTTCATGTATTGTTATGCTACTAAGATTGTTAAGGACTCACTCTTTGACAATAACACATTGGCACCATTTCATAGAGTCATTCACCTATCCATTGAGTGAATGTGATTGGATTTCTTTCACCATCATTCTCATTTTCTCATTGTAAGGAGAGCAAGTTTGTGAGGGCCTCAAGAGCCTTCCTTTGGAGGAACAAGGAACCACAGTTCCCTTTCTCCATTGTGCTTTGGATTTCATCAATTGATCAGCCTAAAAACATTGGTGATATTGGTCTTTTGTGTTTGTTATTTATTTGTCCATATGCTCATAGTTTTAGTTTGTTTTAATTTAATTCTTGTTCATTGTTTTGTTTTATTTTCTCTAACCCTTTCCTCTACAAATGTCATGCCTAGCAAGACCCAACTAGGCATGTAAGCACTCTTTATTTGCTCACCTAGTGACGAATTGAGTGCAAACAATTCCCATCGAACAATCTTTCTAAAGGGACAAGTCCTCTCGGAATGTGATTGATGGGCAGCTGAATGATCTGATGATTATCGATTTTATTTACAAACTTCTCAGGATGAGGGTCACCTTCCAGGTCGGGATCCTGGTCAATATGCAACGCGGAAAATTCGTCGACTGATTGGAGAAACCTTTCGAGTTCAGAATTATCCTCGAACACCTTCCAATGCTTGACATTGTCCGGCACCGAGGGCCTATATCTTATATCAACATCATTTTCTACCATAGGTTGTAGAGGAAATTTGAGCACACTAGTTGAGACAGCTAAAGAATCGACCAAAGTATTTTCTCCCCTCAAAATGAAAGAAATGTTCAAAGCCAAGAAAAAATTATCAATAAGGTCCCATACTTCATTCTAATAATTCCTAAGCCGTGTATTATGGGAATGATAAGCATTCCTTACCTGCTGAATAATCAACTCAGCATCTCCGAATATTGTCATCTCTTTAATTCCCATTTCCTTTGCAGCCCTCATACCCAGAACAAGAGCTTCATACTCTGCCACATTGTTGGTGGCTTCGAATTCCAGCTTGTATGACAGAGACATGACTTCTTGAGAAGGTTATATGAAAACCACTCCAGTGCTAGCGCCTTCGCTAGAAGAAGCTCCGTCAAAAAACATCTTCCACACAGAGGAGCTTTGAGGGGAAATCGGATGATCAGGGTTGGGATGTTTTCTGATTAGTAAAGAGAGTTCAGGGGCATCGGTAAGCTGCAACAAACTAGACCCCAAGTCGGTGCCCAGTGCAAAGATGGGGTGATTGGTAGGGTCTTCTTCATCACTGACAATATAGGCTAGTTGGGCTTCTCTATATAATCTCCTTTGTTCCCCTCCAAAGACCGGAATGGTGGCATATGTGAGATCCATCTGTAGTGTCCCTCCAAGTTTTTTAATCCAAGACCTTGACAACATCATGCCGAACTTAGGNAGGGTCTTCTTCATCACTGACAATATAGGCTAGTTGGGCTTCTCTATATAATCTCCTTTGTTCCCCTCCAAAGACCGGAATGGTGGCATATGTGAGATCCATCTGTAGTGTCCCTCCAAGTTTTTTAATCCAAGACCTTACCAACATCATGCCGAACTTAGGAGGAACATCAGCTACCACAATGTCCATGACCACACTCTTCATGGGCAGTTGAAATAGAGAAGCCACCAGGTCCTTGATGACTCCCAGACATTGCACCCTTCTTGAATCAAAAGAGTATAAATCATGATAGGCCCTGGTCACTTCTAATCCCAGCTCTTCCATTACTATTTTGGGCATAAGGTTATGGGAAGCCCCCGAGTCCATGAGGCAGTTATGCAGCACCTTATCATGTATATTCAGGGATGTGTAGAAGGGAGGGGATGAATCGTCTCTATCCTCTACCATGGGACTTAGGATGATAGCAGTTTTTTCTTCCTGAAGGTTTATTGAGTCAGAGGGAGGCTGGGGGGACTCAGATTGTAGCAACTTGGAGAGGGACCTTTTAAAGTCTTCATTTTTAACTAACTCATAAAGGGGTATAGGAATTCTAATCTTCTGTATCTCATGCTCAAAACTGAAGGAGGGGATATGTTTAGGAGCTTCTCTTACCTTAGTGACAAGCTCTTTAGCTGCTGGCGAAACACTCTGAGTCTTCTTTTCTTTAGTTGTGGTTGTTGCAGTTTTAGTAGGCCTATCTTCTATGAGGGGTTGGTCTGGGCTGTCAAAGTCTCCTTATTTCCTTCTCAACCTGAGATTATATTTGTTAGAAGTGTGATCGACCCTTTTCTCTTTCCCCAATTCATGAATTTGAGCACTCATCAAGGATTCTTCATATGTGGACTACGTCAAATGGGGAGAAGGGGGAGTTTCTTCAATATAGTGAATCTCAGGGCCAAACTCGTCTATATCCTCTCTTTCCTCATGATCAACTAGGTTGTTTTGGAGGGGGGGGTGAACCCTTTGATCATCTCTTTCTTTTCCCCTTTGTTCCCTCAGGAAAACCTGAGGCATATTGTTAGCGGGTCGACTGAAACCTCCACTGTCAGTATTCTGGGGATTTTTGAACATGGGCTTCCCCTCTAATTCCCACCTCTCCATCTTGGCAGCAAGTGATCTTATTGCTCTAGCTGTCTCATTTGCCTGATGGGGCAGGGGAGAGGAACTAGATGAGGAAGCTTCAGGCCTGTTCTTGGATGTATTTCTATCACATGTGTTCCTGAGTCGGTTGACGGCCAATATGTTGGATTCTACCTCCACGGATGCATATTGCATGTGGGCCAGCGTAGCATCTCTTCTCTCCCTTAGAAGTAAGAAGAAATCAGGATCAAAAGCATTGGAGTAAGTGATCTTTGCAAAAGCTTCGGAGAGTTTTATCTCAGCAGGGATTTTGTTGTACATTTTATTAAATCTCTTGGAGAAGTCGGAGACAGACTCTCCTTCCTTTCTTTTCAATGACCAAAACTCTGTCATGTAATACATGAAATATTTTTTATCTCTGCACTGTCTCAGAAAGGTACTATCTAAAGCTTCTATCCCATCAATAGATCCGGGAGGCAGGGCCTTGAACCATTTTCTAGCCTCTCCTTGGAGACTATGGACAAAAATCCTCATCCATACGTCTACATGCATGATGACATTATCATCTGTGAAACTGTAAAAGGCTTCTAGGTGTTCATCTTCAGTTACGTCCCCTTCACCCATGAACTTGGGTAGTTTCTTGAGGTAACCATCTGTTGGGAGGGCGTTGAGGGGATGAGGTAACACAAGGGGAGCATACCTAGTGGCTATAATAGCCTCCATCCTGGTCATAGGGGGGTTTTCTTCGGCCATATGGATATTATGTAAAGGGGAACTCGGAGGATAAGGAACTCGGAACGTGGATGTTAGGGATGAGTTCTTAATGGGAGTGGGAAACAAGAGAGGATTTAAGGAGAAAGATAACGAACTCAAGTCAGTAGGTGCTTCTCTTTGTGTAGGAGCGGGGAAACCTTCTATAGTCCCTGGTCTATGCCAAGGAACAGCTTCAGAGGAGAGGGGAGTGACAAGGATTTCTCCCTCCAATCCCAGACTGGGAGGGGAAAACTCAGCAGGAACACTCCCAAAATTCAGGAACGGGAAACCTCTGAAGGGGGTCTATCAAGAAACTGAGGAGGAGGAAAAGGATTTCTTACAAAAGGAGATGGTGGATTACCTATTTCGGCGGTAGAATCTTCTTCTTCAGGGGCCTTTCCTTTTCTGAGAACCACCTCTGGATCAGTTACAGGTGTAGCCAAGGGCAGCTGTGGATGTGACCGCATATGTCTGCCTCTAGAAGCCGCAATTAAAACAGTGGGTTCGCTCCAGTGGAGTCATCACAATGGAGTCGCCAGGTGCACAGTAGCAATCTCAATAGTTTTGATATCTGATGCACCTTTAGAATCAGCTGATCATTTTCATTCAAACCCGGGGAAAATATTCAATTTCGTCCCCGGCAACGGTGCCAAAAATGTTGGTGACGGAAGTCACTCCTGGATTGCTAACAGAAGTAAAGCCCGACGCCCATCAGTTTATGTCATGGTTTTTTGTATATGGGTGATCGAATGGAGGGAAACTCAAAATAATAGCGTTCCAACTATGAAACCAGGCCAGGTATGCATGAGCAAGTGAGGTCTTGCATAAATTTCAGACAGTGAGCTGTAGTAAAGGGTGAACAGGCGGAAGACTTATACAAGAGAAAAGCGGGGTTCTGTTATAAACAGCAGGTTTCTAACAGACTGAGGAAGAATACATCCAAATGCAACATCATCTTACATTCAAACGCAAAAGCCAGAGAATGCAACAATAAATCTTTTATCATATCATAACTGCAATAATTTGCATGAATCAGTC
The DNA here is from genome assembly GCA_032191745.1 of Picea mariana. NCBI lineage: Eukaryota > Viridiplantae > Streptophyta > Pinopsida > Pinales > Pinaceae > Picea > Picea mariana. The sequence continues at coordinate 38,451 of JASDQU010738678.1, forward strand.
AATCACGAATCCTCTTAGCACGAGATGAAAATCAGACGGAGTAAGAAGAACTGTCTATCATAAAACAAGAAATCTCATATACAGATGCATAAACTGAAAGCTATAATAGTTGTTAAAACATTACAGTAGGGAGCTCTGCTCAACCATCGATGATTACAAAATGGAAAAAATGCCTACATATACTCTTTCCTTACTCTCACCCAATAGAGGCGTCTCATAATTTTCAATGGGCGATGTCTCCTCAATCAAATTTATCCTTTGTCCCCCTTTCATATGCTTCTTTAATTTAGCATGGTTCACGCCATGGGGTAGTTGAGCCCTTTGAATGTTGAATTGGTGTGTGTAGGTTCCTCTGGCGAGTTGAAGACTCAGCGTGGCCTTCCTGAAGAGAATCGGTACAGGGGACCCTCCCGGGTAGATTTTCAGTCGGACCTCCATACTCTTCAATAAATGACTGAGGAGAGGCCTCAAACACCCTCTCTTCTCTACATTCATTCCTGGCATCTACTAGGATTTTACGTCGAATCGGCGCCCAGAGAATGTAGTGCTTCCTCTCTTTTAATCTAAATTCGGCGCCTTTGGCTTCCTAGTACATCCCCTTCTACTCCCTAGGGTGACCACGGGCTGTGACCTTACGCCTATCTTCCAGAGTGTTGTTGGTGTTTCGGGGTTCACAGATGAGAAAGGATCAATACCTTTCTCTTTCAAAGTCGCGATGGGCGTAACGGCCGCCACGCATCCCTCCAAAAAGAATGGCTGAAATGGCTTTTCAACGCTTTGGGACTCGAGTGGCCAAATTTCAAACACAAGCGCCCCTCCTCCAGGCATGTTCTCTTATGACTAGGCACCAGAACCATGGGCCCAATTCTGGGCGCCATCATAAATTCAGAGTTCGGGATTTCAAAATGCAAGAAACGAGGGGTGCCCGCTCCTCGAAACTCCGATACCCAATATGCGGACCGGATGCCACCTGTCCCAGTTCGATCGGATGGTCCATATTTTCTTTGGCCCATGGCTCTTCCCCTTGCTAAACTCTGGGAAATTGGTCGGTCCCGATAACCTGATGACCGTCGATCTGTTTTTATGGATGGATCTCGGCCGCTGATGGAAAAAATTCGCCCGCTCGCTTGACTTGTTGCTACAAAATGGGATTCTCTCGTGCTATGCTCAAGTGCTTCCCATGAAAACTATAGACTTGGGTACGCCTAATCCTGATACAAGAAATATCGCTAACAGGATCTACCCAGATCCCTTGACGCAAAACGATAAAACCGATAAGACGATCGAATTCCACGCAGAAAATGCACTTATGAGGATTTAAACGTATACGGTAGAATCGACAGCGAACGAAAATGGATCAAATATGGGTTGGGTGATCAACTCGATGCATTGAGTGAGTGGGTAAATCGTCCAAATATGGTTGAACAATGTGCTTGATATCATGAAAAGCGTAAGACATAGCACATTGAAAATTTGCACCAGTGTTCTTGAGACCGAAAGGAAGTTTTCGATAGGCAAAAGTACCCCAAGGAAAAATAAAAGCGATTTTATGTTGATCCTTGGGAACAATGTTGATTTGATTATATCCGAAGAAACCATCCATGAGAGAGAAGATTTCACTTCCGGTGCATTTATTGACAATCTGATCGACGAAGGGGGTAGGAAAGTTGTATTTTGGACAAGCTTTGTTGATATCCCTATAATGAATGCATACACGAATGGCACCTTGTTTCTTGTCAATCAGGACAAGATTGGAAACCCAGTCTGTGAGAGCCACCGGATAAATAAATTCGGCTTTTAGAAGTTTCTCGACTTCGAGTTTGATAGAAGCCTCTTTACGTGGGTGAACTAGACAAAAGCGTTGCCAGACGGGTTTAGCGTCGGGGTATGTCTTGATCTCATGTATCAAAATCTTAGGGTTGAGACCCAGCATTTCTTCGTATCTCTAGGCGAAGATGTCATGAAACTCTTTGAAAAGGGACATGTGGGTGACGACTTCGTCAGAAGAACAAGAAGCTCTGATATGGACATTTTTGACAATCCTAGGTTTGACGAATATGTCAAGGGGAATAGTGGGCGAGATATTGCTTAAGTTCGGGAATGGTCGAGATGACAACAACGATCGACGGGGTCGAGATCCGTGGATAATTCTCAATGGTATGTTTCTCTAGAAAGAGGATGGAACAATGATTCCCATCGTCCCAAGGGGTTTCCTCCATGACAGACATGATCATCTCGTCAGTGGGAAAAATGACACGAAAAGGATCGAGAGACAACTCACCAAGAGAGGGGGTAGAAGGTGTTGCCGATTGAATGGCCTAATAGGTAGATTTGACCGGAATTAACAACATTTCGTCATCGTAACGAGCATGATCTCCAGGGTCAGGTACTATCCATGGGTCGTGAGACCCAGGAAGTTCATGAGGTAAGGTGGATATCATGTTTATGGAAGCAACAGACGAGCGTGGAACATCGGGCGGTGGAATGGAGAAAGTACCCATTAACGAAGAGTCCTTTAGAAGGCCTACATCGATGCTCTCATAACTCGGTGGGGTTTTAGCGATAAATGGCACATTGCCAGTACGGGTGTTGGAATTAAAGAAGGCTAGTTGGTCGACGGTGATGAACTTACCTTTATGTGGGAAGCTTACCACACGGAAAAGGGTCGACACAACTGCGCGCATGGAATCGATCCAGCTGCGGCCAAGTAGAAGATAATAATCAAGGGGAGCGTCAAAGACTTCCACTTCGACCTGGACCATTTTTCCTTCTAACGTGAAGGGAAATGAAGGAAGGAAATCGTAGGGCTTAAAACTGGAGCCATTGAAGGATTTAAGATTGTTTTGGGATTCATTCAAAGAAGGAGAGCCAATGGATTTCCAGCAAGAAAGAGACATGACACACGTCGAGGCACCCTCATTGATAATGGTTCAGCAAATGTTTTTGTCAGAGACAATCACTTGGATATGGAACGCGAGTTGAGGGGGTAACCTTGGAATATGATCTTCCAAGTCAAAAATTATTAAATTCGTATCCGTCAGATCAATTCCACCAATAGCTTTCAACAGTGCCTTCCGTTGCGTAGGACAACTTTGAAGGACTTCGAGGGCTGACATCGCAGAAGGTTCTTGGGCCAGATCTTCAACAATGTTGTAGTTCTGGGCGGCATGAGCATGAGGATTGAAAGCCGATTTCTGAATGACGCCCTTTGGGTGGGGTCGCAGAACTGTGTCGAGGCTCGGTCATTCGAGATGAAGAGGACCGTTGGTAGTTGGAGTCACGAGAGAGGTTTGAATCAAGGAAGGTGATAGATCATCAACCTTCTCTCTAGAGGGAGAATAATCTTTGGCTCGAGTAGTGAGTGCAACGTTGCTCTGCTTAGAATCTCCAGTACACATCAAAACATATGATGTAGTAGAAGAGGAGGGTTGGTCATGAATGACCAACTGAGCCTGTTGTTGAGACAGGAAGGGTTGGGACAAAACGGCCGGTGCAGGTGGTTTTGGAGCTCCTTGAAGGAACTTAGTGACCTCGACGTGTCATGGACAATCCTTCATGTAGTGATCATCACCACAGATAAGACAAGGATATCGAGGTTTGTGCTTATCCCGATCATCAACAGGAGTAGTTTTGGTTTGCTCTGTGTGAGAATTATTTTTTCCCTCCTTATTCTTACCTCTCCCCTTTTTAGATTTGTTTTTACCGGCTGGGGTAGATTGAACTGCATTTATCTCAGAATTCTTGTCGGTGGGAAGAGTAGGAGACGGAGCATTTTGAAAATTAGAAGAAGCGGGTTTGGGGTTTGTGCTTGAGGTAGAGTGTGGTTGGGCCTGGAAAGTGTCAATCACACCGTCAGTTGTATGCGAGGCAGCTGGAGTAGTCGAAGTTGTGGAAGTGGAAGGACGAGGTAAGTCAGGTAGTAAATCGTAAAGGGTTCCCGTTTGTGAATAAATGAGGTCAAGATATTGAGCACGACTTATAGCCTGTTCTTCAGTGACCACTCCACCCATGGCAATGTCACGACCGATGTCATTCACAAACGATTTGGTGAACCATTCTGCCAGCAACTGATTGGGGAGTTCGATTTTAATAAGACGTCGTCACCGTCGCCACTCGTTAATGTGATCGGATATATGAGTGGCTTTTTTCTGTTTGAAAGAATTCAAAATCTCGGTTCTCGTGTCATAACAAATCGGTAACTGGTAGTGTGTGAAGAAATCCATAGCTAAGGTGTTGAAGTTAGAGAAGAAACCTCGTGGAAATTCAATATACCACTTCGCAGCAGAACCTGTGAGGGTTCATTGAAAAAGATGTAAACAAATAGAGTCGTCCATCAACGAGTTGGACGAACACCATAGGTGAAAATTCATAACGTGATTGTTTCGGTCCTCTCCTGCTTTGCTGTCGAATTTGGGAATGTCCGATGGTAGCTTGGCTGGGATAGTAGGCCATTAGGGAGAGTGATGAATAGGGTCGTTTAAAATCCTTGAAAATTCTGGAAGATCCAAAGTGTCTATAAAGGGAAACTATCGATTCACCTGCGGGTACTGGTGGCTTTGGGGAGGAAGCCCTGTCAGCAAACTAGAAGGGCCATAAGCAGTCTGCATATAATGTGAATACCCAGGAGGATCTGGTGGTGGTTGGAGAGGATAGTAACTCATAGGAATATACCCTTGAACAAGGGCCTGAGTTTGAGCATTCGCCCCCCAAATGGGATTGAATGAACCTAGATATGGTTGGCCCATACTAGGGGGTATTATGGACACAACTGGAAACTGCTGCCCCCCAGTCGATTGAGGAGGATGTTGTATCATCTGATTCCAATACTGGGCCAATGACAGAGGGATGTTTTTCCCATAAGGTGGGGTCATTCCTCCCATCAAAGGTGGTGTTCTAATTGGAGGTAGTGTTCCAATTGGTATTTGTGCGCCAAAATGAATTTGCCCGCTGAAAGGGGATTGAGTCATACCAACTTGGTGAACTTGTCCACCAACTGGAATCTGGTAATTTGGAGTGAATGACGGAATAGCACCACTAGGATTAAGACTGGCAGAAGAAGACGAAGAAGGTCCTCCAAAAGGAAATTGAGGGAGTGTTGGAATAAAATTGGGAAGAGAGTGCCCAAAAGAAGAAGGACCACCAGGAGAGCCGGATGGGGTTTGCGTAGGAGTTTGAATGGAAGAATTCAACGAATGGTATCTAGGTTGTAGTGTCGTAGTAACGTTGGGCGTTCGCGGTGTGTTGATGGGAGAAAGACTAACCGCAGTAAATCTGGTTGGAACACTCGTAGTATCTGTAAGATGGGACATTTCGGCAGGGATGGTAAAGTGATAAGCGGTAGTCAACGGTACTGTCTCTGGACTAGAGATTTTGGAAATCACAGGTGAACCTAGACCAAAAATGTCCCGTCAGAAAACACCTATAGAACAAAAAATATCTTGGCCTTCTATGCCTAGAAAGGGTCCAACTGGTGATCCAGAAGACGTAACAACTAATTCTCTAGAAGAATTCAGTCGCATAAATAGTTTCTCAGAATCAGGGTGAAGTCAAAATTCCTCTCGAGTATTTGTAATTCAAAAAATTTCCAGAGAGTCAGTGTGTTCCACTTGTGGCGTGGTGCCGACTATGACTTCACTTTGCCGAGGAGAGCCCTCAGATGTACTTATAGGCAAGGGTTGAGAACCTTCCAGATGCTCTAGAGATAAACCCTGCATTCTACGTGAACAATGTGGAGGAGCTATTGTAAACGAGTGACAAACTTCATGAAGAAAATCTTATGGTCAACTTTGAAAAACAAACAACACGCACTAGTAAACAAAATCTAGCAAGCAACACCAAGCAAACAAGACCTTCTAATTTTGAAGTCACTAGTTGGTGATGAAATCCAACGTCGCAACAACGAGACGAGAAGGGGCTGGGCTAGGGTGGAAAATTTACGCTGACGACCTGCTTAATGGACTTACACCCTAGTGCAAGCTCCCACACATAATCGTGGGTATACCCTCCAAGGAGCCCGAGTGATTTTGGTCAACGTCAATTCCAGGTACCGTGAAGACTTTCCCCTTCACAGTCACCTCTGTAAGAACCTAAAAAGATAGGCCACTAATGTTACCATCAACAACAATAAATCCTGGGGGGACAGTCGACAGTCCGATCCACATGCAAGGGCAGGGTATCTAGCTCGAAATCAACTCAAAAGGCTTCCACTCATCATTGTGGGTATACCTCCGAGTGATCCCCGTAATACATGCAATCTCTACACTGATATCAACAAAGCAAGGTGAGTAACTCTATCAATATCAATGCGACCTCATGTTTGACCCTTGTGTGAGAAGGGATTCCCAGGACAAGATGTTGCAAATGGAATTTAACACTCCCTAACACAAGATGCTATTGTGTGTTTTGTGCTTTTGGAGAGTGTATCTCTCTTCCTACTCCAAAGTGCTAGCCTAGCTAAATTTTGGTGTGAGAGAGCCCTAGAAAAGAGTTACTAGGTAAATTTTACAATTGTGCAGTGTTATTAAGAGTTGTTGTTTACTCAAAGGAAACGAAGATGAAACTTATGTTGTATGACTCTGACCCAACGATGCATGGATGAGAATGAAAAATATATCGATTTTTCGTTCAATGAATCCTATGTATGGGAGGGAAAGAGAAGTTTTCAGATTCAAACTTGAACTATAAAACACAATTTCCTTTAAAATGAAAATGCAACAAATCATGCATCAATAACAATTCTCTATTGTTTCTTTTTCAATAATTTCAACAATTGATTTTCAATGTTTTCGAAAACGAAAATGATTTTTGAAAGAAAAACTTTGTTCACTTTTCAAAAAGGACCCACACCAAAATAGTGAGGGTACAGAAAATAAAAAACCAATGAGCAAGCAATGATAAAAACCAAAACCACTCTTTCAATGAAAACAAAAATAAGAAGCAAACCAATCTAGTCTTTTCAATTGCATAAGAAAAGTGATCTTTCAAACAATGGACAAATTATAAAGACAAAGAAACTCAACTTTCAACTGATCGATGGTCCTTAACCAAACAAGCACACTCAGATTCTGAAATCAGAGAGTATGGCTATGCCAAGAAAAGTCAAGACAGGAGTGAAAAGAAAAGCCTTTGAAATCTTAAGATTGTTCATGCACAAAAACAAAGACAAGAAAGACATCAATCAATGGTCCAAGAAACTCTTATGAGGCACCTAGACTAATCTAGGCAGTTGAAGATGCCAAAACTCAAATCCAAAAGTTTGAAAAAATGAGTTCGCAGGCTGGAAATATTACACAGTGCGAGAATTAGTGATTCTCGCAGGTGGCCCTTGAGTAGGGTGTGAGAACCTCGCACTGAACCTAAAGGCAGGGTGCGAACTCTATAGATTCTCACAGGTACTGTGGAGTGTAGTGCGAGAATGTATGAAACTAGTCAATTTTTTGGAAAATGACACAAAATTTGAAGAGGCCTCTGGACCCAGAGGGTCTATCAGGGTATCCTGAAGACTCAGAGATTTATATTAATGGATAAATGTAAGACAAGAGCAAATGGCCAAGGAAAAATACCAAAAACCACAAGAAAATGGGTTATAATCCCTAGTGGAGTCACCAATTTTGTTATTGGACTAACCGGTAGGTGCGGACACTAACAGATCTCCCTAGATCCACCTGGAGCTAGAACAAAACAAGATAGCACATGACTCTTTCCCTAAGTTTTGACCATTTAATAAGCTAGTAGGAAGGAACAAGTAACATACCTTAGTATCGCTTCCAAGGGTCTCTGTTTCTCCCACTTCACTCTAGTGATCTCGTGAGGTCAAGACCAAGACAACACAAACCAACCAAAGTGAAGATAGCAAAATATATTCAACTATCAACTTATGTGTATGATCAAGGAATTACACAATAAAGTGAGAATAGCTTTATGGGAAAGGGGCATGCCACTGTATCATACTAATTGAAAGTAAATATTACAACCTGATCGCCTTGATGTCGCAAGCTTCCTTTCGATGGCTCTTGGCTCCAACACACACACTTGCTCAATCCTTGTATGAAGAAGATCAAAACCTCTTGATAGACTTGCTAGGGTCTCCAAGCTCCTGTTCAAGCTAAGTCCTTCACACAATTCTTTCACCAATTCTCCAATGAATATTGCTTAACCTTTTCCATGAGAATTCCCTCAATATATAGGAGAGAATGAGATAGTTACTTGGATAAGAATGATCCCACAATATCAG
>JASDQU010738678.1:51188-67562 GCA_032191745.1 Picea mariana
TAAAAGAATCTGAGTATTGTTTTTCCCTTTGGTGTTTATCCAGGGGTTTTTACCCAAATATATTTGGGTCTTGTGTATGAGATTTTGGTTTCCTTATTTATCCTTTCGTTGTAATGTTTAGTTGATAACTCAATTATTTATTTGGAATTAATTGTTGGGTGCTGTGTTGAGGGAAATTTCAACACTCACTTTGTATATACCGACCTTACTTTGTATATACATTATATAAAAAATTAACTAAATAGGACATTACCATTCATTGTGATATAATTTTTCAAATTCAAACAAAATACATTTATGAGATCCTCAAGTTACTCCGTAAAGAATGAACTATACATTTGAAAAAGGAAAAACTCATGGTTACAAATACCTACCTGAAGGATATAATAAGAATCCCACCAACTCTTGTGCTTCAATTTCCATAATTAGGGGCTGCTTTAAGATTCTTCTCAAAGCACACACCCACATCATATAATCTCTATAATTTCCAATACATAGGTATAAATATATGCATAAAGATTATAGTGGGATACTCAGAGTTGTATATGTTAAAACAAGCTAAAAATTACAATTTTGTTTAATTATGAAAAAAGAGTTAAACAAGTTCTACACAATATTGTTTTTAACTTTATAATTTTGGAGATTTAAAATAATTCAATTTATTTTTGTAATGGGTAGGTATTGTTTCTAACCTTATAAATTTGGAGATTTAGAATACTCAATTTATTTTTTCCAGTAGGTAGTTATAGTTTCTAACCTTATAATTTTGGAAATACAAACTAAATTACTTTTGAACGAGAAGGAAAACTAAATTACAAACTTAAATCCCTCATTGTGGAGAATTTTTTCCAACATTTCCTTCAATTTCATTTTTAGTTCCACCAAATCTAGTGTGCTCATCCTGTAAGACACTCTCGATGTTAGCACTGCTCCAGGCATGAGTTCGATTGAAAAATTGAGATCTCTTTTCAGAGGCAATATACACACCTTCTCAGGAAACACATCTCTGAAATCCCATAGCACTAGGTGATCTTCAACCTTCAACTCCTTGCCTTCTGCCGAGTTTAATATTTGTATAGCATACAAGGGACACCCCTTTCTACCAAACTTCTTAAGTTACAATGATGATATTTTTCTCATAGAGATCGACTTCTGAGTGCCTTGCGAAATTCTAGTATTTCCTTTCTCATATTCACATTCTAAAATTTTCCCTTGTCTGACATTTCCTTCAACTGCATTTTCAGTTCCACCAACTCTGGTGTTCTCATCCCGTAATGTACTCTCGATGTTAGCACTACTCAAGGCATGAGTTCGATTGAAAAATCAAGATCTATTTTCAGAGTAATATAGGCACCTCCTCAGGAAACACATCTTTGAACTCCCATAGCATTGGGTGATCTTCAACCTTCAGCTTCTTGCTTTATACTAAGTTTAATACTTGTATAGGATACAAGGGGCACCCATTTCTGCTAAAATTCTTAAGTTACAATGCTGATATTTATCTCATGAAGACCGACTTCCAAATGCCTAGAAAAATTCTGGTATTTCCTTTCTCATCTTCACATTCTAAAATTTTATCATAATAGTTTAAGTTTTTTTTATGGGAAGCTAACCAATCCATTCCCAACAACATGTCATAAGAAATAAGGGGTAGAATATCCAGAATTTCTTGGGTATAAAATCCATCCATCCAAAATGAACAAGCTTCAACTACCTCTGCCACCTTCCTCTTTGTTCTAGTGGCTAACTGAAATGACCACACTTTGGTGTGCTTCTTTTTCTGTAATGAACATGCCTCGACCACTCGAGGTGAAATATAACTAATATTATATCCTGGGTCAATTAAAACAGATCTTGGTCATTCAGTAATAATACCTTCAAATTCCACCACAGAGGCTTGGTGGTCTACTTGCCAATTTTCTATCGTTGCATAGATTCTCGACACACTCTTGGATACATAATTAAAATACACTCTTTGATATCATACATTATACACTCTTTGATTTTCATGCTGGCAATGGGGAAAATCCCTCAAAATATGTGGCTCTCGACATCCCCAACATTGCAAAGGTCCTTTCTTGGGCTCCTCTGTTCTTTCCCTTTCATGATCTGCTGGTTTATTCTTACTTTGAGAAGGAAAATTTTGGTGATGCATACTCCTTGGCTGACCCAATTGTGCATCCTTCCTGAAACTATAAACATATGCATATGCATTCATTCAAGTTAAAAACAACAATCCTTGCCTTGGTATTGTTAGAATAATTATGTACTCAAAAGTAATTTTTCAAACCAAATAACCATGCTTCGGCTTCTTCTCATTTCTTTATCTCCCCATCAAAGGTAGGTGGCTTAAAATTTTTAAATTCTTCAGTCTGAAAACCATGATAATTATTTCTCTTCTTAGAAATAATGTATTATGTGTCACTACTAGATTTTCCTACTGAAATAGTCTTCTGGATACAAGACTCCATGGAAACGCCTCAACTTGATTCACCTTTCTTGGCACCCTGATGATTTCTTCCATAAGAACTTCTTCCTGCATTGCTTTGAGCCAATCCATGATTTTGACCATACGAAAGGGTTTTTAACCTTTCTGACTATTGTAATTCTGCATTGTTAGGTACCTCCTACAAATGTTCTTGAATTTTAGACAGGCTCTACAGTAGAACTACATTCAACTCTCCATGTTCGACATGGGCCCTCATAATTCTCTCATTATATACCTTCAAACTTCTCACAGTGGCCATGAAATCTGGAGGGGTTTCCCTATCTCTCTGGACATTAGACTCTTGGTCTCTGAAGTGCGAGGTGTCATTCATGTTGCACTGCACCACTCACCTCTGTGACTTTTCTATTCATCCTATGTGTTTAGACAACAATTATCATTAGCATTTTTATGTCACNGTGGCCATGAAATCTGGAGGGGTTTCCCTATCTCTCTGGACATTAGACTCTTGGTCTCTGAAGTGCGAGGTGTCATTCATGTTGCACTGCACCACTCACCTCTGTGACTTTTCTATTCATCCTATGTGTTTAGACAACAATTATCATTAGCATTTTTATGTCAGTATGTTAAAAAATGGATTCCAAAAAATCATAAAATTCTTCTTAAACAATCTTAAGTGGTCTCGGCAACCCATTCAAGCCTAGAGTTTGAACTCATTCCAAAAAATCATAAAATTCTTCTTAAACAATCTTAAGCAGTCTCAGTGACCCATTCAAGCCTAGAGTTTGAACTCTGCTCCTATGCCAATATATAACACACCCAACTCCCTAAGTATCCTTTTAAGTGATGGGGAATTATAAACTATTTCTTTTCTCGACTATATCAAAACCTCTACTTGAGCAGACCATCATCTTCTTCTCGTCAAGAGTTTCCAACAATCTTAACCATGCTCAAATACGAGCTCCTGATCAAAATTTGTGGCCTCCTAAGGTTTCCTGAGCTTTCATAGTCAAAATTCATCTCACTTCCATGTAACATCCATGTGGCACCTCATCACTCAAGCCACCTGACGTGGTGTCACCTATGCAATCGTTCCATGGGCCCAATCCTTTGGCCCATTTTCATTGTCATTAGAGTTTCTTATCCCATGGTTCACTCTCACTATCACATACTTTCGATGATGGTACATCAAGGTGCACCATCCCTAGATCCTATGGCTCACCACCCTTGATCTCAATGGTTTCGATCACGTCAACGATGTCATTTGGAACAGAAGTTATCTACCAGCTCCCAATGGTTTACACGGTGTGTGAACATGACCCGTGGGATATAAGGTGGAGATTCCACCCATTCCCTCCATCGATCAATGGTCATCATTAACCCCAAAATCCCATCGTTGTCAGCAATCACTCCATCATAGTTGACACTTATTGGTTGAATTTTCCCTTACGAACCTCCACACTTTTGAGGATGATGCATCTGGATCAAACAATACATATCACTTTGTCAAATCTCCAACAAGATCAATGGTTATCATCGTATTCCCTCCTTAGAATCTCATCAACCAACCAAAAATTGATGCTTGTCATCCTAAGGATCCTCCGAGTGTCTTGCTGGCATGCCAAGTCCATCATGACATCATCATACTCATTTCTCGTGTGAACAAGTCTCATAGAAGATCAATGACTGATATTCTCTCGCTCATGGGCAGATCGACGGTCCTTGTCGTGTCATTGAATTGCATGTGTCGTTGATGTTCGAGCCTCCTCCTGGTTCACCCAGATTTACCTCCAATTATGATGCATCAAAATATCTATGGCTCAGGTTTATCCTCTATTTTCTAATCATATCTATGGATATCATCCTTTTGTTGACTATCAACATAGTCAGACTCACACCACTCTGACACTCGGTCGTTCATAGTGATGTGCCGTCACCAATGAAGGGTTGAGATGCTGATAAACCATATCGACAAATGCGATATTTACTTGGGTTAAAATAGGATTTTATGGAGATATAACAATCCACTTTTGGTACTTAGCCATTTCTTGAATTTTTACAAGACTTCAGTCCTGATTTTCAAGAATTCGAAACCACTCTAAGGCCATTGCAAGGTATTGAAACTTCAAGGGAACCCCTGCGTGATTTATGGGTATTCCATACAAAGACATAAAATAATTAAGTATGCCATACTAAATCATTTTCACGCTTATTAGTGCCATAATAAACAACAAACATATCCCAACTTTCATGCATTCAAACCATGGATTTTAAACTATTGAGTTTCTCTTAAGTTTAGACATTTACAAATGCATACATATATTTCATTAGTAAGCATATGAACATTTATTTGGTAAGGAAATTTCCAAACCCAACTAACTGAGAAAGAATGCCAGTCAAGGATGCTCTCTCTCTCTCTCTCTCTCTCTCTCTCTCTCTCTCTCTCTCTCTCTCTCTTTGTATGTGTGTGTGTGTGTCAACGGTTTGGTGTTTCTATTGATTCAAAACATGATTACATGCCTCATATCATTAATATATGAAGTTTGTGCATAATTACAGTCTTTGGGGGAAAATAGAGTGTTACAATTTCCACCCACATAATGTATTTCTCTGTATCATTCACATATCTTCCATAGGATTCACCCTATTCGTTTTCGACATCATACCTTCAAGCTTCTTTAAATGTGTCATTACGAATTATAGAGCTTACCTCTCCATGGGTGTTCTAGGTAGTACCTCACTATAATTTTTTACACCCATGTTGTAGTATTTTCAGTATGCTCAGAAGCTATGTGTAGTGTTGCCATGTCTTTGCATTGAATCTTCATGACTTCCTCTCAATCTCTTTTTGGATAATTCTCCAATAGGGCTTCCAAACATTTTTTGAGTTGAAATTACATTGCATAACCGCTCACACTTTTAGGCCTAATGTCGGCTTCAAATTTTTATTGTTGAACCATTTTCTTATGCACTCCTACCAGTCACTAGCCTTGCAATTTATGCCTTTGCGACTCAACACCTTAACCTTGGAGGAAACATTCCCTGAGTGTCCTTATCCTACACATGCTTCCTTGCATTAAGCATAGGTATGTTCCTTGCACTTTGGAACTAGTTTTCTTTCCCATGACACTTGTTTCCTCCACTTTATTGTAGCATTCTTTTATTATTTTTCGGGCTTCAATAATATGAAAAAGACAAAAAAATCAAAATAAGGGGGGGAAAGTGCCTATCGCTTTTGTTGGAAGTAGTCTTTTCAAACTTGAAAAAGGGGCAATATTTGAGTCAATGTATCAACAATGTTTTTTTTTCATCCTCGGGTCACCCATGTGCAAACCATGGGCAACCCATGTGCAAACAATGGATGTTCATGCGTTGCTAGTTTTCAACTTGTGGATGCCCTAAAAAAATTTGAAAAAATAAAATATCCCACAATTTTGGGTGGGTTTTTTCGTTTGGGCTCATTCCCAAACTCCCCTTGGACCATAAACAACGAAATTCAACCACCTCAACCCCTTGCGGATGTTATAAAGGCACCTTTGAGCACATGGATGAGGGGGACAACCTAGGTGCAAGATTATGCTGACAAATTTGTAAGATTCCCTATTTTCCTTGATCTTTTGAGTAGCATCCCCCTTATCTAGAACTTGTTTTCCAATACTCCTTCCTCTCCCTTATATGACCATAGGGCGTGTTCCTATCCATTTTGGGTCATCCAAAAAAGGTCCATCTTACTAAGTTGATTCTTGAAGGACCAATGAAGGAACCTGGGCATTTGGCTTCGAGGGAATGTTGACGGTTAGGGTGGCTTCTCTAGGGATGTGATCTTCGTGTCATCCAAAAATGTTGATTATCATACAACATCCAACCCTTCAAGGATGAGGTATTATATGATGTTTCTCTATTGGATGTATGTGATGTTCTCTTGGGCCTACCATATATGTGGAAGCGCCATGTTATCTATGAGTCTCGACCCCGTAGTGTCATTGTTACTCTGGGGGTCATCTTTACAGGATACTGGAGGTAGTTATAGCTACTGTCCCACCTAAAAAGTGCCCCAAAGTAGTATCTCATACTACAAAATTCAACTTTTTCACAATTTGTTCAAAGGGTGAACAGAAGGACATTGCAACCACTACAGCCTCAGTCCAAGCATCTTCTATCCAACAGAAGTAGGTCGACAAGATTGCAGAAAAGAGAAAAGATTCCTTCTACACACAGTCATCTCATGTATCCCGACTAGTTGAATAGATTCAAACCCACCAACAATAGGTTCGTGACAACCTTTCACAAACCAAGCAACACAACTTCTCCAGTAATGCAAGCATCTCACCAAGATTCAAATTCAACAATCACTTCCCCCTCTCCCTCGTGCACTCAACGCAATGGAGACCATTGCTTCCTAAGGAGGGAGCATTGATCCAAGTGGATATCAATGGCCACCCACCTATTCCAATTGGCACAAAATAGTCTTATGGAAACTTACTATTTTTAGAAGGTTTTCGGTTCCTAAACTTCTGAGGCCATTTTGAGGGCCTAAATGAATTTTTTCAGGATCAATCACCTCATTAATATGTAAAGGCTTTGATTGATCCCCCAAAAAGAATATCCTCATTGATACATTTATAACGAACTATCGTGTTGATCCAGATTTGTGTAGGAACATAATGAAATATAGAAATACACATAAACACAGAGATGCAGTGGAAATAAGACTTCATTTCATTAATAGCAAATGACTGAAATATGCTTATAGACAGAATGTAAATAAACTAGCTAAGGCGCTGGTAGCTTATCTCTGAGAAGAGATGTGGCTGCTACTCGCATCTGTGAGAAGATGATTACAATGAGGCTCTATAGGCCTTTTTACAATAGAAGAGAATTCCAAAATTCATATACATCCAAAAACCTAACCCTAGGAGATGAAGTGCCAAAAGTCATGTGGGCCCCGTTTGGGTAAGTTAGTACATCAACTTCTTGGGGTCGTAACTTTTGCATACGATCTTCGTTTTAGGCGTGTGATAGCTCGTTGGAAAGGTATTGTCGAGGAGATTCATTTTGGGGGCTCAATCATGCCTTTGTCTATAATTGAGAACCTCTATCTCAAAAAACCTTCATTTAGGCCCTCAAAATGGCCCCGGAAGTTAAAACCTGCTAAAAATAGTAAATTGCCAAAATTGCCAGAAAATTGTTTTGAGCAAGTCGAAAAAGGTGGGTGGCCACCGATATCCACCTGGATTATGTGTGCCCCAAACAAAGATCGTATGCCAAAGTTACACCCCCGGGAAGTTGATACAACAAACTACCCAAAACAACATCCACAAAATTGTTGTCTTTTCATCTTCCGAGGTTAGGGTTTTGGATTTTATTTATGTTAAAAAGGCCTTTAGAGCCTCATTTTAATCATATTATTGTGAATGTGAGTAGCTGTCACATCTCTTCTCAGAGATAGGTTTCCATAATTCTAGTGAGTCTTTCACTCTTTTTTCTACAGTTTTGTACATTTCGCTCATTAATAGAAATTGTGTATTACTGTATCTTTTTGTTTATGGTTGCATCTTTGATATATTTCTATTATGTTATTGGATATATTAGATATGTATATTAATTTATTTCTAATATCTCCGCTCTCATTTCGTGTCGAAAATAATTCGGATTAGTGGTATCAGAGCAGGATGCTCTTGATCGTTTTTCAGTGCATGTCCCCGACGAGGTCCGAGTATAGTAAGTTGGGTCTCGAGCTTGTCTCTATTGAGGAAAATCAATATTGAATGCCCAAGAAAACCTCCATCATAGAAGAAAAGAAAAATGAAAAAGAAAACGATTATATTAATATGTTGCTTGAGCAAGCACTCACGCGACAGAGGGACAAAATGATGGAGAATTTTTCCCAGATCCTTCTAAGCCTATTGATAAAAATTGGCGAGTCTTGATCAAGAGACCACTTTGGAGTAACCTTGCCTTTCAAGGTACAAGTTAATTTTGACATTCCTGTATTTGAAGGTCATATATATGGGGATTCCCTAGACAAATGGTTAAATCTGCTAGAAGATTATTTCTCTGTTCACAATTTTTACAAAAAGGAAAATATCAACTCCGCACTCCGTAAGGATCTCCCCCATGTCAAACATTGGTGAAAAAATTACTGGGATAAAAGTTCCGCATAGGAGTCTGGAATATATGGGATCGAGCCCACTTATGATTTTTTTGTGGACGCGGTCAAGGAACAATGTTTCCCTGTTGGTAACTATGATGACCAGTACATGAGATGGGACACATTGTGTCAAGAGAGGGGCCAAGCAGTGCTAAAGTTCACCAATACCTTCCATACCTTGTGCACCAAGATGGGTATCAAATATTTTGAGTAGAATTTGGTTATGAATTACCATGGGGCTCTACACAGATACATCCAAACTGAAATGGAGTTTTTGGACATCTCATCATTTGGAGTTGCCTATCGATATGTTGTCAAAATCAATAATAAATTTAGGCACCAGAACAAACAGGAGTTTGGGTTTGCAAATTCTCAACAACCAAAGTATGATAAATACGGCTTGAAATACATTCTCCCGAAAACCATTCCAAGCCATAGGAAAAGAAGGGTCATGGGGAGACGAAGAAAGACACTGGAATGTGGTGTGAGTTCCATAGAATCCCCTGTCACAACACTAATGAATGTCACTCAAAACAATCAATGGTGGTCGAGATTAAAGACAAGGATATGAACCCTGATTCAGACTCTGATTCGAAAAATATTGGGAGAAGACAGATCATCGACACAAACCCCACTGCTACTGTCATGACCGCAACAATTCAACCAAAAGAACTAGTACATCCTGAGGAGAGGGAGTTCCTTTTCTTTCACATATGTGGGTGAAAGGGACCCTGTTGTATTTTATTGTTGATAGTGGAAGCCAAAAGAACCTCATCTCAGCATAGGTCATCTTACAACTAGGATTGTCAACAATACCACACTCACAACCATACAACATTGGGTGGCTTCGCTAGGGACGCAATATCCATGTCATCCAGCAGTGTCGATTTTCATATGACATCCAACCCTTCAAGGATGAGGTATTATGTGATGTTTCCCCATTGGATTTTTGTGATGTTGTTTTGGGCCAACCATATATGTGGAAGCACCATGATATATATGAGACTCGACCTCGTAGTTTCATTTTTACTCTATGGGGTCATCTTTACAAGATATTGGAGGTAGTTACAACTATTTTCCCACCAAAATAGTGATGCAAATTAGTATCTCATACTACAAAATTCATCTTCTTCACAATCTGTTCAAAGGGTGAATAGAAGGATAGAGCAACCACTACAACCTCGGTTCAAGCACCTTCTATCCAACAGAAGCATGTCGACAATATTGGAGCAAATAAAAAATATTTATTTTTCGCATAGTCATCTCATGTATCCCGATTGGTTGAACATATTCAACCTCGCCAGCAACAAGTTCATGACAACTTTCCACAAACCATGCAACGCAACGTCTCCAGCAAGGAAGACAGGTCATCAAGATTTAGATTCAGTAATCGCTTTCCCCTCTCCCTCAGGAACTCAACACAATGGAGACCATTTCTTCCTAAGGATGTAAGATTGATGTAGGTGGATATTGGTGGCCACCTACCCATTCCAACTAGCACAAAACAGTCTTTTGGAAACTTACTAGTTTTAGCAGGTTTTCGGTTCCTAAACATCCAGGGCCTAAATGAAGTTTTTTCGGGATCAAGCACCTTAATGATAGAAAATGGCTTTGATTGTGCCCCAAAAATGAATCTCCTCGAATATAAATTTTCGACGAGCTATCGTGCTCCCCAAACAAAGATAGTATGCCAAAGTTAGTAGTTACGCCCCCTGGAAGTTGATACACCAAACTACCCAAAAAGGGGTCCACAAAACTATTGGCTTTTCATCTTCTGCGGTTAGGGTTTTGGATTTTATTTATGTTAAAAAGGACTTTAGAGCCTCATTGTAATCACATTCTTTCGAATGAAGGCATCCTTCACATCTCTTCTCAGAGATAAGATGCCACCATTCTAGAGAGTCTTTCACTCTTTTTTCTACAATTTTGACATTTCACTCATTAATAGAAATTGTGTATTACTGTATCTCTATGTTTATGTTGCATCTATGATATATTTATGATACATTATTGGATATTAGATAAATCTATGTACATTACTTTATTATGTCTCCACTCTCATTTCGTGCTGAAAATAATCTGGATCAGTGGTATCAGAACATGTTGTTCTTGATCATTTTTCAGTGCATGTCCCCGACGAGGTCCGAGTATACAAAGTTGGGTCTCGAACTTGTCTCTCTTGAGGAAAATCAATCTTCCACACCCAAGAAACCATCAATGGAGCAAGAAAATAAAAATGACAGAGAAGACGATTCTATTTATCTGTTGCTTGAGCAAGATCTCACGCGACATAGGGACGAAATGATGGAGAATTTTTCCCACATCCTTCAATGCCTACAGATAAAAACTAACGCATCTTCATCCAATGACCACTTTGGAGTTATTTCCAACTACTGTCCCACCTAATTAGTGCCTCAAATTAGTATCTCATACTACAAAATTCATCTTCTTCACAATTTGTTCAAAGGGTGGACAGAAGGACACTCCAACCACTACAACCTTGGTCCAAGCACCTTCTATCCAACAAAAGAAGGTCGAAACATTTGCAAAAAAGAAAAAAGATTCCTTCTGCACATAGTCATATCATGTATCCTGAATGGTTGAACAAAATTCAACCCCACCAATAACAGGTTCATGGCATCCTTCCACAAACCAAGAAGTGCAACGTCTCCAACAAGGTAAGCAGCTCACCAAGATTCAGATTTAGCAATTGCTTTCCCCTCTCCCCCAGGAACTAAACTCAATGGATACCATTTCTTTCTAAAGGGGGAGGATTGATCTAGATGGATATCAGTGGCCACACACGTATTCCAACTGGCACAAAAGAGTCTTCTAGCAACTTACTATTTTTAGGAGGTTTTCGGTTCCTAAACTTTCGGGGCCATTTGAGGGCCTAAATGAAGTTTTTTTCGAGATCAATCCCATAAAATATTGCTATGGGATTTGATTGAGCACCCAAAATGAATATCCTCAAAGATACCTCTCCAACTATATATCATACACCCCAACATAGATTGTATGCCAAAGTTACGCCCCCGAGAAGTTGATACACCAAACTACCCAAAACGAGGTCCACAAAACTGTTGGCTTTTCGTCTTCCGGAGTTAGGTTTTTGGATTTTATTTATGTTAAAAAGGACTTTAGAGCCTCATTGTAATCATATTCTTGTGAATTTGAGTATCCTTCACATATTTTCTTAGAGATAAGATGACACAATTCTAGAGAGTCTTTCTCTCTGTATTTCTACAATTTTGTACATTTTGCTCATTAATAGAAATTGTGTATTAATGTATCTCTGTGTTTATGTTTCCATATATGATATATTTATGTTATATTATTGGATATATGAGATATATATGTACATTTATTTATTATATCTCCACTCTCATTTCATGTCGAAAATAATCTGGATCAGTGGTAACAGAGCAGGCTGCTCTTGATTGTTTTTCAGTGCATATCCCCAACAAGGTCCGAGTATAGCAAGTTGGGTCTTGAGATTGTCTCTCTTTAGGAAAATTGATCTTGTACACCCAAGAAACCCTCCATGGTGAAATAAAATAAAAATGACAGAGCAAATGATTCTATTAATTTATTTCTTGAGCAAGCTTTCACGCGACAGAGGGACGAAATGATGGAGAATTTTTCCCACATCCTTCAACACATGTTGATAAAAAGAAACATGTCTTCATCAAATGGCCACTTTTGAGGAACATTTCCTTTCAAGGTACAACTTAATTTTGGAATTCCTTTATTTGAAGGTCAAATAGATGCAGATGCCCTAGAAAAATGGTTAAATATACTAGAAGGTTATTTCTTTGTTCACAATTTTTCAGACGGGGAAAACATCACCTTCACACTCCTTAAGGATCTCCCCCATGTCAAACATTGGTGGGAAACTTATCGGGAGAAAATTTCCACAGAGTTTGGAATATATGGGGCCGATCCCACTTGGGAGTTTTTTGTGGATGTAGTCAACAAACAATATCACCCTATTGGTAACTATGATGACTAGTACATGAGATGGACCACGTTGTGTCAAATGAGGGGCCCAATAATTCCAGAGTTCAAAAATACCATCCATACCTTGATAACCAAGCTGGGTATCAAATATTCTTAGCGGTATTTGGTTCTGAATTACTGTGAGGCTCTACACAAATACATCATAAATGAAATGGAGTTTCTGGACATCTCATCGTTGGGACTTTCCTATCGATATGCTTTCAAAATCGAGCAGACATTTAGGCACCAGAACAAATGGGAATTTCCTATCAATATGCTGTCAAAATCGAGCAGACAACCAAAGTATGATAAAGACAACCCTAACAAACAGA
Source organism: Picea mariana (assembly GCA_032191745.1). NCBI lineage: Eukaryota > Viridiplantae > Streptophyta > Pinopsida > Pinales > Pinaceae > Picea > Picea mariana. The sequence goes on from JASDQU010738678.1 coordinate 64,117, forward strand.
CTCTCGAAAACTATTCCAAGCCATAAGAAAAGAAGGGTCATGGGAAGACGAAGAAAGACATTGGAAACTTGTATGATTTCAACAAAATACCCTAGCACAACACTAATGAATGTCGCTCAAAACAATAATTGGTGGTAAAGATCAAAGACCAGAAGATGAACCCTGATTCAGAATCTAATTCATAAAATATTGGAAGAATACAAATCATCAACGCAGACCCCAATGCTACTAACGTGATCGAAAATTTTTAGTGAGAAGAACTAGTAGATCCTAAGGAGGGGGAGCCCCTTTTTCATTCACATATATGGGTGAAGGGGACCCCACTACATTTTATTGTTGATAGCGGAAGCTAGAAGAACCTCATCTCAACAAAGGTCATCAAACAGTTGGGATTGTCGAAAACACCACATCCACAACCATAAAACATCAGGTGGCTTCTCTAGGGACTCGATCTCCATGTCATCTAGTAGTGTTGATTGTCATACGACATCCAACCCTTCAAGGATGATGTGTTATGTGATGTTTCCCCACTGTATTTTTGTGATTTTCTTTTAGGCCAGCCATATATGTGGAAGCGACATGCTATCTATGAGTCTCGACCCCCTAGTGTCATTGTTACTCTGGGGGGTCATATCCACAGGATATCAGAGGTCGTTCCAACTACTCTCCCACCTAAACAATACCACAAAGTAGTATCTTATACTACAAAATCAAGCATCTTCACAATATGTTCAAAGTGTGAACAAAAGAACACTGCAACCAATACAACCTCGGTCCAAGCACCTTCTATCCAATAGAAGTAGGTTGAAAATATTGCAACAAAGAGAAAATATTCCTTCTGCACATAGTCATCTCATGTATCCCGACTGGTTGAACCGATTCAACCCTGCCAGCAACAGGTTTGTGATAGCCTTCCAGAAACCAAGCAGTGCAACGTCTCCAGCAAGGCGAGCAACTCACCAAGATTTAGATTCAGCAATTGCTTTCGCCTCTCCCCCGAGCAGTCAACGCAATGGAGAAAATTTATTCCTAAGGAGGGAAGATTGATCTAGGTGGATATTAGTGACCACCCACCTATTCTAACTAGCACAAAATAGTCTTCTGGCAGCTTACTATTTTTAGTAGGTTTTCAGTTCCTAAACTTTCGGGGTCATTTTGAGGGCTTAAATAAAAACAAAATTCGGGATCGAGCACCTAAATTAAAATCAAAGGCTCTGATTAAGCTCAAAAAATTAATCTCATTGAAAATACCTTTACAATGAGCTATTGTGCGCCTCAAACAAAGATCGTATGCCAAAGTTACACCCTCGGGAAGTTGACACATCAAACTACCCAAAACAGGGTCCACAAAACTATTGGTTTATCATCTTCTGGGGTTAGGGTTTTGGGTTTTATTTATGTTAAAAATGTCTTTAGAGAATCATTTTAATAATATTCTTGGGAAAGTGAGTATCTGTCGCATCTCTTCTCAGAGATAAGATGCCACCATTCTAGCGAGTCTTTCACTCTGTATTTCTACAATTTTGTACATTTCACTCATTAATAGAAATTGTGTATTATTGTATCTTTTTGTTTATGGTTGCATCTATGATATATTTATTTTTTATTATTGGTTATCTGAGATATCTCTATACATTTATTTATTATACCTCCACTCTCATTTCGTGTTAAAAATAATTTGGATCAGTGGTAACATAGTAAGTTGCTCTTGATTGTTTTTCGGCGCATGTCCCGATGAGGTCTGAGTATAGAAAGTTGGGTATCGAGCTTGTCTCTCTTGAGAAAAATCGATATTGCATGCCCAAGAAAACCTCAATGGAATAATAAAGTAAAAATGGCACAGCAGACAATTCTATTAATCTATTGCTTGAGCAAGCTCTCACGCAACAGAGGGACGAAATGATGGAGAATTTTTCCCACATCCTTCAAAACCTGCTGATAAAAAATGATGCATATTCATCAAGCAACTACTTTTTAGGAACCCCGCCTTTCAATTTACAAGTTAATTTTGACATTCATGTATTTGAAGGTTAGATAGATGCGAATTCCCTAGAAAAATGGTTAAATTTGCTAGAAGGTTATTTCTTTGTTCACAATTTTTTCAACAGGGAAAATATCACATTCACACTCCTTAAGGCTCTCCCCCATGTCAAGCATTGGTGGGGAACTTATTGGGAGAAAAATTCCATAGAGGAGTTTGGATATATGGGGTTGAGCCCACTTGGGAATTTGTGTGGATGCGGTTAAGGAACAATATTACCCTGTTGGTAACTATGATGACTGGTACATGAGATGAACCACGCTGCATCAAGAGAGGGGCCAAGTGTAATTTCCCCGGCCGTCCATGCCGGGCCACGCTATGCTAGAGAACTCTTACTATTCTCTCTGCAGAACATATTGTAACATAACCAACATCCAAATGAGCTATGCCAGATAATTTTTTCGAACTACATGCAATTATAATATACACACACAGAACTCTTGTGGAAACATTATATATAAAACATAAACATACAAATACATATGTAAATGCATGGATTCACACTGAAATAACAATAAACATATACATGCAGCATATAAAAGAAATACCCATAAAATTAAACACAGTTATAACCTCACATATGATAACCCATAAAAATAAGCACGTAAATAACAATGCACTATGTAAATTTTATCACACAATTAGCACTTATCTTGGTAAGAATGTCACCAACTACGTGTAGACCTTCCACGAACCTCCCAGCCTTAGACTACACTGTTCATCACTCTCAACAGTGAGTCACTCTCGAGCTGGGACTAAACTCCACCCAGGTAAATGGGTTCCTAACCAGGCTAAAGGCTCATAGACAACCGAAAAGAATCTGTCTCAGGTGCCAACTCAAACTAACAGCCTACAGTCCCTCATTCCCCACATGCTTGTCCCACCCAAGAAGTGTTCCCCTTCTCTTCTCAACAGTCCTTCAGCTGCCCCACTTCCTTTCTGGGCTTCAGCAACAGGCCAGACATGAAGTCTCAGAGCACTATAGTTGCAGTTTATCACCTTCAGGAAATCAATTCCCAACAATTCTCTCACCCAGATAATTTCTCATGGGCCTGACAACCCGCCTCTTCAATATCCCACGAGCCTGACAACCCTGTTACACATTATTTTCGTCATCCCTATGATTGTTAAAGATGTAAACCTATTTGTTGCCTTCATAGGGGTCACAGTGGCCTGAGTTCCTAAAGAGAGAAGGGAGAAGAACTTCTCCTGAGAAAAGAAGTTGCATTTTCCTATGTAAAAACCTTATAAAAAAGGAATTTCGCAGGTTTCTATATAGGCAGGGTGCGAGAATGACCAATTCTCGCAGGTTTCACTATAGCTAGGGTGCGAACAGTTCACAGGTTGCACTATAGCTAGGGTGCGAGAATGCCATCACGTGGGAAAAATGAGCGTTTTCTCGAAT
>JASDQU010738678.1:74635-87330 GCA_032191745.1 Picea mariana
TTTAAATGGGTTACCTGACTCCCTCTGAAAGGTAATGGTACCAATACCAGTTGCACTATATTTTCCATCATCGCCCATCTCTATATGCATTCTGAGATCTTTCTCCTCCAAGTCACTGAAAGACTCTTTATCTCCCGTCATGTGGAAGGAAGCGCCACTATCCAAATACCACACTAATCCCGATGCACTTGATGCCATGCATGCGATCAAAGTGAATTCAAGCTCAAATTGTGAGACAAGAGCCTCACCAGTTGCATCTCCAGCAACCTTCTTTTTCTTCTTCTTCTGCGGACAGTTAGTAGCGAGATGCCCACGTTCGTGACAGTGAAAACACTTCACTTTAGACAAATCCAGCTTCTTGACTTTAGACTCAGAATTTGATTGGGATTTCTTCCATTTCCCTTTCCTTGTATTTGCAGTCAAAGCACAATCCTCTTCATCATCACGCTTTGATGGAGATCCATCTCTGGTATTCCGCCTGAACTCCTCTTGCACCAGATCCGACCATAGTCGTTCCCAATCCAGTAATTTTTCCCTTCCATTGACAGAGTCTTGATAACTATGCCAACTCTTGGGAAGCCCTAGGAGTGCCAAGCTCACCAAATCATCAGCAGCGACTGTTATTCCCACACTTCCAAGCTCATCCTGACATTGGACAAACTTTGTGAGATATTTTGGAATGGTGTCGCCTTTCTCCATTTTAATCTTCCTAAGTTTATCTTTGAGCGCCAATTTCCTATGGTCGCTACTGTTTTGGAACAGATCTGTCAAAACCTTCCACATTGAATATGGTGTAGTTTTCCCATGGAGACTTGATACTATGTGGTCTCGTACTCCCTCCAATAGAATCCTCCTTGCCTTTGCCACTTTCTTTTGCCATGCATCAATATTTATAGTATCTGTCGCAGCTGGCTTAGGAACATCTGCGTCAATGTAACCCTTCAAGCCATTGTCTTCAAGCACTGCCTCCATCCTGTCCTTCCATGCAATATAGTTAGAGCTGCCCTCGAGTGCATACTCCAACCTCAAGCCATTGAAAGACATTTCGATCTTGAATCAAGTGTCGCACCAAGAAAATATAGCAAATTTAAATGTTATCCAACCAAAAAAAAACTCAACCCCTTCACTTTCTCCTTGCCCTGGAAGGTTCTCACCCCTCCTAAGAGCAGCCTGAAGGGAGTTCGCACCCTGCCTGTGAGTAGCCTGAGAGGTTTCTTGTTTTTCCCTCACCCTGCTCCACTGTAGCCTGCGAACTTTTCTGAAATGTTCGCATCCTGCCTTTGTCTAAGGTGCGAGAATTTTTGTTCTTGAAAAAACCGAAAGTTTTCAGTACTGTGTGTTCGCACTCTACTAGAGATGGGACCTGGGAGAATGCAATTAAGTTCGCACCTCACTTCCATGACTCCGTGGCCTCCGTGGCTCTGATACCATGTAGAAAATTCGATACAAATTAATGTATTCCTGCGATTCTCCTGATCTAACAATTACCGCAACTTGTTAAATACAGAATCACTTCTACTATTATTGCGGAAGCAATTTAAACAACCAAGATCACAACACAACCACAATGCACAAAGTGAAATATCAATAACACATAACACAATAAGTTTTACCGGGAAAGCGTAAAGCCAAAAAACCCCACTATCATATATTATGTATATCATGAATCATGAAACAATCTCGTACAAAACTCTAATCCAAGAGCTCTCAGTACCATACAATCGTCTCACCCGCCTCCTCTGCACAAACTCTGCAATACGAATTCTCACAATGAATCGAATGAATCGTTTGCACATGATCATAAGCATATCCACTGCATGTGAACAAATCACAACTGATAGCCAACTGTCCCTTTCACCTGTTATCTCAACTGGTGTCCATTGGAATGACATGCATGTAGTTAATCGTAGCAAGTCTTTAGTTGCATGTGAGTTTAACTGATTGTGAATTAATGAATAATTAATTCACTGAACTCACACTAATACAACTAAGCTTAACTCACTTAACTACAATTACAATTCTGTTACAATTCCAAATCACTCAGTTATGAATGAGATAATAGATTAATATTTATTGTCTAATTTAATTAAGGGAAAACTAAATTAGACACATGTTTCTTGTTGACTTTTSAACATGTAGCATCAATCAATTCTGATGAAGTGTCAACCATGAGCTTCAAATTTGTTTACATGGGTGTATTCATGGATTTTCACTCCAACATATCAAATCTCTTCAGTATTTCAACTGCATACTTCCCTTGGTTAAGGAAGATCTTCTTTGGGCTCTTCCAAATTTCAAGACCTAAGAGATAAAGATTTAGGTCTTTCATCAAACTCTATAGTGAGCTTCTTCTACAATATGTGATGATTGTTTCTTCATCTTGTCGAGAATACATCATATACATATAGTAGTATCATAACTGGATCAACATTCATAACCTTGAGATGAAGGTTAGAATCAACGTTACTCTTGGTAAAGCCTAAGCTCGCCAAGAAATTGTCAACTCTTCCATACCAAGCTCTAGGATCTTTATTCAACACGTACAAAGCTTCCTTCAACTGGAGTACATGATTCTTTCTATCTTTAATCTTCAAATCAAATTTTCTCATTACATTGTACCAATATGGCACACTTGTTCAGTTGCAACTCAATCTTCACAATCATGTTTTATCTCTATGTGCTCTCTGCAAAGCACTATTTGTCTCACTGCCTGAGATTATGTCCTCTCCTCTTTTTGCAACTGTTCCTTCTGGAACTGGGACTCTGCACCTACAGTTTCTCTAAAGTTTTATAATGGTTTCTCCATTCTCACTCTGACTGTTGAAATCTAAAAGTAACTCCTCTTACTTCATCACGGAAAAAACTTCATGTGAAACTGAGAGTGGCTCAATAATTGATACTGAAGGTATCTCTTCTTCTTGTTAGAATATGATGGATGTGCTCATTTTAACATAGACAATATCACTATTTTCACCCAACGATAAGTCGAAGCCACCCTCTTAGCACCTTAACCTTGATAGAGAATCACTCTCGAAGCAAACCCTAGGCTAGATAGAGAAACAAAGGGTAGCGCACATTTCTCCAAGGATAGTGCACCAAACAAGAGATAATCAGATAGTCCAAACCATAACCAAGAGATAGTCCAAGCCAAAAATGTAATCTACTAGCTGCAGCAGCTACAATGGCAGCTTCTCCTCCAAACTTGCGCACAAGTGAGCTTTGCAGTTCTGAGAATGCCTGCCAGAATGAAGACTGGCCTCTTGTATTTATACTAATTCTAGCTAATTTCCTGGATGAACTTCTCATTTTGGGTGCCTATTTACTTGGTATATAATATTTCTTCTAGACGACTTCTTCTCTTGGAGGCTAATAAACTAATACAAATTATCCTCTTGATTTGACTTGTCTTCTAGGGTTATTAGCCAACTCATTAGGGTATCTTCTTGCTTCCTAGAATATTCTATTCTCGTTAGGTTTACATGTGGAGGTAAATACCTCCCACAGCTACCATAATATCAACACTCCCTCCTATCTAGGGAGGTATTACAGGTAATGGTCTTGAGCACAAACATACCATTCACCCGGTAGCATCAACATAGTTGTATAGACTATCTCATGAGTAGATCATGAGTACCATCATCACCATCAGTGTCATCAGTTGCATCATCTCTAAACACCATACTCCATATGAGTAATTAGACATGATGTTGGATAAGGCACTCACTCCAAAGAGTGACACAAGAGCCATTCTTCTAATCCAAACATATGTCCTAGAAGAATAAATGTCCTGAACCATTTTTCATCTGGGAAATCTCTGTCCATTGATCATCCATCTAGTTGATAATCATTTCCAACAATGTTGATAGTCATCAATGAAATCAGAACAATATCATTCAATAGAACACAATTGTGTCTATCCATAGTAGTACACAACTACAATCCAGTGGTACGTTACCACACCAAGTAGAAAATAGTGGAACACATCCACCATAGTAGTATACATATAATGTCTAGTCACAAACAGTGGAACACATAGTTCATGACTTATAGTCACAAACAGTGGAACACATCCACCATAGTAGTATACATCTATTTTCTAGAGACATACAGTCTTCATAGCAATCATCTGATATTAACCTCCACAGAAACAATGTTATGATATAAATTGAATCAATTGGGCCATTCTTCCACTCACATCTGTGAGATATGGAAGAGCATATGCCCTCATAAGGTCAAACATCATTGATGAGCTATATGGATTATTATTCTCAATCAAGTAATAATAACTATCCTAATTTATGAGCCTGGACCATTCCCCACCCTGGGCCATTCCTCCGACACTAAACAAAGTGTAACCTGGAGAGAATGAGTCTTCCCTAAGGAATGTTTGTCCTGATTGTTGAACCTGGACCATTCACCTATCTGGGCTATTCCTCCAGCACTAAACAAAGTGCAAACTGGAGAGAATGAATCTGCCCTAGGGAAGGACTGTCCGAACAATTTCCTAAGGAAATGACTATCCTGCACCAACCTCCAAAAATGGACCATTCTTCGAAACTTCTCACAACTGTGAGCTTCGAAAGAATGATTGTCTGGCGAGGCGGACCAGTCTTCTTGATTAACCATTAAGAAGAGAGACTGACCTAGACGATTCCCCATGTTAACCACAATGGAAAATCATTGTCTATATTACATCGGCAATCCATCAAACCATTTTCATTACAAAAATGACCCTTCAATCTCAACCATTTTCCAAACTGGAAAATGCATGTCCGTCAGAAATCTCAAACCACTTTCTGAACTGGAAAGGAACTACTCATCCTAGACCATTCTTTTCAAACTGAAAAATGATTGTCCATAAATCAATAACACATCAGTGCTCTCTCCCAACCTAGGATTCATCTCTTCCATTTTCAATAGGGGAGTCTTCTCCACAAGCTCTAGCTTGAGTATGCAAACTCTTTCATCTTGGACAGAGAATTTACCAAAATGTATGCTTATCTGCTCATCTGTGGATATATATATATATTGGAGAACCACTTCTCTTTTATGAACTTCATCATGGAGAATCTAATGCTTGATCTCAAAGTACATTGAAATTTCTGGAACATTGCTTTTCTCTGAAGGCTTCATGTAGCTCTAATCAATATAGTGTGTCATTATTGGATTCATATTTTGTTCCCCATTATCTCATAACATCGGGGCAAGGATCAAACTGGAACATATCCATGTGGAACTTCTTCTGTCATCATGATATCTTTGTCATGGATTGGCAATCCATCATCCTGATCTTCTGACTAATCATTATGATACAATATCTATGTTATAGAAAGTCTTCACCACACTTTTTTTGTGCATTGGAGGTTCTCCACCAAGTTGTCTTATTCCATATGCATACAAGGGTCTCTTTCTGGTAAACCTCAAATAATTAAGGTTGCTCTACATACGCTCTTTGTTCAATTATTCTAGAGAACAATCTTTTCATTCATCTGATGTCAATTGCAACCTATGGATATTGTGGATGATATAATGGCTCATGTAGAGATATATCTTGTTTATTGGAACACGTAATCATCAGAGTCTTCTCCCTCCATCTGGGATAACCTCTAGTTTTGGATCTTGCAATTCTTACATTCATAATTATTTCATACATTATTCTTCATCACAACTTTCAGTACCTCTTCTTGATTTCTTTTAGTGATTTCATATCAGGCTGGTAATCTTGTGATTCTCGATACAATGATTGGTTGTTCTGGATTTTCTTTCTTTCTTGGAATCTTCATGTTCTTCCTCATGTTTCTCTTTAGATCTTGGGTCCATGGATTTTTATATAGATTCCATGATCTGAAGATTTCATATTCTTCCTTTTATAGTAGGATCATGGATGTGGATGGATAACCAGGGATGCTTTAAGGCTTCTTTTCTAAGAAGACTTCTTCTAAGGTCAAACTGAACATGTACTGCTTTTCATGGCTACTACCATGGATATACACTTTATCACCTTTAATGGATCATAGGATTAGCTCCCTCCTAATCATTTCTTATTGTATGAATGCATGTTCTTATTTTGGTAATATATAATCGGCTCCCTCCATCTAGGAGATTCCACACTTTTGTCTGCATCCTTATCGCCTTCTGCAAAGTGTTACAAATATTTTTCCAAATTCCTCTTGATTGTTGACTTCTTTCTGTCTTTAATTCTTCTAGGTTTCTTTCTGATTTCAGCTTATCTTGCAGCTTGTCTTATAGTCATAGTGATAGAGTTCCTTATCTTGTCTTTCTTGTCTTAGCATAGTTTCTCTTTGAACATATTATCTTCTAAAAAATAGATATGCAAGATATGTACCGAAAACACGGTATGTACAAGAACTATGAAGAGTATTGTTACCTTGTCTTAGAAGAAAAAGTGTGTTTTGTCCTGCGTGGTTTTCTTTGAGGGTTCCCTTTCTTCGGAAATTGATGCTTCATGTTTTCCCTTCCTTTTCTTTAACTTGATACAATGATTCTTGTAGTGACCATACTTTTGACAATTGAAGCATTGTATCCTTGGTATATCTTTCTCTTGATTTGTTTTCTTCCTGAAGCCAAACTTCTTTTTGTTCCTGAAATCCCTGAACCTTGTTGTGAAGGCTTGATCATTGTACTTATTTTGGGGTTCATCTTTTTCATTGATCCTTGATTCTTCTTGAGCACAGCAAGTCCAAAGTTCTTCAAATGTAGGATACTCATTCCTTGTGTTCATGCTTGTGGCAAATGCATCCCACATCTTGGGAACACCATTGAGTACTATGTTTACCAATTCCTTCTCTGAAATGATCTCTTCAATAGCTTGTAGTTGATCTCTTAACTGAGATATTTTCACAAAGTATGATGTTATGTTTTCATCATCATTCATCTTCATGTCACGGAGCTCATTCTTCAGACTCATTACTTGTCCAATGTTTCTAACTAAGAAGAGGTTTGTTAGGGAATCATACATATTCTTCGATGATTCAATATGGGAGATGTAGGGTATCAAGTGGTATTTTATAGATTCCACTATGATACTCATGGCATTGATATCACCATCTTTGAACTTCTCCATAACTGCAACATTCTGCGGTTCCTTCTATTTTCCTTCTTCAAACTCTGGTTCCACGATCTTTCCTTTCACGATATCCAGCGCTTTATTCTTGGCAAGGATGAGGTCAATCCTTGTCTTCCATGCTCTGAATTTAGAAACTCCATCTAACTTGTTTTCTGACTTCATAGAGTAATTCATGGCTTCTTTGACTTGGTCAACCCTAGATTTGACCAAAAATTCAAAATTGACGTCTTGGCTTGCTGTGAGTACCAGGATATGCACTAGGCTAGGTCGCATTGTTCTATTCAAAAATTAGTTCAATCCCTTTACTTAAGGTGCCTCAACGAGAGGGTTAGGGTTTCTCCAACTACACCTACTAGTAACCCTAGCGGCAGTGCTTTGGTGACTTCTCCTACTATAAACCCTAGCGACAGTTCTTCAATGAGCTTTATATCATTATGGATATGCTCCCTTCCAGTGGTTAGACTGAATGAAGGAGGCGTGAGCCCATAACCTTTTAGAATATTATGGATGTTCTTGTTTTACCATAGACAATATCACTATTGTCACCCAACCATAGGCCGAAGCCACCCTCCAAGCACCTTAACCTTGACAGAGAATCACTCTCGAAGCAAACCCTAGGCTAGATAGCCAAACAAATGGTAGCACACCTTTCTCCAAGGATGGAACACTAAAAAGGAGCTAATCAGGTAGTCCAAACCATAACCAAGAGATAGTCCAAGCCAAAAATGTAATCTACTAGCTGCAGCAGCTGCAACGACAGCTTCTCCTCCAAACTTGCACACAAACTGGCTAATTGCAGTGTGCATAAGTGAGCTCTGCAGTTTTGAGAATGCCTGCCAGAATGAAGATTGGCCTCCTGTATTTATACTAATTCTGGCTAACTTCGTGGGTCGACTTCTCATTTTGGGTGCCTATTTACTTAGTATATAATATTTCTTCTGGCCGACTTCTTCTCTTGGAGGTTGATAACCTAATACAAATTATCCTCTTGAGTTGACTTGTCTTCTAGGATTATTAGCCAACTCATTAGGGTTTCTTATTTCTTCCCATAATATTTTACTCTCATTAGGTTTACACATGGAGGTAAATACTTCTCGTAGCTACCATAATATCAACACTTATTTGATGAAGGTAACTTTATATTTTATTGTATTCATGTCTCTGTGACCCAACTAATGTACTACACCAATTTCCACTCAATTTTAAATATGGGGATTTCTCCCCCTACATCTTATACTATATATGAATCATGGTTGTTCTGGTTATCTTCATGAATACTAGAACTATTTCTTTAATTTATGGAGTAAGTGTCTCGTCATAGTATTCTCCCTCTTGTTGAGAGAATCCTCTAGACACACATCAGGCTTTGTACATATGCAACATGCTTGATCCATTAGATCAATATTGGAAGTCAATACTGAATTCTCTTCTAGTCTCATGGAAAATTACATATCCTATTGTTTCTAACTGGCTTCCTTCTCTATCATTGAAACAAGGGAATCTTCACTTGAGATTTCATATCTTCTAGAATTTTTTGAAGCTACGATCAAGTATTCTCATGGAATCTGTCTTCCAATCCTGGAAGTTGTCTCTTCATATAATCCTTTTTTAGATCAGGCTTACTCTTGATTACTTCTAATTATACAAGGACTTCATCATCTCTTACTGAGTATACTTGGTGTTGAATACCAAGTCTAAATATGAAAAGTTGAGTCAGACTTCAAACGAGTTCTTCTTCCTGTCAAGGTGACTTCATTATCCTTTGAACAAGTCTATTGTGAGTTCTTATTCTAATGTTTTGTCATATTTGGATCCTTTTTCTCCTTAAAATAAATATTCATATGAGATCCTCTGGATTTCAAAAGATAGTCTCTTCAAGGTTATCACATGTGACCTGAAACAAGGTCAACAAAATAGCAAGCAAGAATAATACTCTTTTGATAATAGTAAATAAAACAATAGCACGAACAATCATCACAGTAGCTCCTTTAGAGATTTCACTTGTCACCTATCTTAAACAAGGATCAAAATTAAGAAATACAATATGAAATGAGATCAACACTCTTCTAGTGTTGTGATCAAACATTCATCCAAGGTAACCTAGAATCAACACAAGAATTTTCTCCTAGAGGAGATGTTAGTTGTATCTGGTAATATGCTCATATGCTACAAAGTTTAATACTTTTCAAAGAATTCTTCCTCAACTATAGTGTTTACTTGTAATGGGGTATTTATCAACTTGTCATGTGCGACTTTGAATCTTATCAACTTAATTAATCAAACCCGGAACCTGGAGTCTTGTCCTCAAGAATGAGTGTGTTTCTTTTCTTCCAAGTCTCTTTCACTCAAGATGACAAGTACTTTCTTCAACCTATCTTTTGTACTAAGAAAATATGCTATCTTGACAGAAAGTTTGGTTAGAGAATAAACTCTATGATCTCAACTTTAATCAACCTTGATAATTGTTACCAATGGTTAGTATGATTTCAACATACCACCTATATGTTCATAAGGTCAAAATAATGTCATAACAAATAGATACATATCAAGATAATCAAACCTAGGGTGCATTAGTCTTTTGAATATGTTGGATCTGATATCCTTGTGGATCTATCATAAAATATCCCTTCTCCTACAAATACCCTTTAAAGATTAACAGTTTAAACATATGTGAATACATGCCTATGATAGTATTTGTAGGTAGTGGCACCATTTGGTAACAACGATAATAATTACAAACTCTTAAAAACTTCAAGGGTAACTACAACTGGTACTGCAGTTGATACTTCAACTGATACTGCAACTGATTCTGAAACTGCAACTGCAACTGCAACTTAGGGTTTTATGAGGAAACCCTAATTTTTCAAACTTCAAATTTTGAAATTATGATCCAAGGGATAGATGCGTTGAGCTGAGGCGAGTAAGATGGTGCAGTCAGATTTCTGAAAATCCAAATTTTACCCCTTCAAACTTGGCCAGTGGAATTCTGGACTGGTACTTCTAGTACTAGTTCTAGTTTCATGGTTTTCTGGTACTTCTAGTTTTCTGGTACTTCTAGTTTCTTGGTTTTCTGGTACTTCTAGTTTTCTGGTACTTCTAGTTTTCTGGTTCTTCTAGTTTTCTGGTTTCTCTGGTTGTTTGGTACCATTGAAAACTAGGTTTTCACTTTCTGGGAGTTCTATCCACTAAAAAAGTGCATTGAAGGTGCCAAAGAGTTCCCTAGGCTAGGGCACACTTTTCTAGATGATTTTTAAGATAAAATTCCTCTTCAATAAAAATCCCAAATTTTCTTGTATGGAAACAATGACATTTTTCTTTATCGAGTGAAATATCCTCTCTTCAACTTAGCTTTGATACCATGTTAAGGTTTAAGATATTATTAGGTTTCTTTTCAATTTACTAGATAACCATAGCATAGATAGGATCACTGAGAGAAACACAATCACAAGATACACAACATTTATCCTGGGAAACCCTCTTGGGGGAGAAAACCCAACAAAAAATTCCTTAATATAGATAGCCAATACAATGCCAAGACAATAAACCAAACACTAGAGAATATCCTCTATTAATCAATGCACCTCTCTCTCTCTTCCTTCTTCCGGCAACTGGCAACTGCATCTTCCTTCAAACTTGCACACTGAGTGAATGAATGAGTGATTGATCAAATGAGGCTTTGGCTTCCTTTATTTATACAAACTGGCAGGAGATGGAAAGGTCTCTCTTCATTGGGCAGGGCGGACTTGTCTTCTTAGTGGTTAAAACCACTTTAATTAGCCTAGGGGCGAACTTCTCAATTTGCATAATATATTTAGGGTTTCACCAATCCACAAAAGGGGATTTGGTCAATTACAATGCCCGACATGATCAATTCAAAAAATGGGATTGATCTAATGAATAATAACTCAATAATAAATAATAATAAATATAATACTCTTTGCAGTTACAATATTTCAACAAGGTAGAGTGAGGGGGGAGAGAGAGTGATATAGGGTGATATGGAGTGGTGATATAAGGGTATATGTGGGGGAGATGGAGATAGGGAGAGGGAGGGAGGAGAGGGATAGAAGGGTAGAGAGGGAGAGTGAGAGTGAGAAAGAGGGAGGTAGAAAAGGTAAAGAGAAAGAGAGGAGAGAGAGAGAGAGAGAGAAAGGGATATGGGGGGAGTGAGGGAGGGATATAGGGAAGGAAAGAGAGGCAGGGAGAGGGAGGAAGATGGACATATAGTAGAAGAGAGGGGGAGGGGATAGAGAGGGAGGGTGGAGGGGTGGAGGGGAAGAGTGAGAAAAGGGAGKTAGAGAGAGAGGGAGAGAGAAAGGGAAAGAGGGAGAGAAGGAGATGGGGGGAGAGTGGGAAGAGATGGAGGGAGAGAGTGAGAGAGAGAGGGAAAGGGGAATATTTTAGGGGAGAGAGGGAGAGAATGGGGAGGAGGGATGGAGAGAGGGGAAGAGGGGAAGATACGAGGGGGAATCAAGAGAGGGAAAGAGAGGGGGGGGGTTTGGGCAGGAGATAAGTGGGATAGATAATGGGGGAGGAGAGAGAGATAGAGAAAGTGAGGGAGAGAGGGAGGAGATAAAATGAGGGGGGAGGAGAGGAGTAGAGTGAGTAGTGGGAGGCAAGGAGTTAGGGAGAGAGAGGAGTGGGGAGAGATAATTAGAGTGAGGAGAGAGAGAGAGAGAGATAATTAGAGGAGTGGGGAGAGATAATTAGAGTGAGAGAGAGATAGGGGGAGAGAGAGAGAGAGAGAGGGAGAGGGAGAGGGTGGGAGAGAGAGTGAGAGAAGGAGGTAGATAAAGGTAAATAGAGAGAGAGAGAGAGATGGAGGGAGGGACGGAGTAATAAAAGGGTAGAGGAAAGGGAGAGAAAAAGAGAGATGGGGGCTGAGAGAGAGAGAGAGGGAGAGGGAGGAAGATGGAAAGATAAAGGAAGAGACAGAGAGAAAAAGAGGAAGAGAGAGTGAGAGGCATGGAGAGGGAGAGAGAGAGAGGAGGGGGAGAGTAGAATAGAGGCAGAGGGAAATATGGAGAGAGGGAGAGGAGTTATATATGGTAGGGAGAGAGGGAGGAGTTATAGAGGTTAGGGGGAGAGGGATGGAGGGAGAGCGAGTGATAGTGGAAGTGTGTGTGTGTGTGTGTGTGTGTGTGTGTGTGTGTGTGTTTTGATTATGTTTGTGTGAGAGAGAAAGAGGTGGGAGAGATAAAGGGGGTATATGATGCAAATTTTAGAGGGTATATGGTCTAAATTCGGATGCAAAAGTCATAAATCTATAAAGATAATAGATTTCCCATGTGGATCAAGTAGATGCCCACCTCCTCATCAATTAATTGGGATAACATGTTTCCCATATGGGTGACCATATACCCCTTAAAATTTGGATCAGGAGAGAGAGAGAGAGAGAGAGAGAGAGAGCCCGAGGTGCAGAGAAGGCGAGAGAGTGAGAGAAAGAGAGAGATGGAGGAGGGAGACAGGGGGGGAAGATATATATATATACAGAGAGAGAGAGTGTGTGTTACACATTATTTTCGTCATCCCTATGATCGTTAATGATGTAAACCTATATGTTGCCTTCAGAGGGGTCACAGTGGCCTGAGTTCCTAAAGAGAGAAGG
>JASDQU010738678.1:89060-103338 GCA_032191745.1 Picea mariana
TGATATATTATTGTACTGTATTTCCTTGTTTGTTGGCAGGTTTTTGACCGACTGTTCCTTGTTCCCTACACACACTCGACAAAGTATTTCAGCTATCACTATGTTCTAACTTCATACTTTGGGGGGCTCTCTGTTACACATTATTTTCATCATCCTTATGATCGTTAATGATGTAAACCTATCTGTTGCCTTCAGAGGGATCACAATGGCCTGAGTTCCTAAAGAGAGAAGGGAGAAGAACTTCTCCTGAGAAAAGAAGTTGCATTTTCCTATGTAAAAACCTTATAAAAATGGATGTTCACAGGTTGCTATATAGGCAGAGTGCGAGAATGACCAATTCTCATAGGTTTCACTATAGCCAGGGTGCGAACAGTTCACAGGTTGCACTATAGCTAGGGTGCGAGAATGCCAGCACGTGGGAAAAACGAGCGTTTTCTCAAATCTTCTAGAAGGAGAAGCTTCTATGGTGAGGTGGCATCCGAATGGTTTGGATCTTAATCACTTTCATGATTTAGTGGGATCATCCTAACCTCCTCACCTTATCCTCTTCAACTTATAAAAGGAGAGGAGTTCTCATGGAGAAAGTTAGCTTTTGTTAGCTTGAGCTTGGGTGAGCTTGGAGGTTCTTTGGCTTGGAATTATTAGCTTGATTAGAGTGGCTTTGAGATTTGCTTTGTCAAGATAGATTGTGAGTAGCTATCAGATCTATGGTTTCAAAATCCTTGGAGCAAGAAGTGTGTGGGGAACGAAGGATAGTAGGAAGGGACCTTATGACATCAAGGCTCTGGTTGTAAGTTTCTCTTTCAATTAATATGATACAGTGATATATTTCTTTCCCATAAAGTGAGATCTACTTTATTACATAATTCCTTGATCATATGTATAGATTAGCTATTGGATATATTATTTTCTTTCACTTTGGTTGGTTTGTGCTGTCTTGATCTTGACCGCACAAGAGCGTTGGAGCGAGGCAAGGAACAACAGAGACCAAGGAAGCGATTACAAGGTACATATCTTCTTCTCACTTCCAATTTAATTCAATAGTTAGATCTAGGGAAAGCGGTATATTCTGTCCTGTTTTGTTCCAGATCCAGGTGGATCTAGAGAGATTGGTTTGTGTCCACACTCACAGATTTATCCTGAAACAATCTCCCTTGAGCTGGTCAAGAAGGTCATCGATTCGGGGAATTGGGTAATAGTTTTCGACTGTGATTTTGTTTAGGGCCTTGTAATCAATGCAGGGCCACTAAGTCCCATCTTTATTCTGCACGAGTACAATTGGGTTCCCGCAGGGTGAGGAGATAGGTCAAATGTGCCCCTTTTGAATCAACTCTTGGATCTATCGCTTGATTTCCTGATTTTCTATCAGAGAGTTGTGATAGACCTGCCCATTGGGTAGAGGTGCACCAAGGTTAGATCTATTGAATGCTTGAACTGACAGTGCAACGACACCTCAGGGGATGAGGATAAGATGTATTTATATTCTTCCACGATATTTTCCAGTTCCTTCTGCTGCGTGAAGAGGCCTTGTGCTTCAATTATTGAAATACGAAAAAACACTAGTGATAGTACTTTTATTCCAAGGAAAACATTGTTGGAAATCCCATTGAATTCCCCACATTTTGTAGTTGGTGGCTAGTGAAACACGTCGACGATAATTACAACACTTTATCTAGTGGGGACATTAAGTGAGTTATACAATAGAGGTATCCAACTTGGGGGATCAATCCCAAGACCTATTATATGAATCTCAAAGCACTCAATCACTTGAGCCCGCCCATAAAGATAATAATGATAATACTAACAATAGAGGTTTAGTAAGATGGGAAGAAGAAAAAAAATAGTGATAGTTACACTCTACACATGAAGATAAAAGGGATGTATTTGCACTTAGATTTGGTTGACATGAGAGAAGCTGGAGGCTCTTTTTGGTGGACATGAAACTTCAAATTGAAGCTAGATATCAATGCCCTACAACATTGTCTGCACTTAAGATTCATTGTAGAAGTTAATTTTAGAGGAAAAATTCAACTTTTGCAGTAAAGGAAAAATATTAGACAAATACCTATCATATCAAAGTATAATTTATCAAGGAGGCTTCCTTAGGCCATGGTTGCACCCAAATTTGTTGCTAAGCACTCATTGTTACACTTGAATTTGTTCCAAGAGTTCTCTTCCATTGCATGTGCATATCCTATGTTCGACAAAACAAGGTATTCCCGCACAAGATGAACACCTTAAGAAACCATTCACATGATTAGATAAAATATCGTAACACCAATTTGTTTGAATGGTTAAAATGCTATAAGAAGGAAAAAGTCCACGACCCCAACTAGTGTGGCCACCCGAGGCAATATATTAATGCAAAATAAAAATATTTTACCAGTGAGTTTATCACAATCAATCATTGGAAAATGAACCTCCATGCTCTTTAAATAGACATCATGGACCAATTGGGTGTTAATCCATAGATAAATATAGTTGTTAATATTGAGGAGACTATGAGCTGTCAGATTATTCTATGTCTAGCACATATCATGACCGTCATATTACATAACTACAAATGCATACTAAAGAAACATACTTTTACATAAAGACACATTAGACCAAGTTGATCTTAACTAACTCCTAAGTGTCTAAATATCCTAGCATCCTCCCTTAAGAACAACTTGGGATAGGATTGAAGGATTTACAAAGGTGACACAATAGGATAAGGAAGGAGGCATTAGAGCCTATCCCCCCTTAATGACAACTTCCTAAACTCCTAACATAGATCAAAGTTTGGAGAACTTCACTTATGTAAGAGACTTTGTAAAAATGTATGCAACTTGATCTTTTGCATGGAAAAAGAGCACTTCAAGACCTCAATAATGAATGAGCTTTCTGATGAAGTTCATTTTTAGCTCAATGTGTTTGATGTGCTAATTTTGAACTAGATCCTTGACGATCTTGATGACACTCTGATTATTTCACCTAAGGGTGGTCAGATGCTGCTACTGAAATCCAAACTCTAAAAGGATCTTTCGAAACAAAATGATTTTTTACTTGTATTAACTGATAC
Organism: Picea mariana; assembly: GCA_032191745.1. Lineage (NCBI taxonomy): Eukaryota > Viridiplantae > Streptophyta > Pinopsida > Pinales > Pinaceae > Picea > Picea mariana. Next base: position 92,122 of record JASDQU010738678.1, read on the forward strand.
ATGGTACTCTGCTTCTATTGAAGTGACATGTCCATAATGAAGGTTGAAAACATAACCTGTAGTATAATTTCAATCAACAGGGCCCTCAGATCAATCCAAATCAATGAAACCAATCAACAAAGGAGTCCCCTATGAACTGTAATGTATACCAAATTGAACTATACTCAGGATACACCGAAGTGTCTTTTTTTTTTTGCTTTCCAATGGATTTCATGGGGTATTTGCATATATCAAGAAACAAGACCAACAACAAAGGAAATAACAGGACAAGTATGAGTCAAAAATAAGAGGCTACCAACTAATTGATGGTACAATGTGGCATCGACTGCATAAGTAGTATAGGTGGTAGAAGTTTTGATTCCATACTAGAAGGGAGAAGTGGTTGGTTTACAATATTCCATGTGAATGCGACGAAGAAGGTAAAATGCATACTTAGACTTGGAAAGGGAAGTTCCTTCCTTAATTTGAATACTTGGAGGCCAAGGAAATAATGCAAATAACTTAAGTCTGTCATTTCAAATTTCTTTATAAGGATGGATTTCACATGGGTTAAAAGTTTAGGGTCACTACTAGTAAGGATAAGGTCATCAACATAAAGAAAAAATATTATGAGATGGCTTCCTAATTTCTTGGTATAGACATTGGGGTCAAAATGACATCTAGAAAAATTAATTTCAAGAAGAAAGCTATCCATTTTAACATACCAAGCTCAAGAAGCTTTCTTAAGACATAGATAGATTTCTTAAAGAAACAAACAAGGCTAGATTCATTCTAAACATAGTCAGGAGGATGTTCCACATAGATTTATTCTTACAGATCCCCATGCAAGAATGCATATTTAACATCCATCTAATTGAATTCCAATCTATGTGAGGAAACAAGGGCTAGAACAAGGCAGATGGAATTCATTTTTTCTACTAGGGAAAAGGTTTCATTGTAGTAAATTCCTCCAACTCGAGAGAATCCTTTAGAAACTAACCAAGCCATATGTCTTTCAACACTTCCATTTGATGCATACTTAGTTTTTTATACCCATTTAGATTAGAAAAAATTTCTTCCTTTTGAAAGAGGTACAAGATCCCAACTATCGTTTTCCATTAAGGAACACTATTCTTCATTCATTGTTGTGCCCCAATCTAGATGGCCAAAATATTTTGAAATGTGTTTGGATAACGAGTCTCTGGAACTTGAGCCAAAAGAGAGGAGTCTTGCTGGAATTATGAATGTGTATGATGCTGATCTATAGGATCACTGGAAAGATCACCAATTGCTTCTTCTGTTGAGAAAATCCATATGGGAAGTGGTGGTGTTGGTGCAAGTTCATGTTCAATGGAATTCTAGTGTAGTTTCATGTTCAATGACCTCATCTAGAGGAAGGTGAGTAGGTGGAGGTGGATTTTCATCCTCACTATCACCATTTGAAGAAGAAACCATAATATAATCATTGACAGAAAATTTGGGAAGAGAAGATGGCACATATGCCAAAGATGGCACAAATACTGAATTAGACTCATAGGATAAGGCATTTCCATCAAACTTAACATCTATTCTAATAATTATTTCATTGGAATGAGGTTGAAGAAGTATGTAACCTTTGACATCTTCAAAATATCCAATAAAAATGCAGTTTTCACTTTTAGGTTATAATTCTTTCCTTGTCTCATCAGGAATGTGAACCCATGCTTCATTACCAAATGCATGGAAGTGAATTACATATGGCTTAATTTTAGTCCATGCTTCTTCTAGTGTTATATTTTTTAAAGCCTACATGGGAGTGCAATTTACTATGTAATTTGTACAATTGATTTCTCCCACTTAATAATGAAGACTTAATCCCTTAGATTGGATCATACGATTATCCATTTCCTTTAATGTGCGATTCTTTATCTCAACAACACCATTTTGTTGTGGTGTATATAGAACAATATTTTTCATCTGAATTGGCCCTGTGCAGTGCAATAACTTGAAAATTTGTTGTTCACATATTTTACTCCATTATATGTTCTTAACCTCTGAAGMTGATGTCGAGATTATTTTTCTACAAGAGAATTGTAGACCAAAAATATGTCAAAAACTTCACTTCTAAGTTTAAAGAAATAAACCCAAGTGCACATGGAGAAGTCATCAATTAAATTTACCAAGTACTTGAACTTAAAGAAAGAAGGAGAAGGAAGYGGATCACACAAATCACTATGAACAATATGCAAGGGGGACRAGGCATGCCAAGAGGCATGTTTGTCAAAAATTTTCTGATGATGTTTCTGAGAACAAAGCTGGCACAAACACCATCTCTRCAAGAAAGAATAGGAATACTAGTCACCATATTTTGATTACATAGTTGTTGCAATGAGAGATAGTTTAGATGACAAAACCATTCATGCCAAGGTTTGATCAAGTCATCACTATGAGCAATAAAAACTKATGGAAAATATGATGACCCAAAGTTGTCAAATTTGTACAACCTGGTAATATGATCAACAATTCTAGTGGCTAGGACATGCTTAAGATATTTTAAATCCTTGGTTACAACTTGGTGAGGTGAAAACTCTATTGTTTTACCTTCACTTGAATGAGTGATTTTATATACTGAGAGAAGGTTGTAGGAAAGACTTGGAACACATAATACATCATTGAAATGACCATAATCTAACTGAACTGTTCTAGACCTTGCATTACTAAGAGATCTATCATCACCATTTTTTTTTTTTGTGTTACATTCATTAATAGCAAAAAAAATGGGTTGCATTGAAGGAGAAACGAGAAGCAACAAGTGCATGTCCATGAGAAGAAGAGATAGAAGAAGAAGACGAATTGATATCAAAATTGTGTTTCTTCATTGATTCTTCTAAGGCCTCCATCATTTTAAAACATTTAGACTACATATGACCATCTCATCCACAAAAATTACAATGCATGTTAATCTTCTTACTTTTTTATTTTGTTCATTTGTCAGCATTGGTAGTAGAAGATGGTTGAGAGGGTTTGGGACCCTTGTTTTTCTTGTTATTGTTGCGATGTTGTTTCTTCTTTGGATTCTTGGTTTTATCTTTCTGCTGTGCCACTAAGAATTTTTTATATGTACCTGTAGTGTTTTTTATAACATAGCCTAAATTTTTATACAATTGGAAATATAATTTAGGTGTTTAGATTTTATGTTTAAGTTTCTAGTTCTCGATGTACCGGCTAAAAAAGTTAGATTAAAATTTAAAATTCCTACAAATTTTAAATTATTCTAACTTTACATAGGTTTATAAGTTGATTTAAATAAATATGGTGTTAATTTTTATAGTCCTTTCTTAGTGTTTAAGGTAAATTAATTAATAAAAAATTAGTATTAAAGTTTATTAGAAACTTTAATTGAAGTTCAATTTTATATTATTTTAATTTTATTATAAATTTTTATAGATTCCAATTAATAAAGTGCATGCTTGTTTGTATATCATTCCCAACTCCTTGATCAATGGTCCGCAACTAATCTCCCCCCCACCCGATGGATAACACAAGTGAGGGGGGTCGTGAAGCTCAACCCAAGTTAAAACACTTTTGATGTGTCGCGCAGCTAGAGTCCGTGCCCCCCCAAAATTGTGGTTATCCTAACCATGCCCGAACCCATGCAATTGGCATGCAATAGACACATGTCTCCTATGATGTCAACAAGCGACAAAAGGTAAAGGTCAAATTTTATTTCGTTTTAAATGAATCCTTCCCTAAGAAAAATCTGCCACGTATTCAATTGTTTTTTAGAAAGGGGATGAAGGTAAAATTGTTGTTTTATCTTTAACTAAGAGCTTGAGCATCGGGTAAAGAACTCCAACACCATCTTCCATTGTCGTTCCAGTCCAAATATTTTCCTAACCAGGTCTCTCCATGGGTAATTCGAGTTTCGTTTAACTCTTCCTGTTGTTGTTGTTGTTCAAAATGGAGTCTTCTCAGCCCGTTAAAGCTAAAAAAACTTTAATTACTAAAGAGGAATATTTGGTTGACAAAGACAATGATATATTTGATTATGTCCTGTCATTTGACGCTTTTGAGTTACACAAGTAGGCTAACCAAAATTTTAGGGACCTAGTTGACCACTACCACCCCTGGGAATCTGATTTAGCAAAGTTTTTGGTGCCCCAAGTGTATGATTTTCCTGAGTTTGTGGTTTGGTGTGCCTCAAACTACATTTCCTCCAAGAGAGTCGTAATTTCCAAGGATGGGTATGTGCTCATCAAATTAGTTCCTGAATCCACTGTTGAAATGATGAGGTGGCCATTAAACCCCGATATTGAAATATTAAATGAATTTGTAATGGAAAAATGTTTTAGAGAATTAAAACCCGAAGAAATAATTTTCATTTTAGAAACATTTCTATGCAAGATTCTTGATACCCCTGCAAAGAATGTCGTTCTTGAGTTGATCTTGTTCCCAAAAATCCCAAGAAAAGTTATCTCCATGATCTCTGTAATTTTGGGAAAAGATAATGACCTAGTGGTTGATGAGATTGTGTTGGGATTTATGATATCAATTTGTCCAAATACAACCAAACCCGTGAACAAATTTAATTACTCCCAATTCCTAGATGATTATATTCATTATCAATTATTAGAATTTGAGTCTCTTAGAAGTTTCAAGTACCAATCTTACCTTGTTCATATATTTTTGTTTTCTTAAGCCTATCATTTTACACATTGTGGAATAAAAAATGAAGATGAGATTGGTAATCCAACTTCAGTCATCCATTGGACCTCATTGATTAGGAAGAAGCCCCTGAATGTTGGTTTTTTCAGAATATATTGACCAATTTATGTATAAATATCATTGGATCATATATAATGAAATCCCCCCCCATAATCTTTCCCGAATGCAAAACATTATTACATTTGAGCCCAGATAAGAGAGTGGGAGATTGGTATATATTTGAGAACTTCACTGAAATCAGAGTTTATGGCTCTAATCTTTGACCTTTTATTATACCCACTTTCTTAATGCCCAAAACCTTTTCACTAGAGTTCATTAGACAAAGACTGAATTCTAATGATATTCATTTTGTATCAAGGAAATACAAGGCTAGTTTTAAATTAAAGAAAGAGGTATGACCTTTTATTGTCAATTCCAGATCAACATTGCAGCTGACAATAAATATTCTTTTAATTATGGGATTTCAACAAGGAGATCCATGAAAGTACGAATCTTGTTCTATGATTTCCTTAAAAAGAATCTCACATGGACAAACTCCTTATCAACATCAACATAAAGAACAGGTAGAGTTGTTGGCCAACCATGATAGCTGGGTGGAGGTAAAAATTATTTTTCAAGTTCACAAAAATGTTCTAGAGAAACCTTTGAATTCTCTAGTCACAAAAACCCCTCAACAGTTTGAGAAGACATATAAAATAAATACTACAGAATCAACTTCAAAGGATTTAGAGACAGAGGAAGAAGGATTAGTTAAAAGACAAAATTTGGAAGCACCTGATGAAGAAGAAGATCCATAATTATAGGAAGAAATAATACCAGTGAACAAAGGACCTATTGTGATTGTGGAAGTATCATCATCATATAATCCTAAGAGTACAATTGATCAAAGTGAAACAAAATCAGGGAGTACTAATCAAACAAAACAGATTGATTATGTTCATCATTTCATGGATATTAGGAAAACATGTGCAAGGATTAAATATAATGTTATTCGTAAAAATATATGACCGTGATCCATTTCAAACCAAAATGATATCATGGTTGGATTATGAGAAAGGATGGTTGAATATAGCAGTCATGGAGCCAAAGGAACATAAGAAGGTGACAAACATTTCTATTGATCTTAATGTAGTTCATCCACATGATAAGTTTGACTTGCATAGAAAAACTACATAAATTATAAATAGACATGTCATGATAAAAAATCTTGGAATAAAAAAGCTTCAATTCATAAATGGAAAGCTTGAGATTCAGCTCAAAAATGAAAAACTAACCAATAAAACCAGGAAAATAAGAGTAGAGGAGTTGAAACAATGGGTAATGGACCTAGGAGTTAATCTAAAAGATGAAGCATCTGTACAAGAAATAATAAAAACAAAGGACACAAAGATCCATACATTGAAGAAAAGGGTTAACATCCAAGGAATTGATCATGTACAGACTCCAGAACTACAGGCAGTCTAGGCCAAAAAGGAACAAATTTTGAAGAAAATTATTCAGATGGAAGAACAAATTGATTTGTATGCCAAACAGATTAAAACTCTGAAAGGAGGATCTTCTATTACAGAAAAAAGAATCAATAGATACAACAATAGGATTATCAAAAGCATTAGTAGATCTGAACATCAAGGAAGTTGAAATTGATAAATTGAAGAAAATAATTTCAACACAAAATAAAGAAATAAAATACAAGAATAAACTTATTGCGTTATATCAGAAACTTAAATCTAAGATGCTAACAAATATGGATAAAATGAAGAAAAAATTATTAGGCAGAACTTATCTAATAGGGGCCAACCATATCATTTGGGATGAAATCATCAATGAAGTTGGAAATATTTGGGATTATTTCAAGATAATAGATGATGAGATGTTGTTAACAAATGAATCAAATGATATTATCAAAACATAATTTCATGAATTAGGAACTAACCTCAAGTTTCTACTCAAATTATAAAGTTCCTAAATTCCAATTCCAAAGAAACATTGACAAGCAAAGGTATCATAGATATAACTGCAATGGTTATGGAAACTGAAAGGATTTTGACAAAGAGGAATCTAATACATCAAGCTCAAAACAAATGCAAAATGACGAAGAGAAATGTTGAATCCTTCACAAACAAATTTGAAAATTTAGTAAAGATGGGGTTACCTTCAGCTTGAGATAAAAAAGGGAAGATTCTATCATATGAAACTTACAGAAAAATATTGTTTTTTGCTAGAGGAAAATAGGACAAATTTCAAGGAATGACTGATACTTTACGAGGATAGACCATTGTAGACATACTCATAGACGAATTCAATATTCTTTGGAAAATAAAAACTTATTTTCAAATCTTCCTACATATGAAAAATACTTTGAGTTAGATATCGCATTTAGGAATATGAAATCATTTGGTTATCCCTCGGATGAGACTTAGAATATTCTTCTACAAATGTTGATAGAATGACTAACCAAATGCAGTTGAAGAAAATCAACATTTGTCTCCTCCAACTATCCTATTTTATAGGAGTCAAAGATTTTGTTGTACTTGAATAGCCTAAGAAAAGGGATCGAATAACCATTTTGTATTTGACCTTATTTGTATAAATGTTTATGAGAACTCAATGGAAAGGAGGGGGATTTTTGGACCTAAGAGATCTTTAATAAAATTATGTAAATTTTGGAGATTCAAACTTATATGTTTCAGTTCATGTGACTTCTTTCTTAATGTTATTTTCATGCTTCTAAATTCTTCTTGAATGTATCTACTACCATGACTGTGATAATTTATTAAAACAACTACTATCACCAATCATAAAGGTATCTTTAAAAGTTATATATTTATTCGACCATACTGTGAGTATAAAGAAGACATGTTCTTAAATTTCATTATTCCTTTTTGAATAGAAATGAAATATTCCTTTATGTTTAAATTATATTTTGGTTAAGATACATCTTCTGTAATTGTTTCTTCTATCTGAAAGTTAAATAATGTTTATCAAAAGATACATTATTTCACCTTTCAACTTTGTTTTCCTTCATTCTGCTTTCATTCTTTAAAATATACAATTGTCTGAGACATAGAAAATTTTCCTTCAAATTTTAATCTCTAAATATTTAAAGATTATTAATACAGACATGAATAAAGCAACAAAACACTCTATTTTAGGACAGATCAACATAAACAAAAACAAATCAATTTTATGGATGCCTTGGCATAGTTTCCTAGCCAAAAACATCTCAAGGATTGCAACAATGTTGATCATTCCAAGATGCAAGAGTTTTCACTCTAATTAGAGAATCAAAAGAAGAATTAACAGTGAGATCTTGATAATAATCCCCTAGAGCTTCTTTGGTGGTATAAAAGGTAGATACATAGACAAAATATGCACTACCAAGCTTAGCAATAATAACATATATGCATCAACTATCCTTCATATCTATTTTAATTTCTTTAAGTAAAAGTATAATTGTTTTGTTCTTAGATAAATAATCTTGAATGCAAGGGAAATCATTGGGATTTAGAGCCATTAACTGATTTTCAAGATAATTGGATCGAATCAAATTGTGTTTACCAAATATGATTTTTAGATTATCCCAAGATTTATTTGGGTCATCAATTCCTTGAAGGTGAAATTGTAAATAATGAGAGATATAAATTTCGATTAATCCACGTGCTTCATCATTTTTATCATCCCATTTGGATCTATTTTCAACATCAGTGGGGGCTTTTTATTTTCTTAAGGTAATCAAATACAATCTTTTACTTCTTAGCACATCCTCCATATGGAATTTTCTAAGATGTGGTGAATACCTACACAAAAGATCTAGCTAGCAAAACAACATATAGAAATTGGAAAGGCCAGAAGAAGAGAGAAAAAATGGAGTGAAATAATGAGAAATTGCATTAACTGTATTCCACACTCAAAGAGTGAATAATTTTAAATAGATAAAGGCTACATGAGTAACTAATGTGCCATAGTAGTGATCTAGAGAGATCTAGAAACTCATTGCCAGAAACTGGAGTGATCTACCACCTAGTCATCTTGTGTGATGGACTCTTGTGCTAGAACAATTTGAGTCTGAACGACAGAAATATCAAGACAAATTGATACTAGAAATGAAGTCCCAACAAAACCAAGTACGACTTTTGTTGGTCTCATCACAGACTGAATGTGATGTACAATCCCCTGTCCATTCTTACCAAGGCCACCACCATTGATGTTAATGGTAGCATAAGACATGGATTTCTGCACTGAAGTATGTGTCTAGACGTGTGGAAATCGTCCAAATCCTTCTACTCTTGAATTTTCTTTAATTAAAGAAATTATTAAATTAAATTTCTTTTATTAATTAATTATGTAATTAGTTAATTGAGTTATTTATGAGACATGCTAAAAGTAATTAGCATGCAACATGTAATATAAATCTCAAAGTGAGTGTGAGAAGTATTCTCAACTGCATATCACTTTTGAGATTAGAAATAGATTGTAACTCACGATTATAAAAGAAAGGCTAGGGTGAAGAAGAAAGACACTTGACTTGATAGGTGTTGAGGGAGTCAACACAGAGTATTGGATCACAAAGGAATATGGTTCAAGATATTGGATAGGTAAAGAAGGACCTTAATCTATAGATAATACAGATCAAGGAGAAGAGAGAACAGAGGCATACACAAGTGGGTTTCAGTAGAAGAAATCCATAGGAAAGAGTCAGACTGTACAGAGTTTGTCGTACGAACGTTTCGTACATATCCATGGGTCACAAAGGAGATAGTCGCAAACATCTGTAGGTCTCAGTGAGGAAAGTCACAGACATCCATGGGTCACAGAAAAGACAGTCGCAGGTGCCTAGAAAGTGTTTTAGAATTGATTGTACAACATACCAGCGCTTGCCGGGCTAGTCTGCAGTTGTATTTCACTTAGTGGGCAATTATCCTTGTTATGGGAGACCTGATTTTAGCATTAAAAAATCGTTCTTAGCACTGGTTTTCCCTCAGGGGTTTTTTGATCTAGATGGATGTCAGTGGCCTCCCACCTATTCCAACTGGACCATTTTGGTAGTTTTCCAGTTTGGTAGTTTTTTCCCTATTTTTCGGGTCCCTGACTTGCGGGGCCATTTTGAGGCCCTAAACAACGAGTTTTAGGGCTCGCCAGAGTCAAAATGACCTTTGATAGATAACACCAAAATGTGTATTCCTTGGATAGACCTTTCCAATGGGCTATCGTGCGCCTAAAACAAAGATCGTATGCAAAAGTAATGACCYCGGGAAGTTGGTGTATTAACTTACCCAAATGGGGCCAATATGACTTTTGGCGCTTCATCTCCCAGGGTTAGTTTTTTTGGATGTTTAGGGTTTTTGACATTCTTKTTTATTGTAAAAATGCCTTCAGAGCCTCATTGTAATCATATTCTTGCGAATGAGCGCGACCGTCACATCTCTTCTCAGAGATAAGTCGCCACCATTCTAGCAAGTTTGTTTCCGCTGCATTTTACAGTTTCATCTTATTTCCTTATTGAATATAAACCAATTTTACTGTATATCTATTAATCTGTGTTAAGCATATTTTGATAATAATGTGTATTCATTTCATTCTACAAATATATTTTGGATCAGTGGTATCCGAGCGATCTACTCCTTGTCATTCTTAATGCTTGTTTCTCTTGAGGAAAAAATCTTTCACATGCCCAAACGACCTATGATGGTAGAAGAAAAGAAAGACAAAGAGGCAAGATATCCCTTAAAAATGTTTCTCAAGGAAGCCCTCACGCAGCAGAGGAATGCGATGATGGATAGTTTTGTGCAAATCCTTTGGTGGCTACCAATAGGCGATGCATCTTCCTCAAATGGAGGGTCCACCCCCTTCAAGGTACAAATCAATTTTGATATTCCTATATTTGAAGGTTAGATAGACGTGGATGTGGTAGACAAATGGATGAATATACTAGAAGGGTATTTCTCCATCCATAACTTCTCGAATAGAGAAAAGATTACTTTTGAGCTCCTCAAAGCCATCCCCCAAGTAAAAGATTGGTGGAAAACTTTGTGTGAGCAAAAGGAAATAGAGGAACCCTCATTATTTACAATCGTAGTCACATGGGAGTCCTTTAGGGATGCTATTAAGGAAAAATACTACCCTATTGGAATTTATGATGACTTGTACACAAATTGGACCATGCTGCAGCAGTAAAGAGACCAAGCGATGCCCGAGTTCACAAATATCTTCCATACATTGCACACCAAGCTGGGTATCAAAGATTCTGAGCGACATCTGGTGCTCAAGTATCATGACGGTCTGCATAGATACATCCTGGATGAAATGGAGTTCTTGGAAATCTCATCCTTGGGCATGGCCTATCGATATGCCGTCAAAATCGAGTAGAAGTTCAAACAAAAGATGCAACAATTTGGGCCTAGGAAACCCTCACAAAAAAAACCAGGAAAGGGAGACCCCAACCCTCCAAAAAAATGAAAGAGAAAAGAAGGAAAGCCTCAGGACAACCAGTCTATGTTGGAAATACTAAAACAACTGAGAGGTGGGGGGGGGGGG
>JASDQU010738678.1:128012-151535 GCA_032191745.1 Picea mariana
TACCAATTGTTGGAAATACTAAAACAACTGAGAGGGGGGGTGAATCAGTTGTTTATGAGCTTAAACAATTTTATACCTTTTAAATATTATTAATCTTCCTTCAAGTGATCATCAACAATATACAGCATATGGACAGTAAAAGTAAAGACCATCAGTCACACATAAAGTACACACAAAGACAGATTTTCATGAGGAAACCCATAAAGGGAGAAAACCTCTTCTTCTTCGAAATGATAGGCAGTCTTTTTCAGTTCTATACATCATTTACAATTGAGCACCAACTCAATGTGAGGCTTCTACCTCTGTTTTACAAGATGCAACTTGTTTGAGAGCACCAACTCTCTGGTTTCTCTATCACCCACTAGAAGGAAGCACCAACTCCCTGAATATTCCAGCACCAACTAGATGGAAGCACCAACTTCCTGAATGTTCCAGCACCAACTAGATGGAAGCACCAACTTCCAGTTACACAGACTCCAACCTGCATAACAAAGAACACTAGTTCTCCCTTGCACCTCCCTTCCACCCTGGTTTCTCTGGCTGCAACCAGATGGAAGCTACAACTTCCTGTGTTCAAGCTCCCACTTGAACCTCTGAGGACAACAGTCCTCCCGAGCACCTCCCAACCTCCCTAAAATATAAATGGCTAAATAAACATTCAACTTTACAGATAAATCAGGTCTTACCAATCTTTCTTTGTTCTGTAAATTTGGTCTTCTGCACACTGTTCTGCAGCTCTACTCTTCCTCTGTCTGTTCAGCAGGTATGCTCTGCATCAACTCGTGCTCTCATTCTGCTCTTCTTCAACTCTCTGATATTATACTCTACATTTCATCTCACCCTTCACATATCCTCAATCTCCTCTTAAGCATCCTCTTCGTCTCTATTCTTACAGTTTCATTCTTTTTCACTTACAGAACAACAACACGACACGGTCTATTTCATCTTCTTTAATACACACGAACACGACGGTTCAACTTCCCAACTCCTTAGGCAAAATGTTGACAACTGTCTAAGAAACTGAAACGCCAACTGATTGGAAATCATGAGTCCATTTCACTAATGGATTTGTAACTAAAAAGTTAATCTATGAGAAAGAGCAGTAACCCTCCGATCACATTCAAGTTTTATCCGCACCGTTGGATGACCTTTATTATTCTTGCCTTTTTAAGTTGGGTTTTGGCATTTTGGCATTTCTGTGTTGAGTGTCTCCACACTTCATTTCACGATCTCCGATGTTTCGATACAGAACGTTTCTGCACTAGCTCCTTCCCCAATATGACTATGGTCATAACCAAGCGCCTATGCAAAAAGTGCTTTTCACAGTTTTGCATTTCGTGAGTCTGGAGATGAGACATCTCGACTCTCCAAGTCGCGATCCCCGATACCCCGAAATGGTGTGGGATCAACGGTCCTGATCTGAGCTTGATTCTACGGCTGCGATTGAATCACAATTTCACATATCACAAAATCAGCATTCTTGTTGTCAAGTATTTTTGTCACTTCAAAGTCCCGATCCCCGATATTCCATGAAGAAAATCAATGGTCCAGATCACTTCTTAACTTAACGGCTGCGATTAAATCACGAATTCATATCGTGATTTCGGCATTCTTGTTGCATTGTGTTCTTTGCCTCTCTATGTCGTGATTCGCGAAACTCCGATATGGAGTTTGATCAACAGTCCAGATCTGAGCTTGACTTGACGGCTACTATTGAAGCACGATATCGCATATCGCGATTTCAGAATTTTTGTTGCATTGTGTTCTTGTCTCCTTGATATCGCGATTCGCGAAACTCCAACATGAGCTATGATCAACGGTCCAGGTTATTTCTTGATCTGACAGTCCAGATTCAATCGCAATTTCGCATATCACAAAATCGGCATTCTTGATGCATTGAGTTCTTTGCCTCTTGAATTTGCGATCCCCGAAACTCCGATAAGAAGTTTAAATCAATGGTCTAGATCTGATCTCTATTCAGTAGCTGCGATTAAATCGCAAAATCACATATCGCGATTTCAGGGTTCTTGTTGTCAAATGATTTTGACATTTCAAAGTCCCGATCCCCGATACTCCGACAGTGACTAGAATTAACGGTCCAGATCAAAGTTTGATCTGACAGCTCAGATTTCATCACGAATTTGCATATTGTGATTACAACCTCTTCTCTTTGTAGTTTAAAGACTGTGCAGGTTCTCTTCGATCCAATGGTAGTCGGACCCTACCCTCGGATCTGACGCCTGTGATCTATCCTCCTCTTCAGTGCGCTCTTTTTGTCTTTATTCAGATCTGACAGCCCTCATGCTGTCGAGAGTTTTGGATGTGATCCAATGAACAGAAATGCTTCTCAGGCCTTCGATCAGAAATGCTTCTCGGGCCTTCAATCACTCGATCTTCCTGAACTTATCTTTTGTTTTTCTGTCGATCACAAACTGCTTGTACTCATGCCATCTTCACCATTGTACTTGCCATCAATGACAAGCATTCTCTGTCTGTTGAATAATTGCCAACAGTTGGGAGATATGGTACTTTAACTCCTTACTCTAGCTTTCAATCTGCGTTTGGATGTACATGCACTGATGAAAAATCAAGTGATGGCATGAAATGATGCCTATGATACGCAATGTTTGGGCTGGGTGTGATGGTTGTTGGAATTTCTTGGACTGGAATGTTCATGTCTAGTGATTGGTACGCAGATAGAATGGCAGATCTGGGTGGGATAAAGGTGCATGCTTCAAAAGGATTTGTTGGAATAACTGGATAAAGGAATAGGCGAGTAAGTGCATGTTGAGAAGGAGAGACGAGCTAAGAGGATACATTTTATTCAATATCCCAGATTATCAGCATACCCCGTGAAATCCATTTTTAGATTCATATTTATTTCCTCATATATTTGATATGGGATCCACTTGTATGTTCAACTGCATTCAGAGATTTTTTTTCCGTTGGTTGCAAGACTAAATCTAATTTGATTTGCAACAATCTTCTTCAATATTTAACAATGTATTAGCGATATTATTCCCAGACCAGTGTCCACGCTATATCTAAAATTAGGAAGTGATATCTTGTTTCTAACAAAACATGCGTTCTCAGCAAGGATCTCGATCGAAAATAGGTTTACAAGTTTTCCACGAGGGCACTAGTGTTATCAACGCCCAGTTGATTGGGACACGTCCGCTGTGGATCTGGTATGGTCAATGGGCAAATTTCAAATATTTCTGAGTATGGGAGATTGAAGAGGTGATCAATATTTTCATACACTTGAGTGTCTTCATCCAGTGATCAATTTATAGAATGTTGAACAAGTACAGAGGGTGAGAAGACATTTTTTACTTTTGTCCAGGAAATTACAAGATCCTCAGTGCGGCACACAAATAAATTGTTAGATTATGAGCTTGATTTCTTATGCAGATTAATTCTTTTATTTTCTTCGATACTTTGATTCCATCTTAATACACTTCAACAATTTCAAATCATAATCGAATAGCAATAATTATGTAGATAAGTAAACATGCATATCAACAACACATATACCCTGGGGAAACCCTATACAGGGAGAAAAACCCCAACAAACAATATTCCTTTATTGCATTAATAATGTAAGATCTCTTACAAATATCCACCATGAATGTACTTCTCTCAAAGAGATTGGCAAGATGACTCTGACCTGACGAGGTTTCAAGTTGGTCATATCAAGAACGATCATTCTCGGATTACAAGTCTCTGTAGATCCCAAGGAAAATAACAGATCCTTTCTCTGTGAAGGGAAGCTCTAGAGGACTTCCAAAGAAGACATTGCAAAAGGGGTTTGTGACAAATTCTCCACCACAGAGTAGTTTTGGGTGGCCCTCGCATTTGGATTATGAGAAGATTTATTGAACGCCCCTTTCGAGATGCATGTCATTGTTTCTCCCATCATCCTCTCAATCTGGATAGGAAAAGGTGGGTTTGTGGCTTCTTTACCCTTTTTGGCAGATTTCGACATCCTGTAATCGTGTGCCCTAGTCTCTATATGAGTGTCACCTTTCATCATATAAATGTTCATGGCCGAGGGATTACTAGAAGATGAGGGGGGTCTCTGAATACCCCCATTCATGCTCGAAGAGGCTTGAGTCATATTTTTCCCATGTGGAAATGGGTTCGTTAGCACAACAGGTTTTTGTTGTGCCAATAACTTCTGGGCCTCAGCAAGTCGAGGGCACAGGTGAGTCAGGTGGTATTCTGTGAAAAGGTTACATGGATAATTCGACTTTCTCTTCTCTGTGTTTTCCCCATCAACATTGTTGTTAGGTTTATTATCCCCTTTACCCTTCTTGTTTTGTTGTTTCTTCTTTCAATCAGGTTGTTGGTTGGCCTTTGGGTTCATCGAATGTACACTTTGTACGTTTGACATTTGAGAAGGGGGATTAGCCAAATCAAAGGTCTGGCTAGCCTCTTTCTGTTGTATCGACAATTGTTGCAATTGATTTGGAAGTTGATCAGTGGAATTTCCTTGTGTTGAACCAACTATACCATTGGCATGTGGTCCAGAATTTTTGTTTTCCTTGTCAAGGATGGACCATGGCACATCTAGAAAAATCTAATAGAGTAAGCCATACTAAGAGTATATTACTTTGAGATGTTGTGCTCTCATTATCGCCTCCTCCTTTGAAAACACTCTCGAAGTTGCAATGTCTTTGGATAATTGTGGTACCAAATACTTCAGGAACCACTCCAGCAGGAAAGCCGGTGGGACCTGTACCTTGATCAATCTCTTCCAACGTCGCCATTCTCGAATGTGATCCGAGATATGATCGGCCTTAGTTTGCTTGAAGTTGTCCATCAATTCGGTGTTGGAATCATATCTCACGGGTAATTGGAAATGGTTCAGGAAAAGAATCGCCAAATCGCTAAAGTAAGAATATCTTAAATGGTTGAGCTTGATGTGCCTTTTCACGACACCCCCAATAAGAGTGCGTTAAAACAGGTGGAATTGTACGAAGTCATCTCGTAGCGAGTTTGATGAGCACCATAGGTGGAAAGTTGTCACGTGATCACCTGGATCTTCGCCAAGATTGCCTTCGAATTTCGAAATATCTGAGGGCAACTTAATTCGCATGGGGAGACAATGCAGATCATGACAAATTAGGTCGTTAAGAAACTTTGACAAGTTTGGCAAGTGTAACATTGCCAGAAATGCTACTTTGGGTTGGGTACTATGTACAGGAAAAAGGGGGCCTGGAGTTTGACTCGCACCAGGTTGCCAAGAAAAGTTGGGTTGTTGGCCAGGGTTCTGGTACATACCATGGCCTTGACCAGCATACAGAAACTTCATTTACTGGGATATCGTTGGCTAATTCCTGTAATTCGACGATGAGGGTTATGCAGGGATTTCTCCCTACGTTGTGTTCCAAATATTCTAGAAGGGGTTGCCCCCAGCCAATCCAATGGGCATAGGTACTGAGCTTTTCTCAGGGTTCCATTGACCATGGAAGGGGTTTCCCTTGGTCAGTATCCCTTGTGAGGGAACTCATCCTTGCCAAGGATTCCAAAGTCCTTGTGAGGAGAAAACTCATGTACTTTCCCCCTTTGTAGGAATAGGACCATGCACAGGATTTTGTTGTCCAAAACCAGGGTTTCCCCCGACCGAGACGACAGCTGATGAAAAAGTGTTATTACCAAATGCGCCAAACAAAGGGAATGGCATGGATCCCACAAATGTGGTGTAAGAAGAATGTCCTATATTTTCTACTCCAAACAAGTTGTAGTTCGTGTTTAGCCCAACGGGTGGCTAGAAAGCACCACTGAGCGAGGAGGATGGAGGAGGTATATGACCTCCACTGTAAGGGATAGTGTTATAGGAGGATGAGCTTCCCCCAATGGACCCTTGCAAGGGAATGTTTGAGCTCCATTCCCCCAGACCCATGGTCTATAGGGTGGAGTAAGTGAGGACAGAGTTTGTATCAAAGATCCCATATGAAAATGGAGGGCCCGCCACACTATGTGTAAACGGAGTAGTTGTCATAATCATTGACGGTATCAGACCACTACCCGAGGTAGAGGGGGTCAAGACCATTGTGGTCCAAACCAGCGAAGGTGGGTTAGGAGGCGGAATACCCCCTATGGTGACAGTCATTAAGGGAATGTGAGGACTCCCTAATGAAGTAGCAGCATTTGCTTCCATATCTTCTTGTAATACTGTTTGTCGCTTGTAAGGTGTTACCCTTGGAGGGACAACTTGTACCAATATTGGCATTGACAAGTCAGTGATTGGAGGGTTGGTTGGCCCAAGAGCTTCCGCTCCAAGGTCAGAAATGGTAGGTTCCTCTGGATTCAAGTAATCTCCTCTCGGAGCAGGCTCAGGCACAGCTTCATGTGGCCCGATTGCTTTGTATGACCCTTGTTGGTCAAGTCTTCGTCGTAATGGTGGTGGTGGTGGCTCTAATGCAACCAGCGGTAGGCCCTAAATCCTTTTTAACTGTCGTAGCTCTTTATATTACACCTTGTGAAAATATCAACGAAATAGTAAGGCTTTAACTAACATTTAAAACCAAGAACAAACTAGAAAATTTCCTACAAGATAAGCCAAGAAAACCACTATCTAGTTGGAAGAACAGTTATGCCAGCAAACACTAGATCAACTTACCGGTGCAAGTGAAACTCGAACACGAAAGCACCCTCTGGGTATACGCTACAAAGTGTTACCCGACGTCTTCCCTAGGTACCACGGTATGCCCCCGCAGTCACCTGTGTAAGTCCCTAGAATAAATGAAACTAAGTTTCCAGCTCGTAAATAGTCACCAGGGGAGTACTGTTGACAGTCGGGTGGACTACAATGAAAAGGATAACAAGTATGAAACCTACTGAGGGTACCTAAATCAAGTGGTCTGGAAGACATCTAAGTATCTCAAATGGATTCAAGGTCCATGAAGCTCTGTAGGAAAATGCAAGCGATAGTATCCCACGACAGATCCTCAATATCTGTTCCCCACTACGTTTAGTCTGGATTTGGAGGGGTTATATCCACTGTCTTTCCTCATGAAACCTCATGTTTAGCCCCTATGTTAGAGGGGGGTCCCAGTTAAATTTCATGTCACTAGAATTTTTCACTCCCTATCTCTGACTCCAATGTTTTTTTATAAGCCTTGAAGAGTTTCCTCTCCAACCTAATTCAAGGCTCTAACCCTAAACTATATGATTGACCCTACAAACATAAAAGTCTAATTAATTTTAAATTATCATTCATTTTAAATGGCTTGTTTTAACTCAAAGGAAATGGAAGTGAAACTATTGATGTGTATGAGAGACGAAAAGAGGAGGAATAAACGAAACTGGAAGCTAAATTACTTCTATTGAAAAATAAAGATTCACAACTAACTCTTTGTAACCAACTTTTTCATAACTAACTTTTTCAAGATCTTTAAAAAGAAGACCTAAAACGAAATTTCACTCGACTACGAGCTACTTAAGTTCTAATAAATCAATAAATAACTTAAAAATAAATTATTTTTCCTATCAAGTAAAATAACTAACTCCAACTACTTTACCAAACTAAGAAAAAAAAAATCTTTTTTTTTTTCAAAAATGCTTCAAACAAGAAAAAGTTGAAATAAATATGTTTTCTCTTTTATTTAAAGAAAATGAAAGGGGAAAAAGAAAATGCAAGACAAGAATGAAACTAACCTTTGGCCCACTGCGGATCGCGGAGAGTCACTAAAGAAACCAAACAGGCTAATCAAAAACTGAAAGACTCGCCTGAAACCCTTTCAAAAGTAAACACAAGAAATCTTTCAAATATATAAGAAAACTGACATCCAACCCAAGATATGACTATAAAAATAGAGACATTGAACTCTATCAAGAAACCCTGAGAAGTAAAACCTCAATCAGGAAAGAGGATGGCTGCCTCTTTTTCAAAAATAGATTCTTGAACCAGATACACTACTGTTGTTTCAGTAGCCTGTGTGTGTACGCAGGTTGTTTACTAGACAAGGCGTGTATGTACGTGGGTTGACCCACTGTAGGGCGTGTACACCTCTGTAATTTCTCAAAAAATAAATAAAATTGACAGAATGACAGGGTAGGGAGAACTGGTATGGAACCAACAGGTGACCAAAATCCCTTAAAAGACTCAGCAGACTCAAATCAGAAACTTAAAAGGTACAAGAAAACCAATCAAATACCCAAAAACAAATCCCCTAAAACCCTAGAGGCTTCCCCAGTATGGTCATCGGTTCTGCTAGCGGGAAAAACCCCCCTATGGCTACACCAGGTTTTACAATGTAGGTATATCAATAACCATTTAAAATTCTCCTACTTCTCTAACTACCCCAAAGATATCCTAGACTCATACATGAAAAGAAAAATGAGAAGGATCGGGTAACTGTACCTCTACTCTATGTCTGGTGATGATCCTCTCGTGCTTTAAAGCTTCATTGACTGCACGCCTCCTCCCAAGACTGGCCTGCATTCAAAGATAGATAAACATAAAACTATAGGCATGCAATTCATATATAAATCAAGGTTAGATGTTAGAATATTAAAACATAAATCATTAGAAACATTCAACACACCATGATTTGGGATAGGAAAAATACTTATTTTATTGATAATACAATGATCACTTACAACCAAAGCCGTCTTGTAACACCTCAAGTTTCGAACCCCCATTTTAAATAATGTATTGTTACAATGCTAAGAGCCCTGAGTTCCCAAACAATTATTAAAGGGCCAGTATGCCCAAGAAATGTAATGTTTTGATCATTATTAATAATAAACACATCATTGGTTACTAGACGAACAAGGACTAGAGTTATAGGGGGCTATGATTCCACAAGAAAGGGGGATTGAGGGGATAAATGTTTATTCCTATGTTAATTACCCTTTTTCCTAAAGGAGGGGATCAGTTATGTGAGCTTCTTGGGGAACGCCAGGAGGTTCTTGATTCCCCATGAAGTTACTTAAACCCACCTCTGGTATGATGGGGGGGTTCTATTGATGGCTTGTTTGTTGTTTTCATGTACATTCACACCATTATTTCCCTCACGCACTCCCATGCATGCACTTACCCATCCATTGATCCATCCTCATCTACGTCTTGGATGGGAAAAGGGAAAGGAACTGATGAGAATTAGCCACAGGATAGTTGGTTGTAATAGTCATTGGTGCAATCCAGCCATGACCTAGGGCCTACATGTCTGAGATGCGTCGGCATGTGCCCTGTTTTTCTCACAAATTTGAGTCCTGAGAGTTCTAGCATTGAGATTCTGGACCAACTGTGCTAGAGGCCCTGGATAAAGGAGAAATGTTAGAACATGATGCATGTGTTCATTTAACTATAGACAATATCACTATTGTCACCCAACCATAGGCCGAAGCCACCCTCCGAGCACCTTAACCTTGACAGAGAATCATTCTGGAAGCAAACCCTAGGCTATATAGCCAAACAAAGGTGGTGCACCTTTCTCTAAGGATAGCGCACCAAACATGAGATGATCAGAGATTCCAAACCACAACCAAGAGATAATCCAAGCCAAAACCAAAATTTGCTAGTTGCAGTAGCTGCAACAACATATCTCCTCCAAACTTGTGCACAACTAGACAACTGCAATGTGCACAAGTGTTGCTTCTACAGTTGTGATAATGTCTGCTAGAATGAAGATTGGCCTCCCGTATTTATACTAAATATGGTAGACTGTCTAGGCCAACTTCTCATTTTGGGTACTAATTCTTTAGTATATATTATTTCCTTTAGCCGACTTCTTCTCTTGGAGGCTAATAACCTAATACAAGTCATTCCCTTGAGCTGACTTATCTTCTAGGGTTATTAACCAATCAATTAGGGTTTCTTCTTTCTTCCCAAAATGTTCTATTCTCGTCAGGTATACACGTGGAGGTAAATACCTCCCCCAGCTACTATAATATCAACACTCCCTCCTAGCTAGGGAGGTATTGAAGGTATTGGTATTGAGCACAAACATACCATTCACTCGGTAGCATCAACATAGTCATATAGACTATCTCATGATTAGATCATGAGCACCATCATCACTATCAGTGTCATAAACTACATCATCTCTCAAAACCATACTCCATCTAAGTAATCAGACATGATCTTGGATAAGTCACTCACTCCATAGAGTGACACAAGAACCATTCTTCTAATCTAGACATATGTCCTAGAAGAGTAAATGTCCTAGACCATTTTCTGTCTGGGAAATCTATATCCATTGATCATCCATCTAGCTGATAATCATTTCCGTCAATGTTGATAGTCTTCAAGGCAATCAGAACAATATCATTCAATAGAACACAATTGTGTCTATCCATAGTAGTACTCAACTACAATCCAGTGGTACACTACCACACCATGTAGCACACAGATACTTGATCAGTGACGTATAGTCACAATCAATGGAACACAATCGACCATAGTAGCATACATCTACTGTCTAGAGACATACAGTCTCCATAACAATCATCTGGGCCATTCTTCCACTCACGTCCGTGATATTTGGAAGAGCATCTTCCCTTAGAATGTTAAACATCAATGATGAGCTATCTGGACTATTCTTCTTAAGCAAGGAAGAATAACTGTCATGATTTCTGAGCCTGGGCCATTCCTTCGACACTAAACAAAATGAAACCTGGAGAGAATGAGTTTTCCCTAGGGAATGTCTGTCCCTAATTGTTGAACCTGGACCATCCACCTATCTGGGCCATTCCTCTAGCACTAAACAAAGTGAAACCCTGAAAGAATGAATCTGTTCTAGGGAATGACTATCTGAACCATTTCCTAAGGAAATGATTGTCCTACACTAACCTCCAAAATGGACCATTCTTTGAAACTGCCCACAACTGTGAGCCTTGAAATAATGATTGTCCGGTGAGGTGGACCAGACTTCTTGACCACTACTAAGAGTGACCGTCAAGAAGAGAGATTGTCCTAGACCATTTCCCATGTTAACCACAATGGGAAATTGTTGTCTATGGTACATCAGAAATCCATCGAAGCATTTTCGTTACGAAAATGATTGTTCAATCTGGACCATTTTTCGAACTAGAAAATGCATGTCCGTCAAAAATATCAAACCACTTTCCGAACTGGAAAGGAACTACTCATCCTGGACCATTTTTCAAACTGAAAAATGACTGTCCATAAATCAATAATACATCAGTGCTCCCTCCAAACCTAGGAGTCATCTCTTCCTTTTTCAATAAGGAAGTCATCTCCATGAGCTCCAGCTTGAGTACGCAAACTCTTTCATCTTGGACAAAGGCTTTACCAAAATGTTTGTTTATCTACTCATCTATGGAGATATATATATATATATATATTGGAGAACCACTTTCTCTTTTCTAGACTTCATCGCGGAGAATGTAATTCTTGATCTCAAATGTGATTCAGTGTTTCTGGAACACTGGTTTTTCTATGAAGGCTTCATATAGCTCTGATCAATAAAGTATATCATTGTTGGATTCATCTTTGTTTCCTGCTAGCTCATAACATCGTGTCAAGGGTCAAACTGGAACATATCCAAGTGGTACTTCTTCTGCCATCATGAGATTTTGTCATGGATTAGCAATCCATCATTCTGAGCTTCTGAGTAACCATTTTGATACAATATCTATGTTATAGAGAGTCTTCACCATGCTTTTGTTGTGTATTGGAGGTTCTCCACCAAGTTGTCTTATTCCATCTACATGCAAGGGTCTCTTTCTGGTATACCTCAAAGCCTTGAGGTTTCTCTACAGGCACTCTTTGTTCAATTATTCTGGAGAACAGTCTATGCATTCATCTGATGTCAACTCCAACCCATTGATATTATGGACGATATAATGGCTCATGTAGAGGTACATTTGGTTTACTAGAATAAGAAATCATCATAGTCTTCTCCCTCCATCTAGGAGAACCCCTAGTTATGGATCTCACAATTCTTACATTCATAAGTCTTCCATACACTATTCCTCATCAGTTCCTCTTCTTGATTTCTTTTAGTGAGTTTAGATCAGGTTGGTAGTCTTGTGATTCTTGATACAATGACTGGTTGTTCTGGATCTTCTTTCTTTCTTGGAATATTCATGTTCTTCTTCATGTTTCTTTTTAGCTCTTAGGTCCATGGAGTTTTCTATAGATTCCATGCCCTGAAGATTCCAACTTATTCCTTTCAGCATAGGATGTGGATGGAAAACCAGGGATACTTTAAGGCTTATTTTCGAAGAAGACTTCTTACAAAGTCATACTGAACATGTACTGCCTGTTCATGACTGTTACCATGGATATATACTTCATCATTTTCAATAGATCATAGTATTAGCTCCCTCCTAATCCTTGCTTCATGTATGAATGCATGCTCTTCTTTTGTAATATATAATCGGCTCCCTCCATCTAACAGAGTCCACGCTTCTGTATGCATCCTTACTACAAAGTGTCACAAACCTTTTTCCAATTTCCTCTTGATAGCTGACTTCTTTCTGTCTTTACTTCTTCTAGGTTTCTTCAAGATTGATTCTGATTTCGGCTTATCTTGCAGTTGTTACTTATGTAATATCTTCCACATGAATTTTTACTAGGGGTTGTTGATGTACTTCATCCTTTCATGTGTATTGCCTGACTTGTATTCATTGTGATAGCAAGTCCTTATTTTGTTGATATTCCATAGGTGTAGTTTCTTTTGAACATATTATCTTCTAAGAGATAGATATGCAAGATATGTACAGAAACTATGTAAACATGGTATGTACAAGAACGATGAGGAGTAATGTTACCTTGTCTTAGAAGAATAATTTTGTTTTATCATGCTTAGTCTTCTTTGAAGATTCCTTTTCTTGGGCAACTGATGCTTCATGTGTCTCCTTCCTTTTCTTTAGCTTGGGACAATGATTCTTGTAGTGACCATATTTTCGATAGTTGAAGCATTGTATTTCTGACATATCTTTATCTTGATTTGGCTTCTTCCTTGAGCCAAACTTCCTTGTTTTCCTGAAATCCTTGAACCTTGCTATGAAGGCTTGATCATCGTATTTCTTTTGAGGTTTCTCTTTTGCACTAATTATTGATTCTTCTTGTTCACAGCAAGTCCAAAGTTCTTCAAATGTAGGATACTCCTTCCTTTTGTTCATGCTTGCAGAAAATGCATCCCATGTCCTGGGAAGACCGATGAGTACTATATTTACCAGTTCCTTCTCTGAGATGATTTCTTCAATAGCTTGTAGTTGATCTCTTAATTGAGAGATCCTCACAAAGTATGATGCTATGTTTTCATCACCATTCATCTTCATGTCATGGAGCTCATTATTCAGACTCGTTACTTGTCCAATGTTTCTGACTAAGAAAAGGTTTGTTAGGGAATTGTACATATTCTTAGATGAATCAAGATGGGAGATGTAGGGTATCAAGTGGTATTTTATATAATCCACTATGATACTCATGGAATTGATGTCATTGTCGTTGAACTTCTCCATAACTGCAACATTCTGCAGTTCCTTCTCTTTTCCATCTTTAAAATTTGGTTCTACGATCTTTCCTTTCACGATATCCAACACTTTATTCTTGGCGAGGATGAGGTAAATCCTTGTCTTCCATGATCTGAAGTTAGTAGCCCCATCTAACTTGTTTTCTGAATTCATAGAGTAAGTCATGGCTACTTTGACTTGGTCAACCCTAGATTTGACCAAAAACTCAAACTTGACATCTTGGCTTGCTGAGAGTACCAGGAGGTGTGCTAGGCTAGAGTGCACTAGTATATCTAGAAATTAGGTCAATCCCTTCACTTAAGGTGCCTCAATGAGAGGTTTAGGGTTTCTGCAACTGCACCTACTAGTAACCCTAGTGGCAGTGCTTTAGTAATTGCTCCTGATAGAAACCCTAGYGACCGTTCTTCAAYGAGCTTAGTATCCTTATGGCTATGATCCCTTCCAGTGGTTAGACTGGATGAAGGAGGTGTGGGCCCATAACCTATTATAATATGATGGATGTGCTCGTTTAACCATAGACAATATCACTATTGTCACCCAAGCATAGGCTGAAGCCACCCTCTGAGCACCTTAACCTTGACAGAGAATCATTCCAGAAGAAAACCCTAGTCTAGATAGCCAAACAAAGGTGGTGCACCTTTCTCCAAGGATAGCACACAAAACACAAGCTGATCAGAGAGTCCAAACCACAACCAAGAGATAGTCCAAGCCAAAACCACAATTTACTAGCTACAACAGCTGCAACAACAACTCTTCTCCAAACTTGCGCACAACTGGCCAACTCCAGTGTGCACAAGTGTTGCTTCTGTAGTTGTGATAATGCCTGCCAGAATGAAGACTAGCCTCCTGTATTTATACTAAATATGGTAGATTGTCTGGGTCAACTTCTCGTTCGGGGTACTAATTCTTTAGTATATATTATTTCCTTTAACCGACTTCTTCTCTTGGAGGCTAAAAACCTAATACAAGTCATTCCCTTGAGCCAAATTGTCTCCTAGGGTTATTAACCAATCAATTAGGGATTCTTCTTGCTTCCTAGAATATTCTATTCTCATCAGGTTTACACGTGGAGGTAAATACCTTCTGAAACTACTATAATATCAACAAGAAGGACTGTCTGAGGGACTACGTGGCAGAGAAAGGTGGAGGTCCATTCTCTCGAGTGGTACAGGCTGGGTAGAAGAGAGTTGGGTACTTGGATTGTTGTGGGTGTTGGGAAACCTGTGAGATCTTGAGAGATGACTGGTTTGGGAACCCAAGCACACTCTGGAAATGTCCTTGTGGATTCATAGCCCTGGCTCGAGGGTGACACTTCTGTTGAGATTTGGAGCAGTGGTGTCTATGGTTGGGTGAAATGTTCTTGGTCTACAGCCAGTTGGTGTCGCATTTTTATAAAGATAAGTGCTCTTTGTTGTGATATTATTA
Organism: Picea mariana; assembly: GCA_032191745.1. Lineage (NCBI taxonomy): Eukaryota > Viridiplantae > Streptophyta > Pinopsida > Pinales > Pinaceae > Picea > Picea mariana. Next base: position 142,893 of record JASDQU010738678.1, read on the forward strand.
TTTGTGTATAAATGTATTCCACTGTGTATTTTAATTATCATTTAACTAAATATTAGATTATGCATTCTTGTTGGATATTGTTGTGCATATCATTGAATATTTTCTTTTATGAATCCTTATATTTCAAGAAGGTACCGGTAAAAGAAAGAAGTCCAAGGGTGGGCTTGCAAGTAGCATACCCCGACCTGTGGGTGGTTGGGGATGTTACAGACTGGTATCAGAGCTTCTGGTTGAAACATCGGACTGGTATGGGCTGGGTCTATTGATCAGAGTCTCGTGGTCAAGATCGAGCTCTAATCGCGAAGTTGAAAATATCAGGAGGAATGGCGTTGCAAAATCTACGCAGGAGTTAGACCATCAGAGATCCATTGTAAGGGTTTCGAATGATCGTGACCATCCCCCCTTCGAATTCAGGAGCGATTTCCACTGTAGGATCAGTAGAGATCAGGGATTGTTGTATCGGAGGACAAGTGAACATGGGTTGTTCGTTGAAAAGGAAGCAAGGGTTAAGATCACAATCGTCGGATCCCATTGGAGAGGGAGATCAATAGCCAGCAGGCATTACGGGGAACCAAGCTGCATGGGAGTTAATTCCTCAAGTAGGTCCTGCAATCCAAACCACAGTTTCACTGAGGGGTTTACATGTTAGCATCAGGAGAATTGTGAGGTGAAAAGCAGGTTACTCCAAATCACCGATGCGCGCCCTTGAAAATTGAAAGGCGTGCTGTGAAGTGACTTGCTAGTGATCGATCGATGAACCTCCGAAGAACAGAAGTAGTCAAGGACCATCGATCTGTAGGAGAGCCATGCGTCACCAGATACAGGTCTTCAGATGAAATCCAGTGGGGCCAAACAAGTTTTTAAGTTTGAGATTTTCGAAACCCGAAGACCCAAAAGGATCTCAATCGTCGATTTGTCGAGATCCAAGCGTCACTGGATCCAGGGCTTCGGATAAAAGCCAGTGGGGCCAGAGAAGTTTTGAAGTTTGAGATTTCTGAAACCAGAAGATTCAAAAGGATCTTAGCCGTCGATCTTCCAAGATCCATGCGTCACTAGATCCAGGGATTTAGATAAAATCCAGTGGGGCCAGAAAAGTTTTGAAGCTTGAGATTTCTAAAGTCCGAAGACCCAAAGTAATCATCAATCATGAGATTCAAGAGGAAAAATGGTGTAGATATGTGGACTCTGGGTGAAGACCCGAAGTGAATCTTATTCATCCAATCCAGGAGGACACATGGAGACAAATTGGCTAGTTCGGGAAATCAGAGTTTGGGAGAATTGGAAGTGTGATAGTATGAAAACTCTCGAAGTCTCGAAGACCGAAGAGTAGAATTGATGGGGAACGATTGTTGGACAACTGAGAGGGGGGGAGTTGAATCAGTTGACACCATGCTTAAACAATTATACTTATTTTAAACTCTTTACAGATCATTCAATGACAATCACAATAATGCAAGAAGGTAGTGTTAATATTATGGTAGTTGCGGGAGGTATTTACCTCCACGTGTGAACCTGATGAGAATAGAAGACTCCGAAAAGAAAGAGAAAACCCTAATGAGTTGGCTAATAACCCTAGAAGTCTTGTCATCTCAAAAAGATAATTAATATTAGGTTATTAGCCTCCAAGAAAAAAATTCAGCCAGAAATAATAATAATATACTAAACAGACACATATCCAGAAGGAGAAGTCGGCCCCAGCAAATCTAGAAAAAACAGTATAAATATAGGGTGCCAGTTCTCATTTGACAACATCTCATAATTGCAGATAGCAAGTGGTGCGCACTGTAGTTCCCAGTTTGGTGTGCATGTGTGGAGGAGAGATGCAGGTGCAGCTGCTGCAGCTAGCAGTTTCAGTGTTGGCTTGAACTATCTCTTGGCTAGGGTTTGGACTATCTGATCAGTTATTGTTGGTGTGCTATCCTTGGAGGAAGATGCACTACACCTTGTTTGGCTATCTAGCCTAGGGTTTGCTTCCGGAGTAATTCTCAGTGAAGGTTAAGGTGCTCATAGGGTGGCTTCGGCCTATGGTTGGGTGACAAGGGTATCATCAATGGTAAAATGAGCACACCATATTCTATATTCTAATAGTTTATGGGCCCACACCTCCTTCATTCAGTCTAAACACTGGAAGGAAACATAGTCACTAGGATATTGAGCTAGTTGAGGAACTGTCGCTAGGGTTACTAGCAAAAGCAGCTTCCAAGACACTGCAGCTAGGGTTACTAGCAGGTGCAGTTGTAGAAACCCTAAACCTCTTGTTGAGGCACCTTAAGTGAAGGGATTGACCTAATCTCCTAATAGATCAGTGCACCCTAGCCCAATGCATCTCCTGGTACTCTCAAAAAGCCAAGACGTGAAGTTTGAATTTCTGGTCAAATCTAGGATTTGACCAAGTCAAGCAAGCCATGATTAACTCTATGAAGTCTGAGAACAAGTTATATGGAGCCTCTAACATCAGAGCATGGAAGACAAGGATTGACCTCATCCTTGCCAAGAATAAAGTGTTGGATATCATGAAAGGAAAGATCGTGAAGCCAGAGTTTGAAGAAGGAAAAGAGAAGGAACCGCAGAACGTTGCAGCTATGGAGAAGTTCAAAGATGTTGACATCAATGCCATGAATATCATAGTGGATTCCATAAAATACCACTTGATACCCTACATCTCCCATCTTGACTCATCGAAGAAGATGTACGATGCGCTAACAAATCTCTTCTCAGTCAGAAACATCGGACAAGTTATGAGTTTGAAGAATGAGCTCCATGACATGAAGATGAATGAGGATGACAGCATAACATCATACTTTGTAAGAATCTCCCAGTTAAGAGATCAACTACAAGCTATTGAAGAGATCACTTTAGAGAAGGAATTGGTGAACATAGTACTCAATGGCCTTCCCAAGACATGGGATGCATTTTCTGCAAGCATGAACACAAGGAAGGAGTACCCGACATTTGAAGAACATTGGACTTGATATGCTCAAGAAGAATCAAGGATCAATGAAGAGAGAAACCCCAAAAGAAGTACGACAATCAAGCTTTCACAGCAAGATTCAAGAACTTCAGGAACAAAAGGAATTTGGCTCAAGGAGGAAGCCAAATCAAGAGAAAGACATTTCAAAAGTACAATGCTTCAATTGTCAAAAGTCAGTGTCCCGAGTGAAATAAAAGGAAGGAGAAACATGAAGCATCGATTGCCAAAGAAAAGGAACCTACAAAGAAGACTAAGCAGGATGGAAGAGACTTCTTCTTCTAAAAAGGTAATAACACTCTCCCTGTTTCTTGTACATATCTTGTTTGCATCGTCTCTGTACATATCTTGTACATCTATCCCTTGGAAGATAATGTGTTCCAAGAAGAACTATACCTATGGAAGAACAAACAAGATGAAAATGGATATCATTAGATAATACACATGAAAGGATGAAATACAAATCATGTGAAAGCTATTAAGCCAAATCAATCATGAAAAGACTTAGAAGAAGCAAAGACAGAAAGAAGTTAGCAACCGAGAGGAAATTGGAAAAAGACTTATGACGTTTTGTAGAAGATAACAAGATGGAAGCATGGACTCTGTTAGACAAGAGAGCCAATTATATATTGCAGAAGACAATAAGGATGCAGATGGAAGCATAGACTCTATCAAATGGAGGGAGCTAATCCTATGATCCATTGAAAATGATGAAATATATATATCCATGGTAGTAACCATGAAAGACAGTATGTGTTCAGTTCAACCACGGAAGAAGACTTCTTCTAAGAGAAGCCTTAAAGTATTCCTAGTTGTCCATCTAGATCTGTGATCCTATGATAAAAGGAAGAAGTGGAATCTATAGGGAATGGATTCTATAAGAAACTCCATGGACCCAAGAGCTAAAGAAAAACATGAAGAATAACATGAATATTCCAAGAAAGAAAGAAAATCCAGAACAACCAATCATAATATTAAGAATCAAAAGATTACCAGCCTGATATGAACTCAATAAAAGCAATCAAGCAGAGGAACTGAAAGTCATGATAAAGAACAGTGTATGAAAGACTTATGAATGAAATCATTGCAGGATCTAGAACTAGAGGTTCTCCCAGATGAAGGGAGAATACTATGATGATTACTTGTTCCAGCAAACCAGACTTATCTCTACATAAGTCATTATATCATCTGCAACATCCATGAGTCGGAATTCTACATCAAATGAATGCAAAGAATGTTCTCCAGAGAAATTGAATAAAGAGCGTATGAAGAGAAGTTTCAAGACTTTGAGGCATACCAGAAAGATACTCCTGTATGCAGATAGAAGAAGATGACTTGGTGGAGAACCTCCAGTGCACAGCAAAATCATGGTGAATATTTCCTGTAAAATCAAGATGACTACTCAGTAGATCAGATCTCATGATGATAGAATAAGTGCCACACAGAGATGTTCTAGTTTTCCAACTAGGATATACTCTATTGTTCAGATCTACATGAAGCCTTCACAATGTTCCAAACTAAAGTACATTTGAAATCAAGCATTACATTATCCATGATGAAGTCCAGAAAGGAGAAAATGATTCTCCAATACATATCTCCACAGATGAGCAGATAAGCAGACATTTTGGTAAAGCTTCTATCCAATATGAAAGAGTTTGCGTACTCAAGCTAGAGCTCATGGAAACAAATTCCTTCTTATTGGAAAAGGAATAAATGACTCTCCAAGTTAGGAGGGAGCATTGAAAACATTATTGAAGACATTCATCTTTAAACTTGAAAAATAGTCCATTTTGGACAGATGCTTTCCTGTTCAGAAAGTGGATCGGGACTTCTGGTTAACATGGGAAGTAGTCTAATTGTTGATGTATCATAGATAGAGACTTCCCATTGTGGTTAACATGGGGAGTGGTCTAGGGCATTCTCTCTTCTTGAGGGTTACTCAAGAATATTGGCCCGCCTCACTGGACAACGATTTCTCATTGTGGTTAACATGAGGAATGGTTTGTTTTGGAGGTTGATGTAGGACAGTATTTTCCTCTTATGGTTAATAGAGGAAATGGTCTAGAAATTCATTCCTTAGGGTTTATACATTCTCTCCAGGGTGCACTTTGATTAGTGTAGGAGGAATGGCCCAGGGTGGGGAATGGTCCAAGCTCAGCAATCAGGGTCATACATTCCTTAGGGTTATACATTCTCTCCAGGGTGCACTTTGATTAGTGTAGGAGGAATGGCCTAGGGTGGGGAATGGTCCAGGAAAGACATTCCTTAGGGTTATACATTCTCTCCAGGGCGCACTTTGATTAGTGTAGGAGGAATGGCCCAGGGTGGGGAATGGTCCAGGATAGACATTCCTTAGGGTTTATACATTCTCTCCAGGGCACACTTTGATTAGTGTAGGAGGAATGGCCCAGGGTGAGGAATGGTCCAAACTCAGAAATTCCTTAGGGTTTATACATTCTATTCAAGGTGCACTTTGATTAGTGTAGGAAGAATGGCCCAGGGTGAGGAATGGTCCATACTCAGAAATCAAAAACAATCCTTCTTCCTTGTTTGAGAAGAATAGGGCAGATAGCCCATTGCTGATGAGGGCAGATATTATTTCAAATCTCACAAACGTGAGTGAAATATTGGCCCAGATGATTAAGTTTATTTTTAACAATATTCTCTGTGCAGGATGGCATCAAATGATTGTTATGGAAAATACTTGTCTCCAGAAAGTAGAGATATATTACTGTGGTGGATATGTTCCACTATTCGTGAGGTAGATATTCTTTCAGAGCTCACAGATGTGAGTGAAAGATTGGCCCAAATAATTCAGTATATATCATAACATTGTTTCTATGCAGGTTGCTATCAGATGTTTGTTATGAAGACTGTATGACAATAGATGAGGACTACTGTGGTGGATATGTTCCACTGTTCGCAACCATACGTTGTTGATCAAGTACTTGTGTGTTACTTGGTGTGGTAGTGAACCATTGGATTGTAGTTATGTACTACTATGGATAGACATAGTTGTGTTCTATTTTTGTTCTAACTGCCTTGAAGACTATCAGCAGGTTATTGGAAATAATCACCATCCAGACGAATGATGAACAGAGATTTTCCAAACGAAAATTGGTTCAGAGCATTTACTCCTCTAGATTATAAGAGTGGCTCTTGTATCACTCTATGGTGAGAGTGACTTATCTAGCATCATGTCTAATTACTCAGATGAAGTATGGTTTCGAGAGATGATGCAGCTGATGGTGATGGTGATGCTCATGATCTAGTCATGAAATAGTCTAGATAACTATATAGATCCTACCGGGTAAATGGTATGTTTTTTGCTCAAGTCCATTACCTGTAATACCTCCCTAGCTGGGAGGGAGTGTTAATATTATGGTAGCTACCAAGTACTTGTGTGTTACTTGGTGTGGTAGTGAACCAATAGATTGTAGTTATGTACTACTATGAATAGACACAGTTGTGTTCTATTTTTGTAATCACCATCCAAACGAATGATGAACAGAGATTTTCCAGATAGAAATTGGTTCAGAGAATTTACTCCTCTAGATTATAAGAGTGACTCTTGTATCACTCTATGGTGTGAGTGACTTATCCAACATCATGTCTAATTACTCAGATGAAGTATGGTTTTGAGAGATGATGCAGTTGATGGTGATGGTGATGATCATGATCTAGTCATGAGATAGTCTAGATGACTATATTGATGCTACTAGGTAAATGGTATATTTTTTGTGCTCAAGACCATTACATGTAATACCTCCTTAGCTAGGAGGGAGTGTTAATATTATGGTAGCTGTGGGAGGTATTTACCTCCATGTGTGAACCTGACGAGAATAGAAGACTCTAGAAAGCAAGAGAAAACCCTAATGAGTTGGCTAATAACCCTAGAAGTCTTGTCGACTCAAGAAGATAATTAATATTAGGTTATTAGCCTCTAGGAGAAGAAGTCGGCCAGAAATAATAATAATATACTAAACAGACACATATCCAGAAGAAGAAGTCATCCCCTGCAAATCTGGAAAAACCAGTATAAATACAGGGTGCCAGTTCTAATTTGACAGCATCTCAGAATTGCAGACAGCAAGTGGTGCACACTGTAGTCCCCAGTTTGGTGTGCACGTGTGGAGGGGAGCTGCAGGTGCAGCTAGCAGTTTTAGTGTTGGCTTGGACTATCTCTTGGCTAGGGTTTGGACTATCTGATCAGTTATTGTTGGTGCACTATCCTTGGAGGAAGATGCGCTACACCTTGTTTGGATATCTAGCCTAGGGTTTTCTTCTGGAGTAATTCTCAGTCAAGGTTAAGGTGCTCGGAGGGTGGCTTGGGCCTATGGTTGGGTGACGAGGGTATTGTCAATGGTAAAACGAGCACACCATCTTCTATATTCTAACAGAGATAGATATTTCCTGAGGAAACCCATAAAGGGAAAAACCTCTTCTTCTTGATATGATAAGTAATCTTTATTTTCTATACATTATCATTCTTATGAGCACCAACTCATTGTGAGGCTACCACCTCTGTTTTGCAAGCTACAACTTGTTGAGAGCACCAACTCCCTGAATATTCCAGCACCAACTAGATGGAAGCACCAACTTCCTGAATGTTCCAGCACCAACTAGATGGAAGCACCAACTTCCAGTTACACAGACTCCAACCTGCATAACAAAGAACACTAGTTCTCCCTTGCACCTCCCTTCCACCCTGGTTTCTCTGGCTACAACCAAATGGAAGCTACAGCTCCCTGTGTTCAAGCACCCACTTGAAACTCTGAGGACAATAGTCCTCCCTAGAACCTCCCAACCACCCTGAAATATAAATCTTTTCTTGCTTGAATCTATTACAGTGATACAATATCCATCAATTGCTTACCAGTCTCATCACTGTTCTGATACACTGCTCTTCTTTGCCTTCTTTAGTGTCCTACTCCTTGCATATTCATAATCTTTTTTTTCTTCTGCTCTGTCTCTGAATGCGCACCTCGACTTTTTATTCCTCTCTCAGATATGCATATATGTTGTATGCACTATGCTTCTTCTGTACCATTCAGCCATTGTACACAGCCTGCTTTTTACCCACATCATTAACTCTCTGCCCCAAGCTAGCTCCTCTTCACTATTCTGTGTATATTTATCATGCCCAGTCCTCTACCAGATCAAACACCTAACTCTTCATCCCCTCTAGCGATTACCCTCGGTCTCTTTTTCATCCATGTCCATTATGTCGAGACTCTTTGGATTCTATGGAAGTTACCGTCTTCAACAATTTTCCTTCTATCAATCATCTCTATGATGAGTCTTCGTTCCACTGACAGATACCTCGAGACTCTTCAGCTTCTCTGACAACCACCTTGCAGCTTCTTCAAATTCTCTGGCTGAAACTATCAGTGGTTTTCTGGAATTACAATCAGTTCGTCTTTATCAGTTACTAAGATAACCTTCATGTGCTCATCCCTTTGGCACTTTTTCCTTTCCTAAGAAAACTACACAGTGGGTATTTATCTTTTCTGGCTAAGCCCCTTCCTTTCACATGACCATTGACGGTGACCGTATGCCTAACCAATAGTCATTTCATGATTTCTCATTTCGGGTGATCATCTATGAGTCACCATGGTTTTCCTGACTCCCAGAACTCTAAAATGTATCCTAGCATTGCTATCTCCTTCCCTTCT
>JASDQU010738678.1:157563-188613 GCA_032191745.1 Picea mariana
GAATCATCCTGAAAACCAGATAATTGGGGATATAAATGAAGGAGTTCAGACAAGAAGGAAACTGATTAAGGACTCAGAACAATCTCATGTTGCCTTTTTATCTATGACTGAACCTACAAATTTTGAGGAAGCTAGTCAGGAAGAAGATTGGATTAGAGCAATGAATGAAGAGCTGAATCAGATTGAGAAGAACAATACTTGGGAGCTTGTCCCTAGACCTGAAAATAAAAATGTAATAGGTTCTAAATGGGTGTTCAAGAATAAAATGAATTAAAAAGGACAAGTTGTTAGAAATAAAGCCAGATTGGTCTGCAAAGGATATGCACAATTTGAAGGTCAGGAATTTGATGAAACTTTTGCACCAGTGGCAAGATTGGAAGCTATCAAAATGTTTCTTGCTCATTCTTGTCATAAGAATTTCAAAGTTTATCAGATGGATGTTAAGTCAGCATTTCTTAATGGAGATCTAGAGGAAGAAGTATATATGGAGCAACCTGAAGGATTCTCATTGACAGACAACCCTAATTATGTTTGTAAGCTGAAGAAGGCCTTTTATGGACTAAAATAAGCACCACGAGCTTGGTACTCTAGACTGGACAAATTTCTACAAGAAAAAGGGTTCAAGAAAGGTATTGTTGACAGTAACCTTTACATTAAATCTGAAGGCAATAATTTACTAGTTGTTTTGGTTTATGTAGATGATATTATTTTTGGCTGTACTAATGAATCATCTGTCCAGTGGTTTGCTAATTCTATGCAAATAGAATTTGAAATGTCCATGATAGGGAAACTGTCATATTTTCTTGGCTTACAAGTAAAACAAAGCTCTGCAGGAATTTTTATTTCTCAAGAAAAATATTTGAAAGAGATATTGAAGAAATTTCAGATGGAAGATTCCTCTACAGTCAACACACCTATGGTGGTTGGTTGCAAGCTGAGCAAAGAAGATATCTCACCTGATGTTGATCAAAGAACATATTGTTCAATGATAGGCAGTCTTCTGTACATCACAACATCTCATCCTGATATAATGAAAGCTGTTGGAATGGTAGGTCATTTTCAGTCTGCTCCTAAACAAATTCATTTAGCAGCCGTCAAGAGAATATTTAAATACTTGAAGGGAACAATGACTTATTGATCCGAAATCGGATTCAGAAGACTATCAGGGCTTGAAAAATGCTAAAAAATGAAAGTGCTCGGAATCCAACGAAACCAACACCATTGCGTCCGGCTCGTCTTCTTGATTCCGGTGGTATAATTTTTATGTCAAACGGAGTCCGTATGGAGAAGATATCGCATTCTGTCCGCTGAGCCAAACAGGGAAAATTTCGGGATGCTGACTGTACCTGTCCGTACAGTGACACGTGTCAGTCCGTAAAACTGACGTGACGTAACCAAAATGTGACACATGGTAGGTCTGTACAGGACACGTGGCAACACCAGAGGATGACACATGGCGGCTTCTGTACAGGACACGTGGCAACACCAGAGGATGACACGTGGCGGCTTCCATACAGGACACGGGGCAACACCAGAAGGTGACACGTGTCAGTATGATTTGGCATTTTCGGCGTGCACTTGGACCAATCCCGAAGTGACACATGTCACCACTAGAAGGGTGACACGTGGCAGGGTGACGTCAGCAGGTGATGTGGCAGGCTTACATGGCAGTGATGATTGGGCGTACGAAGGATGATGTGGACCAATCAGGTGTTGACATGTGGCACTGTTTGGGTGAATGAAAAGGTGCCATGTGGCCCAATCACAGGCTGCCACGTGGCACCCCGGATTTAGCCAATGAGGGCTATGTCAAAATTTTTGGAGTCTGGGGGATTCGAACCCCGGACCTCCCCAACCGGCTACGTCTTTATAAAGTCCGCCAACCACTATGCCAAACGTTATTTCTGATAAAATATATGTAAAAGAATATATAAGAGTTCGTTTTACGTATTGATTGGGGCAGAGTTATGTTAAGCCCGTGGTCTTATGGAGCTGCATATGACCAGCTAAGGGGGCGCGCGCCCGGATGGAGGGGGCTAAGCCCATTTTCAACTATAATATGGTTAGGAAAGTGGTTTTTCAACCAATTTATGTTTTTTCAACTAATTAAAGCCATTATTAATGTAATTAACTCATAATTGGGAGTTATTGGGCTTTTTTAGAGCCTAATTTTTGGGAGGAAGTTGGAGATTGCAACCAACTTTCCCAACTATTTAACCAAGGCCATGTTGAGGCCATTTGGTCAGTTTTTGGAGAGATTGGAAAATCTTTTGGACGGTTTTGGAGAGAAGAGATGCTGAGGCAAAGACAGGTCTAAGCCAGTTTGAGGCAAGGAAGTTGTTGAGGTAGAGATGCTGTCGGACGATTTCTGAGAGCTCGGGACATCCATTTCAGGTGCCGTAAGTTGTGCAAGATTCTAGAGATCATGGCGAACATGACCAGATCAGTCTAGAAGCCAATCAACATTGTAAATATGTACTAATAAGATTTTGAAAAGAAATCAAGAAGCCTCCCTCACAGAGAAAAGGCCCGGAGACGTAGGCAAAGTTGTCGAACTCCGTTATCAAACTTGTGCATTATGGTTTGCTGTTCTTTACTGCATTTCAGATTTGCATATATGTCTATGGCTGTATAATTCATTTGCTTTTCCTCGTTCTTTCGTTAAAATTTCCCAATGGTCATTTAATGCATGCAAATAATAACTCAACCATAGTCATTTCGAAAAATCCCAACGGATCACTTATGGACTGTGGTATCCTAGAAATCAGAATTTCCAGTTAACTGCTTATTTAGATGCAGACTGGGCAAACTGTGTTGATGAGAGAAAAAGCACCAGTGGAGGAGCATTTTTTCTAGGTGACTCATTAGTTGCATGGCTTAGTAAGAAGCAAGGATCTATTTCATTATCCACTATAGAGGCAGAATACATTGCTGCTGCTACTTGCTGCACACAAATTTTATGGATGATACAAACTCTTGCAGATCTGAAGGTAACTTACACTGATCCTATTCTGATTCATTGTGATAACACAAGTGCCATTAGTGTCTCCAAGAATCCTGTTCTACATTCCAAGACTAAGCATATTCCAATCAAGTACCATTTTCTCAAAGAACAAGTTACAAACAAAATTGTTCAACTAAATTATATATCTTCTACAGAACAGATTGCTGATATCTTTACTAAACCCTTAGCAACGACCCCTTTTGGATACCTTCGTCAAAAGTTGGGGGTTATAATCTTTGGTGTTTAATCTTTTCATCTGGTCAGGGGGAGTACTTATTGAATATCTGGTGTATTCCCAAGATGGTTAGAGTCGATAGGGGGAGTATGTTTTTGCAACAGATCAGGGGAATAATGTTTCTTCTTTGACATTGATGTCAAAGGGGGAGAAAAGAGTTAGGGAGAAGAGATCCGAATGCGATCCGAATACATGTGGGTGCTTGTATTGCCATCAATGCCAAAGGGGGAGATTGTTGGCAATTATTCAATAGACAGCGAATGCTTGTCATTGATGGCAAGTACAATGGTGAAGACGACATGAGTACAAGCAGTTTGTGATCGACAGGCAAACAAAAGATAAGTTCAGGAAGATCGAGTGATTGAAGGCCCGAGAAGCATTTCTGATCGTTGGATCACATCCAAAACTCCCGACAGCATGAGGGCCATCAGATCTGAATAAAGACAAGAAGAGCGCACTGAAGAGGAGGATAGATCAAAGGCGTCAGATCCGAGCACAGGGTCCGACCACCGTTGGATCGAAGAGAACCTGCACGGTCTTTAAACTACAAAGAGAAGCGGTTGTAATCACAATATGCAAATTCGTGATGAAATCTGAGCCGTCAGATCAAACTTTGATCTAGACCGTTAATTCCAGTCACTGTCGGAGTATCAGGGATCGGGACTTTGAAATGTCAAAATCATTTGACAACAAGAACCCCGAAATCACGATATGCGATTTCGTGATTTAATCACAGCCGCTGAATAATGATCTGGACCGTTGATTTAAACTTCTTATCGGAGTTTCGGGGATCACGAATTCAGGAGGCAAAGAACTCAATGCATCAAGAATGCCTATTTCACAATATGCGAAATCGCGATTGAATCTGGACCGTCAGACCAAGAAATAACCTGGACCATTGATCATAGCTCGTGTTGGAGTTTCGCGAATTGCGATATCAAGGAGACAAGAACACAATGCAACATAAATTCCAAAATCACGATATGCGATATCGCGCTTCAATCGCAGCCGTCAAGTCAAGCTTAGATCTGGACTGTTGATCAAACTCCATATCGAAGTTTCACGAATCACGACATAGAGAGGCAAAGAACACAATGCAACAAGAATGCCGAAATAACGATATGAGAATTCATGATTTAATCACAGCCGTTAAGTTAAGAAGTGATTTGGACCGTTGATTTTCTTCATGGAGTATCGGGGATCGGGACTTTGAAGTGACAAAAACACCTGACAACAAGAATGCCGATTTTGCGATATGCGAAATTGCAATTCAATCATAGCCGTAGAATCAAGATCAAATCGGGACCGTTGATCCCACGCCATTTCGGGGTATCGAGGATTGTGACTTGGAGAGTCAATATGTCTCATCTCCAGACTCACGAAATGTGAAACCGTGAAAAGCACTTTTTGCATAGGCGCTTGGTTATGACCATAGTCATATTGGGGAAGGAGCTAGTGCAGAAAAGTTCTGTATCGGAACATCGAAGATCGCGAAATGAAGTGTGGAGACACTCAGCACAGGAATGCCGAAATGCCGAAACCCGAATTAAAAAGGAAAGAATAATAAAGGTCATCCAACGGTGCGGATAAAACTTGAATGTGATCGGAGGGTTACTACTCTTTCTCACAGATTAACTTTTCAGTTACAAATCCGTTAGTGAAATGGACTCATGATTGCCAATCAGTTGGCATTTCAGTTGCTTAGACAATTGTCGACATTTTGCCTAAGGAGTTGGGAAGTTGAACCGTCGTGTTCATGTGTATAAAAGAAGATGAAATAGACCATGTCGTGTTGTTGTTTTGTAAGTGAAAAAGAATGAAACTGTAAGAATAGAGACGAAGAGGATGCTTAGGAGGAGATTGAGGATATGTGAAGGGTGAGATGAAATGCAAAGTATAATATCAGAGAGTTGAAGAAGAGTAGAATGAGAGCACGAGTTGATGCAGAGCATACCTGCTGAACAGACAGAGGAAGAGTAGAGCTGCAGAACAGTGTGCAGAAGACCAGATTTACAGAACAAAGAAAGATTGGTAAGACCTTATTTATCTGTAAAGTTGAATGTTTATTTAGCCATTTATATTTTAGGGAGGTTGAGAGGTGCTCGGGAGGAATTTTTTTCTCAGAGGTTCAAGTGGGATCTTGAACACAGGAAGTTGTAGCTTCCATCTGGTTGCAGCCAGAGAAACCAGGGTGGCAGGGAGGTGCAAGGGAGAACTAGTGTTCTTTGTTATGCAGGTTGGAGTTTGTGTAACTGGAAGTTGGTGCTTCCATCCAGTTGGTGCTGGAACATTCAGGAACTTGGTGCTTCCATCCAGTTGGTGATGGAATATTCAGGGAGTTGGTGCTTCCTTCTAGTGGGTGCTAGAAAAACCAGAGAGTTGGTGCTCTCAAACAAGTTGCAGCTTGTAAAACAGAGGTAGCAGCCTCACATTGAGTTGGTGCTCAATTGTAAATGATGTACATAACTGAAAAATACTGCCTATCATTTCGAAGAAGAAGAGGTTTTCTCCCTTTATGGGTTTCCTTGTGAAAATCTGTCTCTGTGTGTACTTTATGTGTGACTGATGGTCTTTACTTTTACTGTCCATATGCTGTATATTATTGATGATCACTTGAAGGAAGATTAATAATATTTAAAAGGTATAAAATTGTTTAAGATCATAAACCACTGATTCACCCCTGCTCTTAGTTGTTTTAGTATTTCCAACACCAACATCATTTCCAGTTCCAGATCTATATTCATAACCAATGGCATCTCGACCATCAGCTTGTTGGGTTCTAGATTCACTCGTAAAAGATTGAGTAGAAGAACCAACTTTTGATTCTATTGGACCAGAGCTAGTTGAATTCCCGTGAAGGCACTTTATCATATACTTGCAACATACTACTTCTCTCGTACGCTCGCGATTGAGTGAAGCTTCTATGCTCTTCGATTATGACGCCAAGTGAGGTATCTATGAGCGTTCATTCTGGGAATAGAATGGGATCCTGATGTGCTTTGATTGTGTAACATTGGCATGCTTTGATTACGACATGGTGTGAGATCATATTAGAATAAATAACTCGAGCAATAATATCCAGAGGCAGAACCAGTTCAAGTTCCAGTGTCCGAAGCGGATCCACTAGCATCCTTCCGCTTGATGCCAAATCTAGTGACAAAAGGCAGTTTACCCCATCCACAAAGCACCGTCAAAGTAAATACTAGGCACAAAGGTAGAGGAAGTTAATCATGCAGTGAATCAAACCAAAAATAAACCAGGCTGAAAGTTAAAAATGAGATTGGACCTTGGGAGGGCTATTGCCTGAGAGTTGATTAGTTCTGAGCCTCTTATCTTCTTATTCATTTATTATTTTTTTTCTAACGTACTTACTGTTTCATTGTTTTGATTTGCAGACAAAAGCATGAAGAAATGTTTATTTATGTATTTACTCTTCTATTAAAAAATAAAATTTGATTTTGCAAACTTATTAAAAATTTGTGAGAAAATGGAAGCAAATCGTAGATAGATAAATAGATTAGGATTTTTTTTTTCATCGTCAATCAATTAATCTTCCTGGAATCAATCAGTCATCCTACTTTATGATCCTTGCGATCGCACAAAGCGTGGAGGAGAGCATACTTACTAAAAAATAAAAA
This sequence comes from Picea mariana, assembly GCA_032191745.1. NCBI lineage: Eukaryota > Viridiplantae > Streptophyta > Pinopsida > Pinales > Pinaceae > Picea > Picea mariana. The sequence continues at coordinate 164,441 of JASDQU010738678.1, forward strand.
ACTTGAAAATGAAATCCTACCTACTCTATGCTAATTATAATTAAAAATTAGTTACGTGTAATTAAACTTCCAGTGGAGCCATTCACATAACAATAGTAAAACTATGTTCATTTTCATTTTTACACATGAAAAATAGAAATATACAAAAATGAGCAAATTGAATTGTTGTGACTGTGATTTAACTAAATAAAAACAAAAAATAAATTTATCTAATCGAGCACTTACTTGGAACCATTTCTCGATAAGGGTTTCATAGGCACGATGTTCCTTGCTCAGATCATGTTATAACTCCTCTTCATATTCCTCGATCTCCTTTTCGATCAATTGTTCATCATCAGATGCATAAGAGTCTTCAGATGTTGGATCTTCAATTGTTTTTGGAGGAGTATTTGAATCTTTGATACTTTTCAATATCTCCTCTTTCAGGGAAGAGGAAATCCTGACATATTCTAGGATATGAGTGAGTAGTTCCAATATGAAATTCATTGTTAAACCATGTTTAAAAAGGATTCTTACAGTACACAAATCAAAATGAAAAAATGAAATAGAAACACTCTTGCTAAAACATAAAACAATTACTCTTCACAGTTGCGGAAATTAAATGCTCTTGATAGTTGGCAGGGACATTGAGGAGTCTCCTCTCAAGATCTTTTATGACCCTCTTACCAACACATGTATATCACACTTGCAGAAATTAAACAATCTTGCATAAATTGAAATTTGCAGGAATTGAAATTACTCCTGCGGAAATTGACAGACTCTTTGCAGAAATTGAAATTCACACTTACCTAGTTGGTAGGGAGAATATGAGGAGTCTCCACTCAAGTAGCTTCTATGACCCCTTACCAACACATATAGATCACACTTGCATGATTTGAAATGAAAAAGAAACTAATACCTCAATCCATCGTGCTTCCCCGACAACGACGCCAAAATGTTGGGCTCTAAAGATGTCCTAAAAACAACCTCTATGCATCAGCTGAAGGTAGGCGCTGGTACAAGCATTTTACTTGTTTCCTACATAGGTTCTTACCTTCCGTTTTCAATACCTCATCCTCCAAAGATGCAACACCTGTAAAGGGACATCAATCGTAAAGGGAACGACAATTTTTTTGTTCAAATGAACGACACTTCCTGTAAAGGGAACAACAATCGTAACAAGGGAAAGACATTCGTTACATTGGGCTGAACTAATGTTGTATTAATTTCATTGTAGTACTTGCCCAACTATCTAATTTGTCAATCCAAGGTTCGTAAACTTACAAAGCACACACTAAATGTTGAAGTTACTTCACACACACCTATGATTTCTTTTTCCTAAGGTTTTTATTTGTTTATTAGTCATAATTAGTCATTATCCAGTCTCCTATATTTTAGGAGAGAATATTCCACCTAGAGAATATTCTCTTTCAGTTGACACTTCAGTTTGACTAGTTGATTTGAGTTTAGATATTGCATTGGGATCATCACCATGCAACATTGGGATCATCACTATGATAATTCGACCTGGTATCATCACCAGAGTGGCGCATTAGCCTTGATTCCCTGAGTTAACTCCTCACTACTCTTTGTTTAGTTAGTTAAATGAAGACTAGTTGACTAGTTAACTCAACTAGGTGGCAGTTCACTCCCGTAACTGCCTGAGAGACTAAAATAGGTGGTAGTTCACTCCCGTAACTGCTAGTGTGTGTCCAGATCACTCTATACCACCACTATGGTGACTTGGTTCACCTCAAGTCGAACTCATTGATTTATACAGAGTATATCATGTGTAAATTATTCATTATTCACAACGGTTAATGGGAATTCTTCCATTCTTTCTCTCCTTCTTCTTCCTTTTCCAATTATCTCTGCAAATGTGTGTATTATTGTTTAGCTAGATTTATTATATGTAGGTTCAACACATTTAAATGGTATCAGAGCCGACAGACTGCTAAGCAAAAGCTACACTAAATTTTTTTGCAGGTACAAAAGATTGAAGACAGTGGAAAGATGGAATTCTAAAAAGAATCCATTCTTACACCTTACAACTATTTTGCATGGAAGGAGAAAATAGCCATACATCTCCAATCCAGAGGGTTGTATAGTTTAACCATGAATACATATACAAAACTGACATCATCCATAGAAAAATCCAAGTACTTAAGTCGCATGGATGAGGCACTCGGAACAATTTGCAGTCTTATTTCTCCCGATCTCCTTTTTCATATATCTTTCTGTAAGACTCTCAATGAAGCTTGGACCATATTGGAAAGGCTCTTTGGAAAACAAGATAAGATGAGGGGACACATGCTGGAGGTGGAGCTACTCACATTGGATCCAAAAAGCTTCGAGAATATCCAAGATTTCTTTACAAAATTCAAGGATTTACTGTCGCAACTCAAAGCTTGCGGGGTTGATAAATAGAAGGAGGAGAAACAAATGGTTCTCACCATTCTCTCCAAGCTTGTTCCTAAATTCTTAGTATTTGTATCTAAATTCCATATTGTCAGATTCACCTCTGGAGCCACATGGAAGATGCCTTCTCTTGAGGACTTTATTGAGTCCCTGATACAAGAGCAAACCAAGCTCATCAACATGGGCACAATCAAAGGCCCAAGGGTTCTTGCACTTACTGTGCATGATGGAAGCCACAAATATCAGAAATCTAAATCTAAAGATAAGCAGAAATCTCATGCACATACGAAGAAGGAAGGGTACACAAAACCCTTCACCGATGCCTCCGAATCCAAAGGAGAAAATGGAAGAAAAGAAGAGAAATACACATACTGTCACAAAGGATTCCATTCAGAATCCACATGAATGCAAACAAAAATAGATCTGATGTCTCAGATACTTTAGCAAAACAACCTTGGAGATCACATCCCTGAGGGTGCAAAGAAGAAGAAGCTAGAAGATATGAATTCCAAGAAAGACAATTCTAGCCATGCATTGATTGCCATCAACTCCTCTCCTGATGCTTGGATCGTAGACTCAGGAGCATCACATCACATGGCTACCTCAGAAGCAATATATTCTTCATTGGATGCATACAAAGGTCCTCCTATTCTTATGGGGGACAAATCTTCTACCGAAGTCATCGAAAAAGGAAGGATTGAACTCACCAACAGAAGCTTCGAGAACGTGCTGCATGTTCCCAAGCTTTCTGTCAACCTTCTCTCTGTGTATCAGATGATGAATTCCAGAACTAGAAATAAAGTCATATTCACACCAAATTATGTGAACATCTATGACATGCAAACCAACTCTAGGGTTTCTACCAGTGAGGTAAATCATCAGTCTAGATTGTATACATTTTCTAAATTCATTGAACCTGATTTTGCTTTACTGCTTACTCATGCTGATGAAAGTAGTAGGATATGGCACGAAAGGTTTGGACATTTGAATTTCAGATACATGCAACAACTTAGCAAGCACATATTAGTTGTTGGTATACCATACATCCATTTATCCAAGGGAGTATGTGAGGGATGTGTTCTCGGAAAACACCCTCAAGAGAAATTTGACAAGGGAAAGTCTCAGCGAGCTTCCGCACCTTTAGATCTGATCCACAATGACCTCATGGGTCCTTTTCCACATCCATTGATCAGAAAAGTGAGGTTTTTTCTCATTTTTGTTGATGATTTCTCATGTTTTACATGGATCTACTTTCTCAGGCAAACATCTGAGGTCTTTTAACACCTCAAAGATTTCAAAGATTTGGTTGAGACACAGTCCAGAAAGAAGATCAAAGTCCTCCAAACTGATAATGGGGGAGAGTATGTGAATCATGATATCCACAATCTTTTCCATGAGGCAGGGATTCAGTTGCAACATACAATTCCCTACACTCTGCATCAAAACGGAGTTGTTGAGTGGAAAAAACGATCTCTAAAGGAGATGACATCTTGCATGTTGCATGCAAAGTCACTACCACAGAGACTATGGGTTGAAGCACTTAACTGTGCAACATACATCCAAAACAGATCTCCCCATAGATCTGTCAAGGATAATACCCCTATGAGGCTTGGAGCGGATTGAAACCAGAAGTGACCCATTTTTCATATTTTTGGTTCACGTGCATGGGCCAGGATTCCCTCTGAAAAGAGGAAGGCACTTGATCTACAAAGAATTGAGTGCATTTTTGTTGGATACCCTGATGGTGTGAAGGGATATCATCTTATTGATCTTTCCTCAGATCGGCTCATCATTGATCATAGTGTCCAATTCGAGGAAAGTGTCTCCCATGTACCTCAGCAGCCACATGCATACACCTTTACTCTTCCACCTATCCGAGATGATGAGTATGCACATGTCGACTCTTCTTCATAAGAGAGTTCTGATTCAGAGGAATCAGAGGATTCAGATTCATATACAGAGTTAGTACAGTCAGATGCAAAGTCAGAGCATCCAAATGCATTTGTAGAGTCAGAGCAGGGGCCCAAGTGGGTACATACTACTCTTCAGGATGCAGGGGATCTCGTAGGTGATCCAGCCGATACTAGGAGGACTTGATATGATTTCAAGGAGCCTCCTATTGCACTCACTGCCACTGAACCATTACCTTCTAGGCATATTTTCTTGGTTTAGTTTTTAGATCCACAGTCTTATGGTGAGGCTGTTGGAAATCCCTTTTGGGAATTCGCCATGCAGGAGGAGTACAACTCCCTCCTCGAGAACCAGACTTGGGATCTGGTTCCCCTTCTTCCTGGGAGGAAACTTGTTAGATGGAGATGGGTCTATAGGACCAAGAGCACAACGAATGGACAGATCAACAGATACAAAGCCAGGCTTGTCGCCAAAGGCTTTCAGCAGGTTCATGGTATTGACTATGATGAGACCTTCACTCTAGTAGAGAAGATGGATTCCATTCGATTGGCCCTTTCCATTGCAACAACCAAGGGATGGGAAGTCCATCAGATGGATGTGAAGAATTCATTTCTTCACTGTGATCTCTCTAAGGGGATCTACATGGAGCAACCCCAGGGATTTATGTAGGACTCATCTTTGGTCTGTCGATTGAAGAAGTGACTTTATGGCCTCAAGCAGGCTCCGAGGGAATGGTATGCCAATATGGACTCCTACCTGTTGTCACAAAACTTTGTATGTTGTAAATCAGACCCAAATGTGTACATGCTCAGGATGGTTGATTCACTTCTACTTTTAGTTTTGTATGTCGATGATTTACTGATCACCGGTTGCTCAACTTCAACGATTGTTGCAGTCAAGAGGATTATTCATGACAAGTTTTTGATGACGGACATGGGTCCACTACACTTCTTCCTTGGACTTGAGATCAGTCAGGATGCATCAGGCATCAATCTGTCTTAAGCCAAGTATGCACAAGATCTCCTTGAGAGATTTCACATGATAGACTGCAAGTATGCTCCGACTCCTTTCCTATCAGGAGTCAAAATTGAGGATGGTGAGGAGACTCCACTGGTTGACAACACATTGTAGAGACAACTAGTGGGGATCTTGTTGCATCTCATACACTCCAGACCAGACCTCTCATATGCAGTTGGCGCAGTTTCTAGGTTCATGCAGGAGCCACATGAGCTACATTGGAAAGATGCAAAGCGTATCCTTCGATACATATAGGGAGCCATCACCTTTGGGATTCATTATGAATTAGACTCTACATTATATCTCATTGGGTTTACTGATTCCAACTGGGTTGGCGATAACATTGATCGCAAGTCCACATCTGGTTACTCACTCAATATTGGTTCCGGGACTATCTGTTGGTCGAGCAAGAAGAAAGCTGCCATCGCTCTATCTTCAACTGAGGCAGAGTACAAAGGGGTAGTTAACATAACCATTCAGGCTATGTGTCTATAACATTTTCTCACTGAGTTGGGCATTCAGTTTCATCGGTCGATCATCATCTAGTGTGACAACCAGAGCACTCTGAAGTTCTACACAGATCCAGTTTAGAGGCAGTGGATGAAGCACATCGAGATCCACATGAACTACATATGGGACTTAGTACATGAGGGGATCATCGACTTAAAGTTATGTCCTTCAACAGAACAGACGACAGACATTTTCACCAAGACCTTCACTGAGCATAAATTCCATTCTCTACGAGGTCATCTTGAAGTGAAGGACACAGTTGCCTAGCAACTATAGTTATTATTTTTACATACATTGTACCTTGAGGGGGGGGTTTTACCATGAGGTTTTCCCTCTTTCCTCACTTTATTTTCAATTTATCTTTTGTACTTGGGTACCTAACATGGCCTCGTTGCCGGGACCCAATCTTTATTTTCACCATAGTGATGTTCAGGGGGGGTGTTGGAGTTACTTCACACACACCTAGGATTTATTTTTCCTATGGTTTTTATTTGTTTATTAGTCATAATTAGTCATTATCCAGTATCCTATATTTTAGGAGAGAATATTCCACCTAGAGAATATTCTCTTTCACTTGATACTTCAGTTTGACTAGTTGAGTTGAGTTTAGATGTTGCATTGGGATCTTCACCATGCAACATTGGGATCATCACCATGCTAATTCGACCTTTCCTTGGTATCATCACCAGAGTGGCACATTAGGCTTGATTCCCTGAGTTAAATCCTCACTACTCTTTGTTCAGTCAGTTAACTGAAGACTAGTTGACTAGTTAACTCAACTAGGTGGTAGTTCACTCCCGTAACTACATGAGAGACTGGAATAGGTGGAAGTTCACTCCCGTAACTACTAGTGTGTGTCCAGATCACTCTAGATCACCACTATGGAGACTTGTTTCACCTCAAGTTGAACTCATTGAGTTATACAGAGTATATCATGTGTAAATTATTCATTATTCATAACGGTTAATGAGAATTCTTCCATTATTTCTCTCCTTCTTCTTCCTTTTCCAATTATCTCTGCAAATGTGTGTATTATTGTTTAGCTAGATCTATTCTGTGTAGGTTCAACACATTTACAAAAAATATATGTAGGATTGAAGCGAAACTAATCTAATCTAATGTTTAATCTACAACTGAAATTGAATCATTAATCTAATGCAGGAAGTTGAAACACACGACTTGAAATTGAATTGCTACAACATACGACTGAAATGAAATTGTGTAAATGAAATTAATCTAGGAATGGAGAACTATATGAAGGAAAATCAATACATGTGAAGAGTTGAATGACACAACAACATATGTGATCTCACACCAATGAAGCAATCTTACATTACAATAATCAAATCAATCTTCATAACAACTTATTGAAAGCATGAAAACCAAAACTATGAATCAAAGCTAAGAATCCCTTTCTCTTTCAAATCCTAAGGACTACTACTAAATGACTACCAAATTATCACCCCCTCATGAAGAGAGAGCACTCTCTTTTATACATGAGAACCTTGAAGATAAGATAACCATATCATAATTATAGATCTCTCAACTACTTTCCCATTATTACAAAATATAATCCCTTCAAATCCTCACACATATCTCTCATATATCTTGGATAAGATATGCCAACCAAATATCCATCATCTTCTCCTTGGAATAGGCTTGAATTATCTCCTCAAATATTGAAATGGTGGAGGAATTATTCGAGAAGTCCTTTGGAATTAATACTTCACATATTCCTACACATTACAAAGCTCACACATTTTTGAGTTATATATGAAAACATGTCGATTTTCTAATATTTAATCACAAATTCCCTTTTAATACTAAATGAATAAAGTGGAAAATAATAAGGTGAAACCCAAATATATTTATGAAAATGATATCATGAAAGATTAATGGGTGATGAAATGTGAAGAATGATGAAGGGAAAGGTGGATGAAAATATGACATTTCTGAGCCCCAACATAGGGTATGGAAAATATTAGTGAAATCTGGTACTATCTGATTCCTTTCTTGACACAGGGTGGTCCATCTAGTGTACTGGTCCTCATATCTTCCAATGGGGTAGTATTGTTCTTTAATGGCATCCCAGAAGGAATCCCATGTAGGGGAAACCATAAATATTGTATATTCTTCTATGGTCCTTTGCTATGATTAAGTATCCCACCAGTCCTTAACATGGGGGACGACCTTGAGGAATGCAAAAGAAATTTTTTCCCTATCGGAAAAATTGTGGACCAAAAAATACCCTTCGAGCAAATTCAATGATTTATCTACAACATCTGCATCTATCAATCCCTCAAATAATGGAATATCAAAATTTACGTGTACCTTGAAGGGGGTCACATGGTCACTTGATGAATATGCTTCTCCTATGGGAAACCACTCAAGGATCTGAGCAAATTTGTCCATCATTTCATTCCTTTTTCATGCGAGGGATTCCTCGAGCAACATTTTAAAAGGATCTCCTGCTCCATCATATTTATTTTCATCCCCCATGGGTTGTTGTCGGGCTTGATGCGACTGATCTTGCAACGAATCTATTGGTTCGAGTCACAACTTCTTGTACCCAGATCTTGTCGAGGACATGCACGAAGAAAAATAAATGAAGAGCAGACCACTATGATACCATTGATACGTATTTAGGAGTGGAACAAACTGATTAACAAACTGAATAAAATAAACAAAAAGATATTAAGAACAAAACAAATATCTAGTGAAAAATATATTCTATTGAATAAATGAAATAGGCTGAAACTGTAAAACTGTAGAACTGGAACACTTGCTCGAATGGTGGTAGCTATCTCTGAGAAGAGATGTGGCTGCTACGAGCATCCGTCTGAGCATAATGATTACAATGAGATTCCAAAGGTGTTTTTTAATATAACTCATGAATGAAAAAACCCTAGACATCCAAAAACCTAACCCTAGGAGATGAATGCAAAAATTTATGTGGGCCCCTATGGGTAAGTTGGTACCTCAAATTCTCAGGGTTGTAACTTTTGCATATGAACTCTGTTTTAGGCATGTGATATTTCGTTGGAAAGGTCTTTTAGATAAATACACATTACACCATCAAACTCTGAACTTTTCTACAGTTTGACTGTGACGAGCCAAAAAAACACTTTTAGGGCCCCAAAACGACCCTGGAAGTAGAACAAGATGTGATTACATGAAAGCATACAAAATAATCCAGTTGGATTAGGTGGGAGGCCACTAGTATCCACCTGAAATATGTATAGAGATTCAAACAACCCCGAAAGTGCAGAACCCACAATTACAAATAAGTACAAAAGAACATGTTGAACTAAAAGTTGTCAAGAGGAGCTAGTTGGAATAGGTGGGTGGCCACCAATATCCACCTGGATCAACACTTGCAAGAATTGAAATAAGACTTGCAGAAATTAAAATCACACTTTGCGGAAATTGAAATCACACTCGCAAATATTAAGATCACACTTGCAAAAATTTAAACTTATGCTATGATATATCAGTGACTTGATTGAGTATGATGAAGATCTTGTTTTTTTGTGACAATGAAGTGGTGTTCATTCAATATAAATTCCAATCTATTAGAGACTAAATCTATTAGAAATAAGAAAGAAAGGAAAACAAAGTGTAGTTGCAAGTAGAGTTGCAACAACGAAGCTACAACACAAAAATAAATCCAACAACTTGAGTTCCAACAACAAAATTGTGTTATAATCGAAGATGAAGAGACACGAGTTGCAACAATGAAAATCACAGAATGGTTGTAATTTCACAAGAATCTGAATTACATTTTAAAACTAGAAAACTAAATCACACATGAGTCACAACTTTGTTCTATGCATCTGGAATTGCAGTAAACTGAAATATAGAATGACTATGAAATCAAATAGACTATACTACATTTTTGGAATGACAACCAATCAGAAAAAACGTCTATAGTATGTGATTAAATCTATGAATATGGAGTTACAACAATTGAGAGAAAATAATTGACAACAAAAACTTGAACATAATTAAAATGCTAATTTATAATTCTATTGTTACAGGAAGTACCTGACTAAGGAGGGGACCCTACCCCCTTAAGCGAGGTATTGATCTACAAAACTAGAATAACATGATCAATGATACATCAACACGTAAATGAAATAATGAACAAATATTTTATTATCGAATCCTAAAAGATACAATAGAAACAAACTGTAATTGCCAGAATATTTTCCTCCCCCTCAGCTCTTGGGAAGATCAGGTTCTTATACAACATGCCTACTTTCTAAAATTATACAAGGAAACATATGGACAGTCATGGGAATCCGACTGTGCATATGGTTACAAATATTTTGTCAAACTTTAGTGGGAATCAGACATGTGTTGACTCAATAGGAAACTGATTTCTCCTTTAATCACCCACTTGCCTTATGTCTCCTTTCCTCGTGAAGATTTCTTCTTGACTTCCAGCTACAACATTGACTGCTGCATTGGTGAGATTTATTTGGAGTTGTAACAATGAAAAATATGGTCGGAGTTTCAATGGTTTATCTGGAGTTTTAGCAATCATGAATGCACCTTGAGTTGCAACCATTGGTTTGTGTCCAGAATTACAACAACTTGGTTTTTTTCGAAACTGCATCACTTGGAGTTGCAACAAATAAGTTTTGTAAGTTTTTTAGCCACTTTCAGGTGTTGCAACTATTGTATTCTCCTGTGTAGCAATATTAATAACTGAAAGTGAGGTGAACTAGATAAAGGAAGTATTAAAAAGGGAAGTGATTAACAAAAAATGGTAACCAAAATGGTATAGACGGGTGCTGAAAGTATGCCATTTTAGGCACTTGTCAATGACATTATAGGTTTACATATTATCCTAGGAAATTGTTGATGGGACCAAATGACCCATTCAAATAGGTAAGGAGAACGCCTGATGGCAGGTCCCAATTAGACCCACTCTCATTTGGGATAGTGTTTTCGACCAAAATATTGGCTTGGTTTCCACTATAAATTAGCTATCTAAATATGAATCTGAGAAGCGAAGGTTCTTATATGAATAAAATATAAAATTAAACTAAAATGATGCTATCTAAAACTAAACTAAGATGCAGTTCTACACTAAATTAAACCTATCTTGATCAGGATCCAACTAATAAAAATTAAATGTAGTCAAGAATTATATCTTTCGAATTACAAATAATTCATACATTCAAATGATAAATAAAGATGTAACATAATTAAACATGTTAACAAAAAATTACTCTCATGTTTAATGACATTATGACTGTATTTAATAAAGGAAACAAGTGATAACATATGCCCGAGAGAAAATTGCAGAAATAGTTCACACAATTAAACTCATAGAACACAGATAAGCAGGTAAAACATTAAGAAAAATCTCAAACACATTCATCAGAATCGCCCATTTCCAAAATGCCTCTTTCTCTTTATTCAAATGAAAGTAGCAGTACCATCCAAATTGCAAAAGCACAAAATTCCTTTACCCTTTACATTCACCTCTTTTATAAAATACAAATATAATCCTTTCATATTTCTCTAACTACCAAGTTGTTAGAGGACTGAGACGACGCTTCAGTTCTCTTTCTCGATTAGGGTATTATATTAATTAAAAAAATATGATTTTGCTGCAAAATTTGGTTACAATATAATAATCAAATGGGACTTGGTGGTTACATCTTGTCCATGAATCTTTTCCATGTCTTGATGTTGTTGAGTATAGTATCCACTCGGAAAAACTGTGTCGTTTCAAGATTCGTTTCGCTGTTGCAGATGGGGGTAATAATATATGTCTTCAATTTATGCTCCACATGTTGCAATGAATCTATAGTTAGTGAAATTAACCTGGCGGGCTATATTAACCTTGTCTCTATAACTTCCACATTAACTTTGTTGATGGCTTCAATGGAATTCATGCTGAGGTTTCTCCTTCTTTACACATCTTCTACCATTGTTTGAGTTGATGATGCCTTCTCTAAATCTCTTAGGAGATCCATTCTAAATTGTGTGAGTAGGTTGTTGGATGACTTCCACAATTATTTGCTTGTTACACTAACCTACTCCTGGGTGTTCTTAATATCTTTAATAATCACCATCCCTGAATCCAAGAGTAAGAGATGTATAATTATTTTCTTATCTGAATAGAGAGGCAAGGTTTCAAGGGAGTTCTGATGAATATCCTACCATTTTGTAAATCTGGTGTAGGCCTCTTAGGCTTTTTGGTATTTTTCTTGCATATCCTTCACCTGCAAACTCAATTTCATTTGATCATATTTGGTATTATGTATTTTTTTTGAGTGCATAGAATAATTTATTCTACTTGTCCCTGAGTCCTTCATTCATCTTGATGGATTATCCTTTTATAATGTCTATAACAATTGTTTGACTTTGGTTCTCTTCTACAATTTTCTTTAAGAGGTCATTATCATGCTCCAACCTTCTAATCTGTTCTTCAATTTTTTCATTGTAAGTACTTATCTCATATTGTTCACTTTTGAGTCTTGTGACTTCTTGGGAATGTGCAAATTTGAGTCTTTCTAGCTCATCCAGATGTGTTTTATAGTTGAGGGAAGTTGTCTTATTGAATTATGCTTTTAGCTTCTTTTCTTGGATCTGAAATTGCTTCTATATCTCATCTCCATGGATTCGTTTTGTTTCTAGTGCCTCTTTTCTAGACTAACTTGCCATGGTATCCTTGATGGTCTCCAGGTATGTCTCAAGATTAGTAACTCTAGATTTTTCTATATTAATATCTCCTTCAACTTCATGAACTGACACAATATTTACATCGACAAAGGAACTAAGTGTTGAAGATGCTTGTATTTCATTGTCTTTAGGGTCTGGTCCTATTTTCCACTTGATACTTCTTTCAGGAGTCTCATGAATTGTATAAGACCTATCTCTTTTCTTCTAAGGTGTTCTTTTCTCAATTGATCTCATCTTATGGTTGTAGTAGTATTCACCAACAACAATAATTGCACCTTCAAAACCTAGTCCTGCAGATGTGACTGATAAAATTCATGGAATGGATTCCAATGGAGTATATTCTTCTATCGAGGTGTCAAAAATGTTAGTGTCAGGGCCTTTTGTCACAATTGTGCTATCATGTGTTGGTATTTTCTCTTGAGTTCTGACAACATTACTTCTTTCTTCATCTTCCCTCTTCTTCCTTGCTTCTTTTAATGTGACCAATGATGCTTGTTTTTCATTTGCTTCTTTTTCCTTCTCTAGATTTGTACTCATTGATTTATCCTCATTATCTATTTCATAGGTAATATCCTTAGTTTTGGTATTTTCCAACTTGGCCCGTTTCTCTTCGACTTCCTTCCTCTTTCTCTGTTTGTACCTTTCCTTGACCTCATCAACTTTTCTTGCCAATTGTTCTTCCTTTTATTTCTTTTTATGTTATTTAGTTTCCAGTATTTCATTATCTTTTAGGAGAATGGCTTTAAATTGTTCCATCCTCAAGGTTATATACTAGTATTCTTCTTTCCTTATCCTTTTTTGGTCTATTTCAATGGTGAGTCTTTCTACTGCCTCTTCAAAACTCAAGGCTCCTAGAAAAATATCCTTTGCAAAATTAGATTTATGCATAACATGTGGTTCCAATTTAATGACCCTCATATTTTCATATACTACATTTCGGGGGTTGTGAGATTTTGGTTCCCTAACATAGAGGCGCAATTCTTTTAGTATTTCAACTTCTTTTTTGGCTTGTTTCTAATTCTGCAAAGAAAACAGGACTATGTGAAGAGGAAAAATGGTCCAATACCTTTTTTCCTATGATAAATAAGAAGTAGCTCCCTTTTCCACTATTTTATAGGCTATCTCTCTCATCCATAGTTTATTGGGTACATATTTGGGTAACAGACGTTGTGGTACCATGGCCCTGACTATTCTGACATAGGTATAATACTTCTTCATGAACTAGTCCCCGATCCCTTTCAGGTCTTTGATATCTCCTAGGGATATCCAATGTGGGTAGGAACCAAATATGGTCTTTTTCATAGGAGTGAGACAATGGTCACAAATATCATAAAATTTCTCTTTGCAGTTAGCCTCCCATAACTAAGAAAAATACACATGGACAGGGCCTTGATCTATTCCAAGCCCAATTAAAGGCAAGGAAACCGTTGGATGCACAAATGGCATCTATAAGATAGGATGAAATGTAGAAACAAAGATTTCTCATACCTTTAGGGTCCATAATGCGATTTGTGATGTTGAATGATAGGATGCTTTCCCAATTGAAATCTTGACCAATTTTAACCATTGTGTAGGCCACATGAAACCATTTCATCCTGAAATGGGTACTGGTTTCTTCATCGTAGAGTCTACAAATCATAGAATTCTTGATTCTATACGGGTTTTTTAAATACTCTTCCAAGACATTTCTTTCTCCCTTTTTCGCTAGCCATTCTTCATCAATGAACTAATCTTCCATCATGGTTTCAAAATCATTGTGATCAATCCCGAACTTGTCCAAGAATGATTTGTTCAATGAAATAGTGGGTTCCAAGGTCTTATACCAAAATTTGATGTATTTTGTCTTGAGCGAGGCAATTGGGAGTCTTTAAGCATTGACTATCAAAACTGTGTCTATATGTAAATGTTGAAAACACCACCTTGCAACATCATTGTAATGAAAACATTTCGGGCGAGAAACTGCCATGTGGATGCCTCTTTTGAGGATATTTATGTATTTGTCATTGTCCGGATCATCAGGAGGGAATATTTCATTCTAGAACATGTAAAAAATCTTGTGATAGTTGATGTAATGTTCCAACCCATCACGGATATTCGTATCATATATATTGAAATAATATGGAACTGTATCAAGAACAGACGTGGTGGGTACTTGGAGATTCCCTTTTTTGGTTAGCGTTTGAGACATTTTTCCACCTACATAAACCATACAATTAAAACAAATAAACACACCATTACCATGATATAGGTAAAATATTCTAAATTTCCTTACAAAACACTAACCTGTAAACTAGAGATAATAATCAGAAGAGAAATTGGCCAAAAGTTTGCAACATTAACATCTATTCCTTTTGGTGGTAATACAAAAAAGTAAGGTAAATAAAGTCTCCACACTGTTTTAACACTTCCAAAATTCCCTCTAAATCCTTGTGCAATTAATGAAAAAATGTGTTACAACTCTAAATCGGTCAGAGTCATATGTGGTGCCATAATTGTTATCGTAATTAGTCTTGAGATCATGGTCGTTAATCATATCGTTGGAGGAGTGGAATTGATAGGAAGAAGAAATTTTCAATATGCTGTCGTTGTCAGAATTGTATAAGGACAGGGCCTATTTGATAGAGATTATAGAGCAATATTCAGGCGATGACACCTTTAAGTTTGTCATTATCTTCAAATAAAGTGCTAAAGGCTCGTGATAGGCTTACAAAACTTAGCCATTCAGTCACCCTCTCTTTTATCATTGTGGTATTACATTAAAATAAACATATGGGCTTGGTAAGGGAGCAGTGTAGTTTTAACGGCTAGGATGTAGTTAGAAATTGCTAGACAAATTTCAACCGTAGGATAAGATTAAGGTTCGGTCGTCAACGATCAGTTTAAGCAGTGTCATCATCAATATTTTGCAAGGGAAAGAATAGAAGCATACCTAACGTATTTACCAACAACAAAAAATTTTCGTAAAAAAGAACCAACAAGTGGGAAATTGCCACATGTGGACATAGAGGTCATACCATGCAGTGGTGGGGAAATGGGGCGCATGTATGGTCAAATAAAGAATCATGTCAATGTGGGCATAGGAAAAAATCTTGTCGTTCCCTTTGGATTATGATATGGATTTCCAAAATGCGATGCTTCGTTGTTGGATTCAAGGAAACTTATGAAATATTACTTTTGACCGCTTTTCCCTGACAACGACATTGTCCGTGGGATTTTTGTTTCAAGAAAGTTGAAGAGTGGGAAATAAAGAAACACCGAAAGACAAATGTCAAGGTCAAATGAATCAGAAAAAGGGGGGAAAGAAACTTTGTAGCTACTAATGGTTCACTTTGGAAAAGGGTTTGGAGCTTGTGGAGTATTGTATGAATGGTATAAAAAGATAAACTTGAATATTAACGAAGAGATTCTTCTCTGGATTTGGTGATCATATGTAAAATTTAATACTGTAAGTGAATAAAAAATCAGGTAGGTAAAGAGTATTTCCTTGCAAAAATTTTGGTAGTATGGGTATCCACCAAAACTAATATATTTGGTGGGGCTGTTGTGCTCTCACAAAAAATCGAGACTTGCATGGGAGAACCAGTTATCTCTATTTCGAATTAAACACTAGATAATATTTCTTAAGTCTTTGAATTTTCCACAAAAGTGACAAGCTGACCAATATCATGGACCCCACAAATACTACTCTATAGAAAGGATAAGGATACAATGACTGAGCCTAGTGATCTTCGGGATATTCAAGAGAGACACTAAATACATGATTAGTTAATTTATTTTGAGAATCACGAAGGAGTATAACACCACAGAGGCTCATACTTGACTGTTTTAAGACCACAATCTCATCTCTTTTTCCCAGCATTGCTTCATTGCTAGTGAGTGTCAATATCCCCGATGAAGTTACCTTGGTATCATACAAGCATAGACCCACTGCCAACGAGTGTCCATAGCCCTGATGAGTTTACTTATACTTCTCACACTAATGATAGTGCTTTCAACTTCCTTGTTATTTCAATACATTTTCACCCTTTTATGTTTAGCTATGGATATGCATATGCATGTAGGGTATGAAAGAAGTGGGGTGATACAATAGTCATTTTAATATGCAGGTCTCAGTTAATATTTTGCTTCATGGGTTCTTCCCAAACAAACTTCTATTAATCTTGTGAAATTATGGGATAGGGAGTCCTCACAAGAATTCTCCATAGGACACCAGAGATGTTACTGTATCTTGTTTAAAGAACCATGAGATGTGTATGATAATAGTCACACAAGAAATCCATCTCCTATCAACTTCAACAACTCACATGCATGTTATATATAATTGGTGACTTCAAAAAAATACTAGTGAATTATTCCCATAAAGTACAACCATAAGTAGGATTTAATTTTTTAATACCAAACACAAGACATTTCATCATCACAATGATGCAGGAGCATCATCATCAAAGCACAAGTGGAGGACAACTCTACGTCCTAACGCACATTTTGAAGTGATTTTAAATTTAAAGATGGTATATCATGAATATATCTTGAAAAGATTGTAATTAAAGAACTTCTTAAATGATGAGAGTCTGATCCATCACATGAGATCGATGGAGATTGTAATTTCTTTAATGTAGTAGATTGCAATATAGATCTGAAGCATTCACTATTATCTATCTGTACCAATAATTTATTGTAATAAGCCTTAGTAGTTGAAATCTTTTAATTTGATAGGATAACACTAAGGTAGTCGGAGGGAAAAGATCTCGAGGAGTCTTTTTGTATAAATATATGTATTGTTTCCCAAATGAGGCAGCTGAAAGTTATTGCTGTTGAAGATTATTGTAGCTAAAGTCTGTTGAAGATTATCGAGTTGTATGAGCCCAGGTACATATCATTTGAATGAATATTACAGAGAAGTGTTGATCCAAATGTTTGGTGTTGTTGTTATTGTGTCTATCTGAATGAATGGTAGGTTTCTATTTAATTATGTTCTCTTTTATTACTCGTTCTTATGTTATGAATGCATTTACATGGTTGAATGTATGAAACTGTGAGGGTTTAGATAAGTTCCAATTGTTTGTCTTCACGAGCTTATGCAAGGAGTGCATATTGTCCACAAGGAGTGCATTGACAGAGTCTAGTTCGACTCGTAATCTCAGGAGAGATAACATGGAGATTTGTATGCAAGGTGTGCATATTGTCTGTAATGAGTGAGTTGACAGAGTCTAGTTTGACTCAGAAGCTCAAGAGAGATAACGAGGAGCTTTTTATACAAGGTGTGCATATTGTCCGCAAGGTGTGCGTGGAAAGAGTCTTTTTGACTCAAAAGATCAAGAGGAATAACTCGAAGTTTACTGGTAGAAGAGTGTAAAGAACTGTTGCAAGGCGTGCACAGCCACTCACAAAGAAGTTGAGTCATGGAAGAAGACCTATTTCAAGGTGTGCACAAAGTCAAAATTTGACTAAGTGTCGAAGAAACGCTCTGAGGATTTAGAGGTTTCAAGGAAGAACAATCTCAGAAGAGGTAATGGGAAATAATTATTCAATAGCGAGGAGCCCTTTAAGATTCCCCAAATTAGCCAGTGGGATCCATTTAGGAGGAAGTGAGATCGTTCCATACCATCAGATCTAGGGGAGTTTCATGGAGGTTAGCCATGGAGTCCTTTGACATTTTGTGGTTCAGATCTTTTTAAGTGTTTGAAGAGTGGGGATAGTCGAAGTCCTCAATTCACAAAGTAATCCTAGCCATTGGTTGCAGCGAGGATACATGGCATACTTCTACAAACTTCGGAGGAAGAGTCCTTCAGAAGAAAGGCAAGGTGGAGTAACTAAAACTCCTAAAGGCCAAAATCAACAAGAGTTGTTGATGAGTAGAGGGACACATGGAGAGCAGAGATCCACATCAGAGAACTAACACTCTGGGAGAATGAGTGTGGAGTAGCATTGACTATCTGTCATCTAGATTGGAGTGAAGGGAGAATCTCAGCCGTTGATCAAGGTGAGCATGTGGCACTCGATCTGTCGCTTCAGATGGGAAGCACTTTGGGAGAAAAAGGTGTTGGAACATTCAAAACTCCCGAACACTGAAGTCCGAAGTTGTGAAGTGATTTAGGAGGTTTAGCCCCAGGTCATAACCCGAGGTCGCATGTAGAGAGGGGCTAGCAGAAGGAGATAGTGCTCGTAGATTTTAACATTTTAAAGAGTGCTAAGAAAAGGCCCCGTAGGTTACATAGGAATTGCGCTTAAGGAGATAAGATACCTATGCAAAATAACTTTGGGGGCTCGTAGAGGCCCGAAGAGATGATTCGACTCAGTATATTGAATATCCTTGATCGAGAGGTCATGAAACCCATAGGAGAGAAGGGGGGATGCATCAAGTGGTATTAGAGCCAAAATTTTCTTTTGAAGCTCTGTGTGAAAGAAAATCTTAGCACCATGCTGCCTAAAAGATGTGCAGAGCCACCTGTAGCAAATCGAGTTGTGGAAAGAGAGATGCAAGAAATTGACACAAGATTAGATGCTATGGAGACAACACAAAGGAGAGAACCTACTGCTGGAGATGTCAGTGATGAAGAGAGAGAAGAAAGGGAAGTTGAATAAGCTGTAGTAGAGGATGCTGCAGAAGAATGCTTGCTGAAAGCTATTGTCAAATTGGGAGCTAGAGCAAACATATACATCCCAATGTATGAAAGGAAATTTAGATGTTGAAGAATTGATTGATTGGATAATATCAATGGACAAGTACTTCGACTATGAAGACATCGATGAGGAGAAAAAGGTGAAACACGTTGTTACCAGATTAAAGGGACATGCAACACTGTGGTGGGATGAACTACATGCTGATAGAAGATGCAAAGGAAAGAAAAAGATCAAGAGATGGGATAGAATGGTAGCCAAGTTGAAAGCTAAATTCATACCCAAGGATTACCAGATAAATATGTTCAGGAAGTTATGATACCTAAGACATAAGGGGTTAATAGTAAAAGAGTACACATAGGAGTTCTACAAGCTGAACATTAGGGCTGGACATAGAGAGAGAGATGATGAAAATGTTTCCAGGTATATAAATGGACTGAGATATGAAATCCAGGATAAAATCGACATGATGATAGTAAGGACATTAGAGGATGCTTATCATATTGTACTGAAGGCATAGAATAAGTTGGCTAGGAAGAAGAGTTAGTGAAGTAGAGGAAGAAGTATAAACAAAGGTAATGGAATTGTCCATGACAAGGCACATAAGCCCAAGGTTGAGACTGGAAAACCACATAGTCACTCAGAAAGAGGAGGAAGTTCCCGAGGGAGACAGAATGGTGGTACAAATTCTTTTCCTCAAGGAAGAGGAAGAGGAAGAGGAGGAGAGGTGAAGTGTTTTTCCTGTGGAAAAATAGGACACATGTCTTGGTGTTACACATCAAAATTACTTATTAGGATGATGGCCTAGTGTCATCATTACCAATGTCACAAGTGTCGCATTTCTCCTACAAGTGTCGCAAATATCATACTGTTGTCCTATCCATGTTGTGTCTCGGATGACATTATCAAGAACACTTACAAGACACCTCAAAATATTGGTTATGAAGAGGAGAAGTCATTTGACAAAAAGTACAAATCTTTTGCCATTGAGAAAACTACTAAAAAATCAATTTTGGAAGGCAACGCTCCCCTATACACTTTTAGGGAGTGCCAATGCTCTGTGACCTCCTTTGGGGGAGCGTTCCAACACTCTGTGCCCCATTCTGAGGTAGCGTTGGACTTTTTTGAGTGAATCTTTGGATTGTTGAGAGAAATTAGGGAAGAATCCCTTCATATCTGGAGTTGGTTGGGTTCGGATCTGAGGTCAAAGCTCGACCTTAGGGAAGATCCACAACTAAAGGAGAAGAATCCTCAACTTATCCCAAGGATATCTTAAGTGGTTAGGCCTCTCCAAGCCTATATAAGGAGGCCTCTTCATGGTGAAAGGGGAGAAATTGTGAAGTATCAAACTTATGATCTCATAAGGGAGATATCATTGAAGCATCAACATTCTATGTAGATTATTTGAGAAAGGGTTTGGGAAAAAGGAGATTGGTGAAGCTACTGCACTACATCCATGGTTGTAAGCACCACTTTTTTCTCATTAATAGAAATCTATTCTTGGTCTGTTTACTTTAAATTTTGCGTACATTTCATGAACTTGTATCTAGTAGATAGATCTGTTTTTGAGCTAATCTCAGTATAATAGGAAGTGTGTTGCATATTTGTTTGTTCTACATGACTTATTGAGGATCTTAGGATCAAAGCTCAAACTGGACTATGCAAGGACAAACACCATTAAAAAGGTACACTTTTCTTCTTCCTCTTCATACATTAGCTTAATTAAATCTAAAAGGAATGTCAGTGTCCACAATAACATTTTCTGTCCTGGTCATAGGGGTCTAGTATCCAAGAGAGAATCCACTTGTCCGCAAGGGGATTTCTCTGTAACATAAATTGGCGACTCCACTGGGGAGGGACCTTGATTTCTATTTCCTTTCCTAGGTCTTGTTTTGGCTTTTGATTAGTTTTGATTTCTCCATACCATGTCTTTGATTCTTAGAACTGTGTTGATTGGATCTTTACCTCATCTCATACACTTTGATTTCCTGAGTTTTCTTGAATTTTTTATTTTCTGGGCATTTTTCTGAATTTTTAGTGGCCAACGGCCCCCGACCTATTCTACCAGAGTGCTAGCACTCCCTTTTGAGCTTACAAAGAGCATTGAAATGCTCTGGTGCCCTTTACACCATAGCACTACCCCTTTTATTTGAAAAATCTTCTAGGGATTTCATTCTCTGAGTTCTCTATTTCTTTTGGCACTTGCTCAGAAGTCTTACAGTCTCAATACATCTTGGTCTTGGTCTTCAACACTTTGTTTTATGAGAATTGACCACCTTTTGTTTGGAATTTTGATGTTTTTTCCTTAATTTGAAGTCACTCTTTGTCTTTGACGATTCAGAGTCAACTCACTGTTTTCCTCTCACTTATCTGTCTGAGTGAAAGATTTTGTGAGGAATTTCAAAGGTCTATGCACCATTCCATTTGATCTTTGAGGTCATCTTGTCCAAGCCTTTTTATTCTTTTTGAGTTTTTGGTTTTATTTTTGCAAGTTTTGTTATCTTTTTTTTTCTTGTTTAAATCACGACAAGAGTGTGTTTTTGTTTGTGTGAAACTTGCTTCTGATTGTCTGAATCTCATTGATCTTAAAGTTTGAATGACATAAGGAGCTTTACATCAGATTGATTATCATTCACACATAAAGCAAAAGGATACATTTGTTATGATTGTTTTTGGATATTAGAACAACATTCTATGAAATGTTTTAGCATTATACTGGATTTGATTGAGAAACAATTGATTGATGATTTTGCATCTTAGTGTTTGACAGTGAAAAGAATATTCTTCTCTTTCCCTTAAATATGAATTCATTGAAAGAAAAGACTGCTTATCATTTCCTATGCATTTTTTGGGAATTGAGTCATAACACCATCAGTTTCATTTTCATACACCCTTGAGTAAAGAACAACTGCAAAATTAACGCTAATTAAAATTTATCTAGAACATTTTGTTTTTAGAATATTCCACCAAAATTAGACTAGGATTAGCACTTTGGATTAGGCTATGAGTAAAACTCTCCAAAGTATTCAAAAAAAACATTAGCATCTTGCGATAGGGAGAGAAAAATCCAATTTTCCTATAGGCTTTCTGGGATCCCCCTCTCACACAGGGGTTACACACGAGGTCACATTCAAGAGAGTTACATAGATTATCCTTCCATGGTTCAACCATTTGTAGTAGTCAGATCATATATTGAGGGTTCTTCTTGAGGTTCATCTGGTTTCATTTGGTCTCGGTGCTTCATGAACTCCAAATCCATTTGGGGTCCTTTGGAGTTCTACTGGTCCACTTGTCCTCAGTTCTCTCAAAGGATTTCAGACTTGTTATCCTGCTCATACGTTCAGACTGGATTGTCAACTGTACCCACCCAGGGGATAATTGCGAGTTGGTGTCCTTAGTAGCCATAATTCTTAGGTACTTACACAAGGTGACGGTGAAGGGAAGTCTCACTGTACCTAGAACAAATGTTGGTCAAACTCACTCAGGCTCCTTGGAGAGTAAATCCACAATTACTATGTGGAAGATTGCACCAAGGCGTAAGTCCGTTAAGAAGGTCGCCATCCTAATAGTTCCACCATATCCTATCCCCTTCTTGACTTGATCATGTGACGTTGGATTTCATCACCAACTAGTACGGTCATCGAGAGAAGGTTATGTTTGCTTGGTCGATTCCTAGATTTTTAGTGTATGCTCTTTATTTTCGTTAGTCAGCCATTGATTTATTTTTTTGTTCATTACTTAGCTCAAGCAACATTGGCCTTCTCCGTTCACGTAGGATGCAAGGGTTAACCCCAAAAGATCTTGAGGGTTATCTACCTTTGCTTCCCAACTCTTCAAAAGCCCCCCCTGAGGCTCATAATGAATTAGGCTCTGAGGTTGGAAGCACACACTCTCTAGATCAATTCTTAATTGTTTTCGATTCTTTGGAAGATTTTTGAATCAACCCAGCCTTGAGTATTAGACGAGAACCACATCTACTATGGGTGAACTCATCTAGAGAGATTGTTGTTATTGAGGAAACTAAGGTATCCACCGGACCTCACGCAGGATTTGGAGTAGAAGATCCCTTTTTCCAAAGTGAATCATTTAGGACTCGGCTCATTACCCCTTAATTGGGGCATATTATATTAGTAATGTTATTTTATTTATGTCGGTTTTAGGCCATTAGTTATAATTATATGTTAAGGTCCTAACCCGCACATAGGTAGATCAATGTATTCGGATGTAATAAAGGTCAATATTAATAAGGCCTTTCAATAAAATAGAATAAGGAGGATGTAATAAGACCTAATAGAAGCTTCCGCTTCTAGAAGGATCTTCCTCTAGATGCTTCTCTTAATAGACATATTTAGTATAAATAAGGGTCGAGGGTATGAAAACCCTAGCTTGGAGATTATTGTAACAGAGCGCTGCTCTATTGGAGGTTGCCCCCTCGAAGAGGCCTGTGAACATTGCTTTCTGAATCTAAGTGCTATTTCTATTGCAGTTCTTATATCATTTCCGTGTTATTGTGGAGATTATGATGGATATTTACTATTATTCTGTCATTTCTAGCATTTTCTTTCTGTTCTGCATATTTTGTATATCTGGTATCTTGCAAGTGGTATCAGAGCACTTTCCTTGGCAGAAATTGTGGGTATTTTTTTCCAGGGTAGAGACGTATTCCGGTGTCTTTAAGCCACAGAGATCTGTCATTACACGCATAAACCCACGGTTGAGGGATTCATACATGTAGGAAATACAAGTGGTTCTTAAGTGCACATTTGTTGGCCACCCTTGTAACCCCTGTTGGTACCCCTTTGAGTGGTAGCGCATCAGACAACACCTGTGTACAGATCGACCTAGATTTCCTGAAGCCCTCTTTAGATAAACCTATCAGCCACCAGACTGTTATAGTCTCACTGAGAATAGCACTCGGGAAGATACTCTCTAGTACCTGGGTAGTTGGGTAGTACGACTAAGGGTACGGTCTATCCTCCTTAGTTAGTGCCCTGAGATATTGGGCCGAGTACTACTGT
>JASDQU010738679.1:15746-28097 GCA_032191745.1 Picea mariana
TCTTTATTGAATGTTTTCATGAATTTCATTTATTGACTAAAGATTCAGATGTTAATGAAGAGTACGTTGCTATCGAGAATACTCTTCATTATCGAGAGATTGATGATTCACTTTTTGATAACCATTGTGATACTTTTAACATTCTATTAAATGCATCTTTTAAATATGGTTGTGATGAAGATCCAATTATCCCTTTTGAAAATTTGAACAATGATGAGTAGATTGACATATCAACAGGAGATAATTTCAGATCTACAACAAATACTAAGGGAAGCCTTGAGTTTCCATATTTGCAGACAAAAGCGATTTGCAATAGACATGAAGAGGAAGATGATAAGCAGAAGGGTCTAGATCAGTGGTCCATCCTATATGTTTCTCCAACAGATCTCGAGCAGCCTGTAATCAACAGTGAGATTAGTAAAGGCAACCTTCAACATCATTTTAATTTATAGTTGGATCAACAGTCCAAAGAGGTATTTCTTTGTGAATTTGATGACCCTTTTGCTGACTATTTGGAGTCTATGAGCAACATAAATCCAAAAATATTTTTTTCAGATGAAGGTTGGTCTTGTCATATTTTCAAATTGCATTGCCACAATCTATGGTTTCTTTTATCTTTTGGGAAAAGATCAAGCATGATATCAGTAAGTCAATTACTTTCTTGGCTGCATTGGAAATTTAGTTTTACTTGATCAATCTGCCTCTACAGATTAGTGTAGGAGTAGGCAAAATAATAATCTCTCCATACGAGCAGCTATATATTTTCAGTTGTTGAGTTCATAAATAAGCAGGGCAAGCTACAGGCAGGCTACAGGCAGCTATAGGCAGGCTGCAGGTTTGCTGAAGAACAGTTGCATAGGCCAGATGACTCCATACCCAATGGTAAAGACTAGATGACTCCATGCCCAATGTTAAAGACTAGATGACTCCATGCCCAATGGTAAAGGCCAGATGACTCCATGCCCAATAGTAAAGGAGATTGGAACTACTAGGCTCTTGGAAACCTCACAGGGAGGTCTCCATCCCAGTTGGAGCCAAATGTTAGCTCCCAAAATGAATCAGTCAATTTGTTCCATTTTGTAGGTGATAGCGTGGTCATTAATAGGATCCTATATAAATTTTTATCTTTTAGAAGTGTCAAAACATAGGATTTAAGGTTTATTCTAGAAATAAATTGATCCTTCAAAGGTTGTTTCAAAATTTTGTGAAAATCTTTTCAACAGCTAACATATGATGTGAAGTTGATGTTAGCTGGTGAAAGCCTCGCGTTTCAATGGTTAAGGTGTACTCCCCACAGGCACGTAAGCTGGTGAAAGCGCTAAACATGAATTTCTCTTAAATGACTCTAGAAATAAAAAAGGGACACGCTCGACACATGTCATACAATCATTATGGCCAACTAATCGAAACAAACGATGATGATGATACCGCTTGTTCACATTTTAACATGACATTATGGAGGATCATGCTCACAAATTTCGTGTGACAGTAAGGAGAGGGTTTGAGATAACGAACTCTCAATCATCATTGGAGACAGAGGAGAAAGTAACAACCATTAGTCGACACTCAAAGCCATAGGTCAAATCCTAAAACTTAAAGCCACCGAAAGGATATGTTTTCGACAGCTCAATATATATCTCATAACGCATTAAGTTGCTGAAAGGGTATGCTAATGATTTGTTGAACAACGCATCAAATGAGTCTGAATCAAATTGAAGGGAAGATGTCATACAGGTGTCAAAAAAAAGAAGAAGATTGTGTCATTTTCCAAATTATGGATATCGATGGCACCATAGCCTAAGATGCCAGATCGATGAGTTGTTTAAATGAATTGACAACTACAAATCTATGGTGATAATTTGTCACCGCCTGCCATAATTAAATCTAGATTTCTAGATAAGAAAAGCCAAGAACAGGTGCCATGCACCAGTATCACAAAAGAGCAGAGCTTGGTATTCGAAGTATGAGGTGTCAAGAGTTTCCAGACTCATTAGCAACAGAATGGAAATAATTCTATGAGTATTGTGTGTGGAATCACATGCTTCATATTTTAGATCACTGCAGATGTTATCATAATGAAATCCTAGCTTCTGGGCATATGATCTTAAGCACCTCAGCTCTGGGGATTTATGTATTCTTCCAAAACATCACTTGGCAAATCTGTTTCTTGAATGGAAACACTAAGTTCTTCCAATTGTTAAAGGAGCCCAGCATTTGCTGCAAGCAAAGGAGATATGAAGATTTTTCTTTGTTACATTATTGGTTTATATCTATTTCATGTGCAGCATTATTAAAGAGGATCGTTTCATATCCAGCGCTCAAATTGGTTTCAAATATGCCTTTTTCTTGGGGGTAGAATAGGGTTTGAAATGATCACGTTGCTCATATCCAAGAATCAAGAAGAATACTCGAACAAGATGGAACGTGAGGAGCATCTCTTTTTGCCTTTTCTTATTTTGACAACGATGGAAGCACACAAATTACTATGGATGAGATTTAGCGAATCTGCCAGGAATTTGGTATTGTTGAGCTTGACAAAATGATCAAAGAAGTTGATCAAGATAATGATAGGAATACCCATATGCCCTAGCAAGAAGATCCTTCTTGCACTGCTATCAAATTTCGGCCATAGATAACAACAATTGTGCATTCAAATTTCCTTTTGTATGCTCTGAAACTGTGGGGTCATTGCTTAAATTATTTCAATATCTCTAATTTGTTTTTTCCTGGCTTACTTAGCACATCAATTCTTGAATCAAGAATTGCAAGTCACCTGAGGTTCAAACATCAAATGTCGACAACACTTTATTATGCAGCTACTGAAGAATCTAACACTCTATGCAGGATCATTGCTATTTTGCATAATTTTCTTCTCAAAGATAAAACAAAAATTTCACCAGCATAGGAGGCACAGTTATAACCAATTAGTTGTTGAAAAGAAGAGATTTCATCAACTAATTAGGAAATTCTAAGGCAAAACGTAGCATAGACTGGAATCAAGAAGCACCAATTCTTTCAGAAGATATTAGTTCACAAGGTGCCACAGGGAGGTTAAAAGCTGATCTGAAAAGAACTTTTGAAAAATGATACCTGATCTTTCGGGGGATTTTTGACTGCCTTCCTAAGCTCTAAATGCAGGTTTGAAAGTACCATTGGAAATCTTAGGATTTCTAGATGTCAATCGATGATTCAAGTGTGTAAAACAAACTCTCCACGACTCATAAATTTGATTTTTCCCAAGGAAATTTTCATTAAAAAAATATGTGCTTTCAACAGCTATTCCACCTTGAACTTTGCTAGTTAGCTATTGAAAGCTCTACTTTTCAAAAGCTAAAGGGTTGGATTCAGAACAAAAGAGCTGGTGAAACCTGTTACATGGCAGCAAGGTCATATTTTTGCCCAGATCTGACTTTTTCTCAACCAAATCTTTCAAAGTTGGTTTCTAAAGATGCATAATAATTAAACACATCAGATTTAAGGTTTTATCTTGATGTATTATGTGTTTAAGAAGGTGGAAAGGTAAAATTGGTGACCTAGTTTATGGGCAAAAAACTATCTTTTTATCCAAAGGTGGAAAATTTGAATTTCCTATGAAGATGCATCAGCCTTGGAAGGTTTTCTACATATGTCAAAGAGTTTGGAGGACATGAATATTATCAAGATTGAGTTTGACCCCTTAAATAGGATATTTTCCTATTTTGTTTTGACTTTCCATTTTTAGTATTCTAGATCCACTTTTATAGGATCTCATCCTACACTTGTTGTATCTATTTTGATTTGACTATTTTTAGCAAATCTGATCCATCTTTCAAGGATCTAGATTTCATCTTGTAAGGCTATAAAGCCAAATACATTTGGAGCACCAAAGGGTGTGCAATCTTGGATACATTTGGCTACTGTACTAGACTCTTATCTTGATAATAGAATCACAGTCTTCTTTTGCTTTCAATGTCAGATTTGTTCATGTACTTCATTATTCTATACTTTACTTCAGTTTAGCTCAGTGTCTAAGAACTTTTATCTTCTTATTAAGCTCATGAACTTGAATTAAAGGATTTCTTGCTATCTTGTATGACCCTGCACATTGTTGTATTTGGTTATCTAGACTAGTATTCTTCATACCCTGTTCCAATTACTTTGTCTGATTATTGATTTCTAAAAGCACAGTCTTATTTGAATGCATGATAAGTGGTCCATTTCATTAGTTATTGAGTTATCCCATTGTTACAAGCATACCTAATTTATCATATTCTTAAGTTACCAAGCATCTTGGGCTTACAACCCCAAATAGTTTCTTGGAGTGACAACAGGTATACTGTGGATTTGGTCACTCATGAGGTTTAAACGAGGGTTGCATAGTAAGGATTCATGCTTTTTCTTTAACTACCATCATTCTCTCAACAAGGAAATCAAAGGTTGATTTAACACGGTCTCAACAGTTGCACCCTTTCCCCAACAAAAAATATTTGACACTTGAAGGACATGCATGAACATGACATCCTTAGTACTCACTAAAAAGTAATTTTTGAAGGGCATGGAGAAGCATGGCACCATTGGTATTGATTATCAGTTGATGAGTATATACTGAAAGATGGTTTATTAAGCATGTAAAAGATGTTTGACTTAGCATGTGCATTTTAATTAATTTATACGTGAAAAGTTACAATGCATGGTTGATTGATTTATTGAGCATACAGATTAGTGCATTTCATAACTAAGAGAAATGAAATAGTTCATTTAATATCATTTAAAGATAAATGGATTCTAAATGTGTATGAAATAGAAAATAAGTAATTTTTAATTACTAGAAATTAAGTACTAGTGCACCCATGGATCAAGGAGAATAAAGAGAAACAAAGAATTCAAATTCAATTAAAAGTGTGGGAAAAGAAAAGTGGGTTGTGAGTTATTAAAGATAGTTAATAAATAACTAAAGCAGTGATTACATGTGCACCTACTCAAATAGGAAATGAGGAGGAGATCAAGGAAACATCTAGGAGAAATGTAACGTCCCCACTATAGTCCCCATTTTAATTAATGCTTAATGTATATACAATGTGTGTCCACAACCAAACAATGTATATGCAAATTGTGTTTCTTAATTTTAATAATAAAATGTGATGCCAATTGCTAGGAGATATTGACAGACATGGGGGTAAATTAATACACAAGAGAGTGAAGGGTTTAAGAGAATGTCTAAGAGGGTTCTAATGGGGAATTACCCATGCCTATCAATTCAACCCACTTCCTAAAAATTACTGTCGGTATATGAACCTTCTATTTTGTTGTTGAGTCTTCCCAAAGCCAATCATTGAATACATGTAAGAGGGTGGGTGTGAGAAGTCACATCCCATAGTTATTGGGAGCATGGGGGATGAGTACAATAATATTGGGGAAGTGTATAAGTTAAGAAAGAAAAAAAACAGAGGAAAATTGTATGGCCAGTTACAACATTTTTAGAAAGTCAATATTTTTTGTATGAACAACAAGAGGTCAGAAAATAAGAGCTTGGAGTTGGAGAAACCATGGAGGGATAATTATGCAGCGTATTTGGAGAAAAATACTAAAGAGCCAGGTTGTCAGACCGGAAGAGTGAACTCTTGTGTGAGTTTCACTATAACATCAAGTGATTGTTGTTGTTTTCCTGGTAGGTTTCCTATCAATGAGCTCCCTTGAGTTTCCTAGTAGAGAGATTCCTGGTTACTTATGCTAGAGAGACCCTGATAAATAAATGGGATGCCTGATGGAATGAGAGTAGTGAAGGGGTACATTTATTGGGTTGGACAAGTCGAGAGGAAGACAATTGGTGGAAAATCAGGATAGTTGTAAGAGAGTACCAGTGGGTTATGGAATTTATGAGCTATGAGTGGACAGTGAGATACCACCCTCTTTTGTGGATTTATAGCCCCAACTTGGGTGTGATTTTTTATTGATATTTGGAACAAAAAATCTATGGTTGGGTGGAACATCCATCCCAATACACTAACTGTAAAATCGTTTTTAAAAGAAAAGTGTTTTATCTTGTTTTTGTGTTGCATTATGAGTTTAATTGTTGTGTATTAACTCTGTGTTTGAGAATGATTTATATACTATTGTGTTGAGTTATTTAAACAACATTCATGTCATTTTTAGCATGCTATAGATGCATTTATTTAATGGTATAAGAGAATATTTAAATCTATGCGTAATTCATAGTTGGTAAGCTACATGAAATTAGTTAGCAGAAAATTTTCATTTTTATGCGTCTCCCATGTAGTAATGATCCTCATTTTAGATAGGGGTTTTTATAGATTGGTATTAGAGCTTCTCGTTCAACACTGAACTCATATGGGCCAAGAACTAGTGTGAATTTGGTAAAAATTCACTATTATAGATTTCTTCTGTGACATATTTGGGGAAAACGATGAATTTTAGAGTGAATTCCCCAAATGTATAATCCATTTAGTTTGAATTTCCTCAAAAGCCTATTAGTGGTGATCAATGGCATCAATCTGCAGAGTTGAGTTAAAATTCGACTTGGAAGGTCGAATTTCATGTTTTAATGGGCGTTGTAGAGTTGGGTGAAATTTGATGAATCAACGACTGAGATTGCATTTGATTTCAAGATCAATGACCTAGATTCATCATGAATAGATTTGAAAAATTATAAGGTTTTCGAAGTTTCATAGGTCTACCAGATCGACGACCGAGATTCATTTCCAGCGGTTGGGAAAATGAGATAGATTGACAGTCTATATTTTTTTTTGGTTGTTTGAAAGTTGGAGAAGATCAATGGTCAAG
Organism: Picea mariana; assembly: GCA_032191745.1. NCBI lineage: Eukaryota > Viridiplantae > Streptophyta > Pinopsida > Pinales > Pinaceae > Picea > Picea mariana. Next base: position 22,527 of record JASDQU010738679.1, read on the forward strand.
ATCATTTTGAATGGTAGATTGATGGTCCAAATTCATCTTGAATTTGATTGAAAATTTGTAAGCGTTGGATTTGGCCAAGAGAATTTGCCAATGGTTGATTTTTGGGTCAGCTAAATTGACAAAGTGTTTCAGTCACCAATGGAAATTGCAGATGGTCAGAAAATTTGGTGAATTTTTTTCTTCACCAACATAAATCATTGACTACCAATGGTCGGGTCGACCATTTTAGCAAGGTGTTCGCTCGGCAAGATGAATCGTTGGTCGTTGACGATTGATGATCGATTTGGTCAGTTCAACGAGGTGTTTGGTTCATCCAAGGGAAATTGTCGATCATTGATGAAGAAATGAGGAGGATGATGTCTCATGCCATGTCAACATCCATGTGTCATGTTACGTCAAACAAGTTGACACCTTAAGATGATGTGTCATGCCACGTGTCAGGCCACGTCAAATTCATTTCCATGCCAGTCATAAATTGTTGATGGCCAATGATCAGGTTGGTGAAGTATTTATGTATGCCAACAAGAAATGGTCGATGGATGATGGAGAGGTCAGTTAGTTTAGTGATGTATTGCAAATCAATTGCCAAAGGAAGGGGCCAATGACTGATGACCGGGTCAAAAATTTTGGCAGGGTGTTTGATCCAGGTGTATATCGGTGGCCACCCACCTTTTCTAACTGGCTTAAAACAGTTTTCTGGCAATTTTGGCAATTTACTATTTTTAGCAGTTTTAACTTCCAGGGCTATTTTGAGGGCCTAAATGAAGTTTTTTCGAGATCGAGCTTCTCAATGATAGCCAAATGCATGATTGAGCCCCCAAAATGAATCTCCTCGGCGATACCTTTCAAATAGGCTATCATACGCCTAAAATGGAGATCGTATGCAAACGTTACGACCCTGGGAAGTTGATGTACTAACTTACCCAAACGGGGCCCACATGACTTTTGGCGCTTCATCTCCTAGGGTTAGGTTTTTGGGTGTCTATGGTTTTTGGCATTTCGGTTTATTGTAAAAATTCCTTCAGAGCCTCATTTTAATCATCTTCTTGTGAATGTGAGTAGCCGTCACATCTCTTCTCAGAGATAAGTTGCCACCATTCTAGCGAGTCTTTCACTCTATATTTTTTACAGTCTTTCTACATTTATTTCATTAATAGAAACCGTGTATTACTATATATATTTGCCTATAGTTATATTTTCGATACATCTTTTTTATATCACAGTTTCTCTTTCAATATCTCTGTATATTTCTGTGTTATATCTCCGCTCTCATTTCGTGCTGAAAATAATCTGGATCAATGGCATCAGAGCAGGCTGCTCTTGATCATTTTTCAGTGCATTTCCCCGACGAGATCTGGGTATAGCAAGTTGGGTCTCGAGCTTGTCTCTCTTGAAGACAATCACTCTTGCATGCCCAAAAAAACCCTCCATGGTGGAAGAAAACAAAAACGACGGAGTAGACGATCCTATCAATCTGTTACTTGAACAAGCTCTCACATGACAAAGGGACGAAATGATGGATAATTTTTCCCACATCCTTCAATGCCTGCCGATAGAAATAGGTGTATCTTCATCAAGCAGCCACTTTGGAATCACCTCGCCTTTCAAGGTACAAGTTAATTTTTATATTCATGTATTTGAAGGATAGATAGATGAAGAAGCCCTGGAAAAATGGTTAAATCTGCTAGAAGGTTATTTCTTTGTTCACAATTTTTATGACAAAGAAAAGACCACCTTTGCACTCCTTAAAGCTCTCCCTCATGTCAAACATTGGTGGGAAACTTACTGGGAGCAAAGTTCCAGAGAGGATTCTAGAATATATGGGGTCGAGCCCACTTGGGATTTTTTTGTGGATGTGGTAAAGGAACAGTGTTACCCTGTTGGAAACTATGAGGACCAGTACATGAGATGGACCACACTATGGCAAGAGAGGGGCCAAGAAGTTTTGGAGTTCACCAATACCTTCCATAACTTGTGCACCAAGATGGTTATCAAAGACTCTGAATGCCATTCGGTTTTGAAATACCGTGGGGCTCTACACAGATACATCCAAATTGAAATGGATTTTCTGGACATCTCATCACCCAGTGCTGCTTATCGATATGTTGTTAAAATCAAGCATAAGTTTAAGCACAAAAAAAAATGAGAGTTTGGGTCTGCAAATTTGCAACAAAAAAATTATGATAAAGATGTCCCTAACAAACAGCTTCCTAAAAACCAGTCTAAGCCACAGGAAAAGAAGGGTCATGGGAAGACGAAGAAGAACACCAGAAAATGGTGTGATTTCCACAAAATCCCCTGGCACAACACCGATGAATGTCGCTCAAAACAATCATTGGTGGATGAGATCAAAGAAAAGGAGCCAAACCCTAATTTAGAATTTGATTATGAAAATATTGGTAAAAGATAGATCATCGACATGGACCCTACTGTTATTTTCGCGACCACAACAATTCAACCAGAAGAACCAATAGATCCTGAAGAGGGGGAGCACCTTTTTCATTCACAGATGTGGGTGAAGGGGACCTTGCTGCATTTTATTGTTGATAGTGGAAGCCAGAAGAACCTCATCTCAACATAGGTTGTCAAACAGTTGGGATTGTCGACAAAACCACACCCACATCTATACAACATCGGCTAGCTTCGCCAAGGACGAGATCTTTGTGTCAGTCAGCAATGTCGATTTTCATAAGGCATCCAACCCTTCAAGGATGAGGTATTATATGATGTTACCCCACTGAATGTCTGTGATGTTCTCTTGGGCCAGCCATATATGTGGAAGCACCGTTCTATTTATGAGTCTCGACCCCGTAGTGTCATTGTTACTTTGGGGGGTCATCTCTATAGAATACCAAAGGTAGTTCTGACTATTGTTCGACCTAAACAATGCTGCAAGTTAGTAACTCGTACTGCAAAATTCATCTTCTTTACAATCTATTCAAAAGGGGAACAGAAGGACACTGCAACCACTACGACCTCGCCCCAAGCACCTTCTATCCAACAAAAGCAGGTCGACAAGGTTGCAACAAAGCATGAAGATTCCTTTTGCACACCATCCTCTCATGTAGCTCGACTTGTTGAATAACCTCAGCCTCAACAGGTTCATGAAAAACTTCCACACATTGAGCAGTGCCACGTCTCCAGCAAGGCAAGAAACTCACCAAGATGCAGATTCAACAAACACTTTTCCCTCTCCCCCAGGAACTCAACGCAATGGAGACCATTGCTTCCTAATGATGGAGGATTGATCCAGGTGTATATCGGTGGCCACCCACCTTTTCCAACTGGCTCAAAACAATTTTCTGGCAATTTGGGCAATTTACTATTTTTAGCAGTTTTAACTTCTAGGGCTATTTTGAGGTCCTAAATGAATGTTTTTTGAGATAGAGATTATAAATGATAGTCGAAAGCATTATTGAGCCCCCAAAATGAATCTCCTCGAAGATACCTTTCCAACGGGCTATCATATGCCTAAAATGGAGATCATATGCAAAAGTTATGACCCCAGGAAGTTGATGTACTAACTTACCCAAACGGGGCCCACATGACTTTTGGCGCTTCATCTCCTAGGGTTAGGTTNAAATGCGAGTAGTCGTCACATCTCTTCTCAGAGATAAGTTGCCACCATTCTAGCGAGTCTTTCACTCTGTATTTTTTACAGTCTCTGTACATTTATTTCATTAATAGAAATCATGTATTACTGTATATCTTTGCCTATGTTTATATTTCCGATATATATTTGTTATATCACTGTTTCTCTTTCAATATCTTTGTATATTTCTGTGTTATATCTCTGCTCTCATTTCGTGCCGAAAATAATTCGAATCAGTCTTGCATGTGCCCAAAGGAAAATATCGATCGTCGATCGCCAATAGAGTTCATATCAACAACCGATATTTATCCTAATTTTGAGATCAATGGATTAGACTAAATATTTGTTATAACAGTAAAAAAATCAATTTTCTATGAATTTTTTAGATTTTTGAAGGTCTTGATCTTGTGGGGCGATTTTGAGACCCTAGATGAAGTTTTTAAGTAGTCAATTTTTATGAGAATGGGGTGTACCATGTACCCTTGGTACACCTTAAATATGCATCTTAAATAAAATAACCCAGAGAGAGATTTCCAATGAGATACTCTGGGCACAAAATAGATCTCGTATGAGAAAGTTATAGCCGAAACAACTAAGGTAAAATTTATGCATCAATTTACTTCCAGAGGGAATAACTCATTACTTAGAAGTCCGTTTGGGGAAAAAAAATATTTTATGGAAATATTATAAACTATAGAAGACATCCATGTATCAATATTTGAATTTTGGATATGCAAAAATGTGCAGGAAGAGAAAGAAGATACCTGTAGCATACAAGGATAAAATGAGAAAAACAATCTAAACTTCTCCAGACCATAACTTTCAGCTCAGAGCTCAGATTTGAGAAAAAAAATAGTCGTTGGAAAGGTATTGAGGACGAGAAGAAATATAACAAACAAAATTTTTGAATGGGCATTGGATTTTATTGTAAAGTATTAAATCAATTTTGCAATAATAAAAACAAAGCAATGAGTGGAAAATTGAAACTTGTGAATGTTGTAACTTTTCACTTAGAACTTGGAATGAGGCATGAGTATAGCTGTTGGAGATATGATTTAGAGAGAAATGTGTCTAGGGAATCAAATTTTGAATGGGTGCATTATCTTCTTCATAAATTAATATGAAGAATAACTTGTATTCTAATTAATGAAATGCTTTATAGTATGCATGTGTTAACAATAATTATTATATGCACATTTCTTGCAGAATTAGAGGTAGAAGAAAACAAATTGGTTCTTATATTAGGACTAGAGTTATGGAAGATGCCCAAGGATATTACAACCATGATGAAGACATCAATGTGCATTTCAGCATGGGAAATGCTAAGACAGAGTCTAATGGAAGAAGAGGTAGGCATGATCCTATAACTATGAGAAGCTTGCATAGAGAAGTGCAGAGTTATAGAGTAGATAATGGAAGGATTATGAAGACTCAAGAAGAGATACTTTAGAGTTTGAATATGTTTCATAGGAAAGTTAAAAGATAATTTGGTGCCAAGCAAGCAACTAGTGCTAGAAAAGTAACAACATTCAAATCCCATAGTAGAAGGGATGATCATAGGAATGATAGGAAGTCAAGAAGCATGAACACATGCCATCATTCTCCATGGAAATCGACTAGAAGAACTCATGTAATTTCAGGGCCAGGGAGTGTTATGGGAAAAATTGTCACAAGGATTTCACTGAATAGATCAATAGGATCTCCCTGGGATAATCCTATATATCCTATACAGGAGGGGTAGACTTACTATTGGATTCCTAGAGACAAGTAATAGAACCACATACAAAGTGGTTAAGTAGATGGATTACCTTTTCCTGAAGGTTTTCCTTAGTGTCTCATGGTTGTTTTATTCCTGAATTTATAGCTCCAACCTCTACAACCTGCTTCCTGTACACCAAATACAATACAACACCACTCTACTTTCTTTCCAATGTTAGGATCCTAGATATAACTTGAATCTAATCTGATATATAATATAT
>JASDQU010738679.1:28117-38506 GCA_032191745.1 Picea mariana
CTCTATATTTTTTACATTCTTTCTACATTTATTTCATTAATAGAAACCATGTATTACTGTATATCTTTGCCTCTAGTTATATTTCCGATACATATTTTTTATATCACTGTTTCTCTTTCAATATCTCTGTATATTTATGTGTTATATCTTTGCTCTCATTTCTTGCCGAAAATAATCCCGATCAGTGGCATCGGAGAAGACTGCTCTTGATCATTTTTCAGTGCATCTCCTCAACGAGATCTGGGTATAGAAATTTGGGTCTCGAGCTTGTCTCTCTTGAAGACAATCACTCTTGCACACCCAACAAAACTCTCCATGGTGAATGAAAACAAAAACGACGGAGTAGACGATCCTATCAATCTGTTACTTGAGCAAGCTCTCACGTGACAAAGGGACAAAATGATGGATAATTTTTCCCACATCCTTCAATGCCTGCCGATAGAAATAGGTGTATCTTCATCAAGCGGCCACTTTGGAAGCACCTCGCCTTTCAAGGTACAAGCTTATTTTTATATTCATGTATTTGAAGGACAGATAAATGCAGAAGCCCTGGACAAATGATTAAATCTGCTAGAAGGTTATTTCTCTATTCACAATTTTTCTGACAAAGAAAAGATCACCTTTGCACTCCTTAAAGCTCTCTCTCATGTCAAACATTGGTGGGAAACTTACTGGGAGCAAAGTTCCACAGAGGAGTCTGGAATATATGGGGCCAATCCCACTTGGGATTGTTTTGTGGATGTGGTAAAGGAACAGTATTACCCTGTTGGCAATTATGAGGACCAATACATGAGATGGACTACACTACGACAAGAGAGGGGCCAAGCAGTTCTGGAGTTCACCAATACCTTCCATAACTTGCGCACCAAGATGGTTATCAAAGACTTTGAATGACATTTGGTTTTGAAATACCGTGGGGCTCTACACAGATACATCCAAATTGAAATGGATTTTCTGGACATCTCATCACCCGGTGCTGCTTATCGATATGTTGTTAAAATCGAGCATAAGTTTAAGCACCAGAAAAAATGAGAGTTTGGGTCTGCAAATTTGCAACAACCAAAGTATGATAAAGATGTCCCTAACAAACAACTTCCTAAAAACTATTCTAAGCCACAGGAAAAGAAGGGTCATGGGAAGACGAAGAAGAACACCAGAAAATGGTGTGATTTCCACAAAATCCCCTGCCACAACATCGATGAATGTTGCTCAAAAAAATCATTGGTGGCTGAGATCAAAGAAAAGGAGCCAAACCCTAATTCAAAATCTGATTCTGAAAATATTGGTAAAAGACAGATAATCGACACGGACCCTACTGTTATTGTTGCGACTGCAACAATTCAACCAAAAGAACCAATAGATCCTGAAGAGGGGGATCACCTTTTTCATTCACAGATGTGGGGGAAGGGGACCTTGCTGCATTTTATTGTTGATAGTGGAAGCCAGAAGAACCTCATCTCAGCATAGGTCGTCAAACAGTTGGGATTGTTGACAAAACCACACCCGCAGCTATACAACATCGACTAGCTTTGACAAGGATGAGATCTTCGTGTCATCCAGTAATGTTGATTGTCATAAGGCATCCAACCCTTCAAGGATGAGGTATTATGTGATGTTACTCCACTGGATGTCTGTGATGTTCTCTTGGGCCAGCCATATCTGTGGAAGCGCCATTCTATTTATGAGTCTCGACCCCATAGTGTCATTGTTACTTTGGGGGGTCATCTCTATAGAATACTAGAGGTAGTTCTGATTATTGTTCCAGTTAAACAATGCCGCAAGGTAGTATCTCATACTGCAAAATCCATCTTCTTCACAATCTATTCAAAAGGGGAACAAAAGAACACTGCAACCACTACAGCCTCACCCCAAGCACCTTCTATCCAACAAAAGCAAGTCGAAAAGGTTGCAGCAAAGCATGAATATTCCTTCTTCACACCATCCTCTCATGTATCTCAACTTGTTGGACAACCTCAACCTCAATAGGTTCGTGATATACTTCCACAAACTGAGCAGCGCCACGTCTCCAGCAATGCAAGCAACTCACCAAGATGCAGATTCAACAAACACTTTTCCCTCTCCCTCGGGAACTCAACACAATGGAGACCATTTATTACTAATGATGGAGGATTGATCCATGTGTATATCGGTGGCCACCCACCTTTTCCAACTGGCTCAAAACGATTTTCTGGCAATTTGGGCAATTTACTATTTTTAGCAGTTTTAACTTCTGGGGCTATTTTGAGGTCCTAAATGAAGGTTTTTTGAGATGGAGATTCTCAATGATATTCAATAGCATGATTGAGCCCCCAAAATGAATCTCCTCGAAGATACCTTTCCAATGGTCTATCATATGCCTAAAATGGAGATCGTATGCAAAAGTTATGACCCCGGGAAGTTGATGTACTAACTTACCCAAACGGGGCCCACATGACTTTTGGTGCTTCATCTCCTAGGGTTAGGATTTTGGAATTTTGGTTTATTGTAAAAATGCCTTCATAGCCTCATTGTAATCATCTTCTTACGAATGCAAGTAGTCGTCACATCTCTTCTCAGAGTTAAGTTGCCACCATTCTAGCGAGTCTTTCACTCTGTATTTTTTACAATCTTTGTACATTTATTTCATTAATAGAAATCGTGTATTACTGTATATCTTTTTCTATGGTTATATTTCCAATATATCTTTGTTATATCACTGTTTCTCTTTCAATATATTTGTATATTTCTGTGTTATATCTCCACTCTCATTTCGTGCCGAAAATAATTCGGATCAGTCTTGCATGTGCCCAAAGGAAAATATCGATTGTCGATCGCCAATAGAGTTCATATCAACGACCGATATTTATCCTAATTTTGAGATCAATGGATTAGACTAAAAATTTGTTATAACAGTAAAACAATCAATTTTCTATGAATTTTTTAGATTTTTGAAGGTCTTGATCTTGTGGGGCGATTTTGAGACCCTAGATGAAGTTTTTAAGTAGTCAATTTTTATGAAAATGGGGTGTACCATGTACCCTTGGTACACCTTAAATATGCATCTTAAATAAAATAACCCAGAGAAAGATTTCCAATGAGCTACTCTGGGCACAAAACAAAGCTCGTATGAGAAAGTTATAGCCGAAACAACTAAGGTAAAATTTATGCATCAATTTACTTCCAGAGGGAATAACTCATTACTTAGAAGTCTATTTGGGGAAAAAAATTATTTTATGGAAATATTATAAACTATAGAAGACATCCATGTATCAATATTTGGATTCTGGATATGCAAAAATGTGCAGGAAGAGAAAGAAGACACCTGTAGCATACAAGGATAAAATGAGAAAAACAATCTAAACTTCTCCGGACCATAACTTTCATCTCGGAGCTCGGATTTGAGAAAAAAAATAGTCGTTGGAAAGGTATTGAGGACGAGAAGAAATATAACAAACAAAAATTTTGAATGGGCATTGGATTTTATTGTAAATTATTAAATCAATTTTGCAATAATAAAAACAAAGCAATGAGTGGAAAATTGCAACTTGTGAATGTTGTAACTTTTCGCTTAGAACTTGGAATGAGGCATGAGTATAGTTGTTGGAAATATGATTTAGAGAGAAATGTGTCTAGGGAATCAAATTTTGAATGGGTGCATTATCTTCTTCATAAATTAATATGAAGAATAACTTGTATTCTAATTAATGAAATGTTTTATAGTATGCATGTGTTAACAATAATTATTATATGCACATTTCTTGCAGAATTAGAGGTAGAAGAAAACAAATTGGTTCTTATATAAGGACTAGAGCTATGGAAGATGCCCAAGGATATTACAACCATGATGAGGACATCAATGTGCATTTCATCATGGGAAATGCTAAGACAGAGTCTAATGGAAGAAGAGGTAGGCATGAGCCTATAACTATGAGAATCTTGCATAGAGAAGTGTAGAGTTATAGAGTAGATAATGGAAGGATTATGAAGACTCAAGAAGAGATACTTTAGAGTTTGAATATGTTTCATAAGAAAGTTAAAACATAATCTGGTGCCAATCAAGCAACTAGTGCTAGAAAAGTAACAACATTCAAATCCCATAGTAGAAGGGATGATCATAGGAATGATGGGAAGTCAAGAAGCATGAACAAGTGCCATCATTCTCCATGGAAATCGTCTAGAAGAACTCATGTAATTTCAGGGCCAGGGAGTGTTATGGGAAAAATTATCACAGGGATCTCACTGAATAGATCAATAGGATCTCCCTGGGATAATCCTATATATCCTATACAGGAGGGGTAGACTTACTATTGGATTCCTAGAGACAAGTAATAGAACCACATACAAAGGGGTTAAGTAGATGGCTTACCTTTTCCTGAAGGTTTTCCTTAGTGTCTCATGGTTGTTTTATTCCTGAATTTATAGCTCCAACCTCTACAACCTGCTTCCTGTACACCAAATACAATACAACACCACTCTACTTTCTTTCCAATGTTAGGATCCTAGATATAACTTGAATCTAATCTGATATATAATATATTAAATCATATTTGAACATTTATATATCAATGGAAAATGTTCAAGGGAAAACCAAATGATCTATTGATTGCAAATAGAAACTTACATCAAGATTGCATACCTTAAGTGTTGATGTAGGCTCCTTCAGTATCCTTGATCCTTGCTTCTCCTTACAACTCCTTGTCCATGCTAGGATCTAATGACTTATGGTCGGATGATTCTGCAGTTTGGTAGCATAACCTTTCTATTGGATTCTTCCTCTTCTTGTCCAAGGCTTGCCTTTGTTATAGCTCTTGGAGGAGGCTTAGGAGAGATTCTAGTTCTTCTATATGCCACTAGAAACTCGAATGATGTGAGTTCCTAGGCTATTACCACTAATATCCAATTCATCTCTTGCCCATTTCCTCGTAACTCTTTTTTTGTAGAAGTTTGAAAGTGCATCACTTGTCGAGCCACTGTTGTCTAGTGAGGCCTCACTTGTTGCATTCCAGGTGTCACACGAGGCCCTCCAAAAATGATTTGGAAAGGGTCAAACCTCGGGAAAAAGTTTCATTAAGGATTCTATCCACTAATGGCTTCCTCTTTGACATGTAGGGTGGAGATTAAGGCTATAAAATATGCCCCCTAATGTGTGAGGTCAGGAAAGGAGTGGATGGTCGAAACACATTACAATAATTTCCATCTAAGGTAGCGCAAGGAGATAGAAAAGGAGATTTAGTAGACAAAAGAATACTTGCAGTCAAACACCAAGGATGAGTATATATAGACCAATCCCCTACGTAGAGATATTCAGACTCATAATGAGCATGGATACCAAACAATACACCGCGGATCCATGAAATTAAATTCTAGACCATGGCCATGAAAGAATACATAGTGGATCCATGTCATCAATAAGACCGTAGCCGTGAAAAAATACAATGTGGATATACATCATGAATCAATCATAGCTACAAGAATATACGATGTGGATCTATGTCAGGAACATAATCATAGCCACCAAAATATACAATGTGGATCTATGATAGAACATATAGATATCAGGAAGACGACGATCATTGAGGAGAGTTCGCCTGAGGTCTTCATATACAAGTGACATACTCCAATGAAAATTGGGAGGGGATGATGTAAAATAAGGATATGGCCCCAACCTAGGGTCTTTGTCCCAAAACCCGATGGTACTAATCTACATCATGCAAATAGATGAGTTGATGCTGAGCATGGTAGAAACCATATGATTACTAGTCATTGATGTATACTATTAACAGACGTGAGGGGACCCAATGATGATGAATATGGACCCCAAGGTACCTAGTACAATATATCAAGTGTGAATAGAGGATATGATTTCGAACACTCGTAGAATCAATCGATCAGGATTCAATGATGTAAAACCTGTTGTCGAGCATGAGGAGGCCTGCCACTAAGGACTGCAAGCTCCAAGGTACTATATGGTTTCTAGATCTCTATTCTAGATAATGTGTTGAAGTCAATAGGAAGAGATCCGTCAAAGGAGGGACTTGATGTATCCCCAATAAATCGACACGAAACATACACTGAGAGATTATGTGAACATGGAGTATCTCAAAGTACAATTGACACATGGATGGGTGAATTAGAAAGTCAAAAAAACAACAGATGGCTGACTCAAGATTAAACTTCCCTTAAACACATAGCATGACACATTGTTTACTTAGTAGCAAGAAAAAAAAGGTAGATGAATATAGTGCAACAATGCAGGAGGCATTGAATCACTCTCCATGATGACTGGAAGAGTAACTAATCAGAGAAGAATCTCTGTCTCATATTACTGGGATGACTCCTATAAAATATAAAACCCAACTGTATGATGAGGATTCAAACAGGTTCCATGTTCAAGGGTGACTCGACTAACGCTGCCATTTTGAGAATAGACCAATGGTGAAAACCCCCCACTCTTTTTTTATTTTTGTATTTTTCGTCTCCTTAATGGTTTAATAAGAAAGAGAGAATGAAACAAGAAATATCGGTCTCCTTCATGGTTTAATGAGCATGAAAGAGTTAGTCTAGTAAGATCAATGTTATTTTTTGTAAATTTAGTCCCCCAAGCCCAAAAAAGTATAAAATAATACAAGGGAGAACTCTTCTAGCCCAAGTGGACTAGAGTATTATTTTTCCGTAAGTAGTCCATCTGGTTTGAAAAAGGGTTAAAATTACACTGAATATATGTCCTTTCAAAAAATTTAATGAGTGTGAAAGAAAACAAGCTCACTCGAAAATATTGTCATGTTTAAAGAGTCTGAAAAGAGCATAAAGGAGACTCATTAGGAGAGAACCAATGGCTTAACAACATGTTCCTATGTTCCAAGCGTGTGGAACCAAACTAAGAAATGAATAATTTAAATGGTACTAACAAGTGAGGTTCACTCTTAGTAGTTTTTCTCTCCCTGGGTGGGTATATGCAAAGAGGAGGACAAATAATGCAAGAGGCGTATGGTCAAGGCTGCTGCATAACGATAAGCGGGATATGGGAAAACAATAGTGCAGTGAAAAGAGGCATGACACAAGTAGAAAATGCATTGGCGAATGTTAAGAAACATGAAATTTTTTTGAGAATCCCCCATGGGATGTGGCTAGAGTATAGATGAAGAGAGAATAATGAGGCTCAATCTCTTAGTGATGGAAAGGCTAAAGGAGGGCTCTTGGTCCTACGGGAAAATCATAGCATGAGAACTTGATGGCATTCTGAGTGCTAACTAGGGTGCCCATGAAGGGTAGGCACAACTAAACCATTTATGACATGCAAAAGGAACAACTAAGATCACAACCAGTTGGGTACGAACCTAAGACATAACACTAGAATGTTGGATGGTTAATATTGAAAAGCAGAAAATGCAGGGAAACACCTATCCCTATATGCCAGTTTGGAAATATATACCTCGAGTGTATTGGATGTCTCCATCATCATAAAAAAGTCCCTAGAATCCTGTCAAGCACATATAAACTAGATTCCAAGGTCAAAACACATAGAGAAATCTCAAAAAAGGAAAATATTTTTGGATTTTTTGGATATGATAAATGAAAAACAAACGCACACTCACACCACACACCTATGTACAAGGTGTTATGAATATTGATTATTTATGCAAAGTAGAACCTATGGTTAGGCTCATGCCAAGGATCTTTTTCATAATTAATGAAGTCATGAGCCATTATTGGCATCATTTGGCTTACCATGCCAGGGCCATGTCGTATAGGAATGAATCTCTCAACCAAAGATACTCATTATGAGTAGTATTGCGAGCTAGGGAAGCTCCTTGATGGGATCCATCAAGACATGAAGGAGGTATGAAATGTGAATCTTTTATGTAAGGGGTAGAAGATGTGGTAAGTTTTGAAAAAGAAAACCAAGGCGAAAAAGGGTCAAGACTAGGGGTTTCACTTGGTGTCCCAACAAATGTATTCAGTCTTAGATCAATACCAGTCATGTTAACTCTCATTAATTCCAAACTAGGGAGGATGGATTCTAGATGATGCTCATCTTCCCTGAGTTTGTCTATGGAATCCATGAAATCCAAGATGGCCTCTTCTGAAGGAAACTCATAATCAATGGATTCATGTGAACTGAGAGAGTCAAAAATCCATATGGGAGGAGTCAGTTGATCACACTCCATATGAGGATGGAAGTGCTAACTAGCATCAAATGATGTTGATGGGATTTCTAGATCGACAATCTTAATCACAGTGAGTGGTATGGATGCTCTGTATGAATCAACATCCTCAGGATGAGGTACCTCCCAAGGATCAAAAGACCCAAGGGATCGATTGGTAGATGAGGAAATCATGCTGATGGGGGTGATGGTTGCAGTAGGAGATGGTGGGGAAAGGGGAAATATACCCATAAGTGAAGGATATTTGAACATCCCTGCACCAACATTCAGCGCAAAATGCATGGTATCAATGACAAAGGGTACATTAGACCCTGCATTGGATCCAAGGTCTGGGGTGAAAAATGCAAGCTGATAGATCGTAACAATTTTCCATTGATGAGGGAACTGTAAGACCCTAAAGACTAAGGAGACAATTGCAGTCATCTCATAGAACCAAGTTTGATTGAGTAACAAATTGTACTCAAGTGGTGCATCGATGACCTCGACATAAACGAAGACAGTGTTTCCACCTAACTCTATGGGTAAGGCGACAATAATTTCATATGGTTGGAACATGTGCCCATCAAAGGATTTTAAAAGTGTAGCAAACATATCAAGCTTGGGAGAGCCAACGGATTTCCAACAAGAAATCGACATAATGCAAGTCGAGGCTCCTTCATCCACCATAGTCTGGTATATGTTTCTCCCTAACATTCACACTATGATTTGAAAATTAAGCTGATGGGAGAGCCGATAATTAACTTGGGTAGTTTCAAAGGTAATTAAACTTCACTATGAGGAATCAACACCACCTATGGCTAATAGCAAGGATTTCCACTATGTGGGGCAGCTTTGGAGAACTTCAAGTGTCGACATGGCACAAAGTGTCTGGGATAAATATTCCACAATACTATAGTTGTAGGAATTTTGTGTGTTGAGGTTATGTATCATACGTCAAAGAACTCCCTTGGGAGGGTGAATCAATGCTTCAAGAAATGGCTTCTCTATCTGGAGAGGGCCACTAGGTTGATATGAAGATGTTGCTTCAGAGGTAGCATTGAAAGGCTCGGGAATATCATAGTTTTTGGTTGATGTCTACAAGTTGACCATGTGGTCACACATATAAATAGGAGAATTCAATGGAGACCCCTCATGGTGAGGAGTACCTATGATGCCCCTAGTCATATGGGAAGTATTTGAAGCAATGATGTTTTGAGGTTGAAGGGGGAAATGATGAGTTAATACTACAAAATGTTGAGGAGTCCGCTATTGTGATAGGAATCTATGGACCTCATCCTTCCATGGGAACTGGTGGGTAAGGTGGTTGTCTCCAAAAATTGTGCAAGGAAAATGACTCTTCCTCTTTTCTTTAGTGCCTCCCTCCTGGGTAGTTTGGGTAGTAGAAATCCCTTTCTCATTATAAAAAAATTTCTTCTTGTTTCTCTTTTTCTTGCCTCCAGGTTGCTGAGGATTCTTTGATTGCATGGAATACACCGAATTCACCTCATAGGTTTGGGTAGTGATTGAAACATTATGAGCACTAGTGCCAACAACTAACGGCTGTGATTGAATTGACAACTATCCTAGTTGATCAACTAGCTAGTTGACAGATGCATGGGAGATAGAACTGAACACACAGTCAATGTGGGGTCCTCGGTGGGGTTGATAAGGATCAGTTGATGGGTGAGGAGCATTTGGAATGATATCATACAAACTACCCAACTAAGAGTAAATCAAATCCAAATATTGGGCACACAAAATAGCGTTCTACTTAGTGGTCACCCCGACCATAGCTACATCCTGGGAAATGTGTGGTAAGAGGGACTTGGTGAACCACTATGTTAGGATATTGTACAAAATCTGATTCTTAATCATTATATGCCTCCAACTCCACTCATGTATATCATCATAAATATGAGTGGCATTGTTTTGATGCAGAAAAGTCAAGAGCTCTATTCCTATCTCATACCAAATAGGCAATTGGTAATGGGTTAAAAACGCCATGGCCAATTCGTTGAAGCTTCTAAAATAAATGCCTTTCAGTTCAATATACCATTTAGTGGCAGCCATGGTCAGGGATCTCTGGAAAAGACACAATCTCACACTATCATCCATTAAAGAATTGAACGAGCACCACAAATGGTATGTCATGATGTGTGTGGAGGGGTCTTCTCCCGGCTTACCGTCAAAATTTAGAATGTATGATGTAATTTTTTATGCCATCATTGGCCATAAGGGGTCATGGAAAATAGGGTCATTTTTCAAT
>JASDQU010738679.1:39090-72180 GCA_032191745.1 Picea mariana
CAATGGAAAATGTTCAAGGGAAAACCAAATGATCTATTGATTGCAAATAGAAACTTACATCAAGATTGCATACCTTAAGTGTTGATGTAGGCTCCTTCAATATCCTTGATCCTTGCTTCTCCTTACAACTCCTTGTTCATGCTAGGATCTAATGACTTATGGTTGGATGATTCTGTAGTTTGGTAGCATAACCTTGCTATTGGATTCTTCCTCTTCTTGTCCAAGGCTTGCCTTTGTTATAGCTCTTGGAGGAGGCTTAGGAGAGATTCTAGTTCTTCTATATGCCACTAAAAACTCTAATGATGTGAGTTCCTAGGCTATTACCACTAATATCCAATTCATCTCTTGCCCATTTCCTCGTAACTCTTTTTTTGTAGAAGTTTGAAAGTGCCTCACTTGTCGATCCATTGTTGTCTAGTGAAGCCTCACTTTTTGCATTCTAGGTGTCACACGAGGCCCTCCAAAAATGATTTGGAAAGGGTCAAACCTCAGGAAAAAGTTTCATTAAGGATTCTATCCACTAATGGCTTCCTCTCTGACATGTAGGGTGGATATTAAGGCTATAAAATATGCCCCCTAATGTGTGAGGTCAGGAAAGGAGTGGATGGTTGAAACACATTACAATAATTTCCATCTAAGGTAGCGCAAGGAGATAGAAAAGGAGGTTTAGTAGACAAAAGAATACTTGCAGTCAAACAACAAGGATGAGTATATATAGACCAATCCCCTAGGTAGATATATTCAGACTCATAATGAGCATGGCCACCAAACAATACACCGTGGATCCATGAAATTAAATTCTAGACCATGGCCATGAAAGAATACATAGTGGATCCATGTCATCAATAAGACCGTAGTCGTGACAAAATACAATGTGGATATACGTCATGAATCAATCATAGCCACAAGAATATATGATGTGGATCTATGTCAGGAACATAATCATAGCCACCAAAATATACAATGTGGATCTATGATACAACATATAGATATCAGGAAGACAACGATCATTGAGGAGAGTTCCCCCGAGGTCTTCATATACAAGTGACATACTCCAATGAAAATTGGGAGGGGATGATGTAAAATAAGGATATGGCCCCAACCCAAGGTCTTTGTCCCAAAACCCGATGGTACGAATCTACATCATGCGAATAGATGAGCTGATGTTGAGCATGGTAGAAACCATATGATTACCAGTCATTGATGTATACTATTAACAGACATGAGGGGACCCAATGATGATGAATATGGACCCCAAGGTACCTAGTACAATATATCAAGTGTGAATAGAGGATATGATGTCGAACACTCATAGAATCAATCGATCAGGATTCAATGATTTAAAACCCGTTGTCGAGCACGAGGAGGCCTGCCACTAAGGACTGCAAGCTCTAAGGTAATATATGGTTTCTAGATCTCTATTCTAGATAATGTGTTGAAGTCAATAGGAAGAGATCTGTCAAAGGAGGGACTTGATGTATCCCCAATAAATCGACATGAAACATACACCGAGAGATTATGTCAACATGGAGTATCACAAAGTACAATTGACACAAGGATGGGTGACTCAGAAAGTCAACAAAACAACATATGTCTGACTCAAGATTAAACTTCCCTTAAACACATAGCATGACACATTGTTTACTTAGTAGCAAGACAAAAAAGGTAGATGAATATAGTGCAACAATGCAGGAGGCATTAAATCACTCTCCATGATGACTGGAAGAGTAACTAATCAGAGAAGTATCTCTGTCTCATATTACTGGGACGACTCCCAGGAAATATAAAACCCAACTGTATGATGAGGATTCAAACAGGTTCTATGTTCAAGGGCAACTCGACTGACGCTGCCATTTTGAGAATAGACCAATGGTGAAAAACCCCCACTCTTTTTTTATTTTTATATTTTTCGTCTCCTTAATGGTTTAATAAGAAAGAGAGAATGAAACAAGAATTATCGGTCTCCTTCATGGTTTAATGAGCATGAAAGAGTTAGTCAAGTAAGATCAATGTTATTTTTTGTAAATTTAGTCCCCCAAGCCCAAAAAAGTATAAAACAATACAAGGGAGAACTCTTCTAGCCCAAGTGGACTAGAGTATTATTTTTTCGTAAGTAGTCCATCTGGTCTGAAAAAGGGTTAAAATTACATTGAATATATGTCCTTTCAAAAAATTTAATGTGTGAAAGAAAACAAGCTCACTCAAAAATATTTTCATGTTTAAACAGTCTAAAAAGAGCATAAAGGAGACTTGTCAGGAGAGAACCAGTGGCTTAACAACATGTTCCTATGTTCCAAGCATGTGGAACCAAACTAAGAAATGAATAATTTAAATGGTACTGGAAAGTGAGGTTCACTCTTAGTAGTTTTTCTCTCCCTGGGTGGGTATATGCAAAGAGGAGGACAAATAATGCAAGAGGCGTATGGTCAAGGCTATTGCATAGCGATAAGCGGGATATGGGAAAACAATAGCACAGTGAAAAGAGGCATGACACAAGTAGAAAATGCATTGGTGAACGTTAAGCAACCTGAAATTTTTTTGAGAATCCCCCATGGGATGTGGCTAGAGTATAGATGAAGAGAGAATAATGAGGCTCAATCTCTTAGTGATGGCAGGGCTAATCACAACATGAGAACTTGATGGCATTCTGAGTGTTAACTAGGGTGCCCATGAAGGGTAGGCACAATTGAACCATTTATGACATGAAAAAGGAACAACTAAGATCGCAACCAGTTGGGTACAAACCTAAGACATAACATTGGAATTATGGATGGTTAATAATGAAAAGCCGAAAATGTAGGGAAACACCTATCCCTATATGCCAGTTTGGAAATATATACCTCAAGTGTATTGGATGTCTCCATCGTCATAAAAAAGTCCCTAGAATCCTGTCAAGCACATATAAACTAGATTCCAAGGTCAAAACACATAGAGAAATCTCAAAAAAGGAAAATATTTTTGGAATTTTTGGATTTTTTGGATATGATAAATGGAAAACAAAAGCACACTCACACCACACACCTATGTACAAGGTGTTCAAGCACATATAAACTAGATTCCAAGGTCAAAACACATAGAGAAATCTCAAAAAAGGAAAATATTTTTGGATTTTTTGGATATGATAAATGAAAAACAAAAGCACACTCACACCACACACTTATGTACAAGGTGTTATGAATCTTGATTATTTATGCAAAGTAGAGCCTATGGTTAGGCTCATGCCAAGGATCTTTTTCATAATTAATGAAGTCATGAGCCATTATTAGCATCATTTGGCTTACCATGCCAGGGCCATGCCATATAGGAATGAATCTCTCAGCCAAAGATACTCATTATGAGTAGTATTGCGAGCTAGGGAAGCTCCTTGATGGGATCCATCAAGACATGAAGGAGGTATGAAATGTGAATCTTTTATGTAAGGGGTAGAAGATGCGGTAAGTTTTGAAAAAGAAAACCAAGGTGAAAAAGGGCCAAGACTAGGGGTTTCACTTGGTGTCCCAGCAAATGTCTTCAGTCTTAGATCAATACCAGTCATGTTAACTATCATTAGTTCCAAACTAGGGAGGATGGATTATAGATGATGCTCATCTTCCTTGGGCTTGTCTATGGAATCCATGAAATCCAAGATGGCCTCTTCTGAAGGAAACTCATAATCAATGGATTCATGTGAACTGAGAGAGTCAAAAATCCATATGGGAGGAGTCAGTTGATCACACTCCATATGAGGATGGAAGTGCTAACTAGCATCAGCTGATGTTGATAGGATTTCTAGATCGACAATCTTAATCATAGTGAGTGGTATGGATGCTCTGTATGAATCAACATCCTCAGGATGAGGTACCACCCAAGGATCAAAAGACCCAAGGTATCCATTGGTAGATGAGGAAATCATGTTGATGGGGGTGATGGTTGCAATAGGAGATGGTGGGGAAAGGGGGAATATACCCATAAGTGAAGGATATTTGAGCATCCCTACACCAACATTCAGAGAAGAATGCATGGTATCAATGACAAAGGGTACATTAGACCCTGCATTGGATCCAAGGTCTAGGGTGAAAAATGCAAGCTGTTAGATCATAACGATTTTCCCTTGATGAGGGAAATATAAGACCCTAAAGACCAAGGAGACAATTGCAGTCATCTCATAGAACCAAGTTTGACTGAGTAACAAATTGTACTCAAGTGGTGCATCGATGACCTCTACATAAATGAAGACAGTGTTTCCACCTAACTCTATGGGTAAGGTGACAATAATTTCATATGGTTGGAACATGTGTCCATCGAAGTCTTTTAAAAGTGTAGCAGACATATCAAGCTTGGGAGAGCCAAGGGATTTCCAACAAGAAATCGACATGATGCAAGTCGAGGCTCCTTCATCCACCATAGTCTGGTATATGTTTCTCAATAACATTCACACTATGATTTGAAAATTAAGTTGATGGGAGAGCCAATAATTAACTTGGGTAGTTTCAAAGGTAATTAAACTTCACTCTGAGGGATCAACCCCACCTATGGCTGATAGCAAGGCTTTCCACTATGTGGGGCAGCTTTGGAGAACTTCAAGCGTCGACATGGCACAAGGTGCCTGAGATAAATATTCCACGATATTATAGTTGTAGGAATTTTGTGTGTTGAGGTTATGTATCATACGTCAAAGAACTCCCTTCGAGGGGTGAATCAATGCTTCAAGAAATGGGTTCTTTATCTGGAGAGGGCCACTAGGTTGATATGAAGATGTTTCTTCGGAGGTAGCATTGAAAGGCTCAGGAATATCATAGTTTTTGGCTCATGTCTGCAAGTTGACCATGTGGTTACACATATAAATAGGAGCATTTGATGGAGACCCCTCATGGTGAGGAGTACCTATGATTCCCCTAGTCATATGGGCAGGATTCGAAGCAATGATGTTTTGAGGTTGAAGGGGGAAATGATGAGTTAATACTACAGAATGTTGAGGAGTCCTCTATTGTGCTAGGAATCTATGGACCTCATCCTTGCATGGGAACTGGTGGGTAAGGTGGTCGTCTCCAAAAATTGTGCAAGGAAAATGACTCTTCCTCTTTTCTTTAGTGCCTCCCTCCTGGGTAGTCTGGGTAGTGGCAATCCCTTGCTCATTATCAAAAATTTTCTTCTTATTTCTCTTTTTCTTGCCTCCAGGTTGTTGAGGATTCTTCGATTGCATGGAATGCACTGAATTCACCTCATAGGTTTGGGTAGTGACTAAAACATTTTGAGCACTAGTGCCAACAACTAACAGTTGTGATTGAATTGACAACTATCCTAGTTGATCAACTAGCTAGTTGACAGGTGCATGGGAGATAGAACCGAACACACAGTTGGTGTGGGGTCCTCAGTGGGGTTGAGAAGGATCAGTTGATGGGCGAGGAGAATTTGGAATGATATCATACAAAGTACCCAACTAAGAGTAAATCAAATCCAAATGTTGGGCACACAAAATAGCTTTCTTCTTAGTGGTCGCCCTGACCATAGCTACATCCTGGGAAATGTGTGGTAAGAGGGACTTGGTGAACCACTATGTTAGGATATTGTAAAAAATCTGATTCTTAATCATTATATGCCTCCAATGCCACTCATGCATATGATCATAAATATGAGTGGCATTGTTTTGATGCAGAAAAGTCAAGAGCTCTATTCTTATCTCATACCAAATAGGCAATTGGTAATGGGTTAAAAACGCCATGGCCAATTCATTGAAGTTGCTAAAATAAATGCCTTTCAGTTCAATATACCATTTAGTGGCAGCCATGGTCAAGGATCTCTGGAAAAGACACAATCTCACACTATCATCCATTAAAGAATTGGACGAGCACCACAAATGGTATGTCATGATGTGTGTGGAGGGGTCTTCTCCCGACTTACCATCAAAATTTAGAATGTATGATGTAATTTTTTATGCCATCATTGGCCATAAGGGGTCATGGAAAATAGGGTCATTTTTCAATCATGAAAAATCTAGTAAGTCGATCATTGCAAGAAATGACAACGATGTGAAGGAGGATAGAGAGGGAGGTGAAGTCTCTGTTGTCCCAGATGGACCTTGTGGTCCCCCTATATTGGTGTTGCTGGAAGGTAGAGAAATGATTGGAGACTGAGTGCCCCCAGGGATAGTGGCACTGGTCAAAGAGTGGATACTCTCACCACCAAAAACTATCCCAGGGGGGAAAATGGATGCTCCGGGAAAAGGATTCATAGTACTAGTTATCGGGGAAGAAACCTCCAGGACCAGATGTATAGAAAAAGGGAAGAATCTAATTACCCTCGAGGGATGTGCCCCCAGGGAAAGGTGTGTTGAACCATGGAAAAGGAAAACCTCTAGAAGTACCGTTTCCCCCAATTTGACTAGGGACAACCCCAAAACCACTAGGAATACTCCATCTTAAAGGTACACTTTCCTCTAATGAATTCAATTCGATCATTGAATTGACAAAAGTGGAAGGGGATGCACTTACCATGATGAAACAAAAGTTCTCCCCC
This sequence comes from Picea mariana, assembly GCA_032191745.1. Classification (NCBI taxonomy): domain Eukaryota; kingdom Viridiplantae; phylum Streptophyta; class Pinopsida; order Pinales; family Pinaceae; genus Picea; species Picea mariana. The sequence goes on from JASDQU010738679.1 coordinate 45,586, forward strand.
CCACTAGAAAATAATCCAAAAGTGACCATGGAAGTAGAAGGGATGGGTGTGTACACGCTAAGTATACTAACAGATGGATTCGATTATATAGAGGACATCCCCCACATGGAGGAACCAAAAACAAAAGGTATGGATGGTGAAGGTCCAATGGAGCTAAGGGGTAGCGATGAGGACATGATAGGGATGCCCACAGATGATTTGTTGGAGTTACTTCACACACACCTGGGATTTATTTTTCCTAAGTTTTTTACTTTTTTATTAGTCATAATTAGTCATTATCTAGTCTCCTATATTTTAGGGGAGAATATTCCACCTGAAGAATATTCTCTTTTAGTTGACACTTTAGTTTGACTAGTTGAGTTGAGTTTAGATGTTGCATTGGTTTTGTCACCATGCAACATAGGGATCATCATGAGATAATGTGCACTTGCCTTGGGATTATGACCAGACTGGTGCATTACCCTTGATTTCCTGAGTTAACTCCTCACTACTCTCTGCTCAGTTAGTTAACTAAAGACTAGTTGACTAGTTAACTCAGTTAGGTGGTAGTTCACTCCCATAACTACCTGAGAGACTTGACTAGGTGGCAGTTCACTCCCGTAACTATTGGTGTGTGTCCATATCACTCTATACCACCACTATGTCTCATTAATTACTCATGTATCCTATATCTATTGTAAATTATTCACTCTTTGAGTGTGGAATACGGTTAATGAGAATTCTTTCTATTCTTTCTCTCCTTCTTCTTCTTTCTCAAATTACCTTTGCAAATGTGTGTATTATTGTTTAGCTAGATCTATTATGTTCAGGTTCAACACATTTACATGGTATGAGCCAATGGAATACTAAGAAAAAGATACACCAAAATGTTTTTGCAGGTACAAAAGATTGAAGACAACAAAAAGATGGATTATTCGCCGGAAATACTTCTCACGCCTCATAACTATTTGGAATGGAAGCCAAAAATTTTAATTGTTCTTAGATGTAGAGGCTTGTACCAAATAAATATGGCAATGGAAGTAGATCCTGATTCTGCTGATGAGAAAAATGATTTTCTCAATAGACAAGATATGGCCATAGGATGTATCCTCTATTTTATTTCTCCTGAAATTCTCCATCAAGTATATGATGACTCACAAGAATCAACTCCAAATGAATTATGGACCAGATTGGAGGTTCTATTTGGGAATAAAGAAGTTTGTGAATATTTCATGCAGGAGGTTGAACAGATAGAGCCAGGAGAGAAGCCATCAGAAGATCAAGCCTCTTATTATGAAGAGTCTTCTGCAAAAGTATTTGCACAAATTTGTATTCCAATAATTGAAGATGATGTCTACTCCATTTCAGATTTGTTTTCTGAATTTCATGTGGAATATATATGGCATGCATCTCAGGAGTCACATGAAGACACTTTTGCATGAACCATGCATGCATCTCAGGAGACAAAAAGGGAGCCATGCACATCAGACTACATTATGATATTTTCTAAGCAAAATTTGCAGAAATAAATTGGATATTTGAATTCTTCATCACCAACTAATGCGCACTTGCTTTGGGATCATCACCATACTGGCACATTACCCTTGATTTCCTGAGTTAACTCCTCACTACTCTCTGTTTAGTTAGTTAACTGAAGACTAGTTGACTAGTTAACTCAGCTAGGTGGCAGTTCACTCCCATAACTACCTAAGAGACTTGACTAGGTGGAAGTTCACTCTCGTAAATGATGGTGTGTGTCCAAATCACTCTATACCACCACTATGGATCATTAATTACTCATGTATCCTATATCTATTCTAAATTATTCACTCTTTGATTGTGGAATACGGTTAATGAGAATTAATTCTATTCTTTCTCTCCTTCTTCTTCTTTCTTAAATTATCTCTGCAAATGTGTGTATTATTGTTTAGCTAGATCTATTCTGTGCAGGTTCAACACATTTACATCATTTTCCCCCAATCCCACTTGAGGATGGGCTTATAGTCTCAGCTACACTAGACTAATCACTAGGTCCAGACATGGTAGGAGGATGACTGAATAACGAAAAAGGCTCACTAAAAATGTCCCTCACTTGGACCAATAAAGGGGTGTTTGGTTTAGTTAAAGGTGGGTTGAAGTTGGGTGGAGGAAATTTGTCGACCACTTCTACCTCAACTAAACAAGCTTCGTCGAAATAGAAATAGGACCCTTCAAAGTATTCTCCATAGATATGGTGCCACTTCGGAGGCGGTTCCACCTCTTTAATAGGCTCTAGTCCTCGTAATCAATGGGAATGGTGTGGTAGTTCAGCCACAGTGAAAAATCTATGTAATTATCAAACAACAATAAACCTATGGCCGACTTAGACTCAGACTCATAGAGAACAACCCTAATCAAATCTAGGAAACAAAAAGAAAACCAATTGGCTCAAGGGCCTTTCAAAAACCAACTAATGGGGGAGATGAAATCCCCACAAGATTGACTAGCGAAGGTGTGAGGAGAAATTACGATGATCAAAGTGAAACAACCTTGATCAGTGCAAGTACCCTTTATTACTTCGGGTACCTTCTGGGGGAACTGGGACTGTGAACGAACGTCTTAACTAGGTACTACAGACAGGTCCCACCTATAGTCACCTATGTGGATCCCTAGAAAAATCCACTAAGGTTACCACCTAAAAATTGATGGCAAGGAGAATAGTTGTAATTCTGATCTCACGTAAGGGCAGGGTTGATAATCCCAAAGCTTTGAAGGTGTGACCCAAAAAAACTCACGTATACGTAATGATCGAAGAGATAATGCAAACACCAAAACAAGCAGAGAGGGGAAATATCCCTATTTTCCCGGATGCAACCTCGTGCTTGACTCCTATGTTAGTGGGGCTTCCCGACACACCAGTTGAGGGAATGGATTTACACACTCTTTAATGACTTATAGGTTGTGTTTAATGGCATTGGAGAGTTTACTCGCCAATCCTAATCCAAGGACCTAAACTTATCTAATGTTGGTTTGTTGTCAAATAAAACATGTAATAAATTTTGAATTAAGCACTTGTTTTTATGGGATTTTTCTTAGGTTCAGGTAATGGATGAAGCTTTGTATGATGTGAGGACTCTTGACCCAACCAAACAATGAAAATATGTCAATGTAAAATATTTCAATTCAATGAAAGCTAGCTATGGGAGGGATAGAAAGGTTTCCTTTTTCTTTTTAATACTCAAGGAAATCTTCAAACCAATCATCCAATAAGATACAAAAGATCCAAAAGAAACAAATTAAGCATGCAAGGTTTTTTTTTTAAGTTTTTTCCAATTTGCAATATAGGACAACCTTGACTTGAACAAGAAAGACTAATGAAAACAAGGACAAAACAAAAACTAAAGGAAAAAATCTTGTAGGATATTAGGAAGAAGGTTAGATCAACATTCTCTAATGTCACTACAATGATCACACTGAAAAAATTTCCTAGGAGGGGAGATTTAGTGATACACAAAGGTCATATTAAATTAAAAACGAAACCAATGACATAAGATCCTAGATCTCTTGATCTGTTGAAATCCAAGCTCAACTTCTGAGATCTGAGATCTGAAAGTGGAAATTTCAGACAACAAAAAGAAGACTATCCAAATAAATCAAATCCTTTCACATTAATATACTCAACAACAACCTTGAAAATGATCAATGTGACAAGCAAATTTCTGCAACAAGGGTACCAAGATACTCAGAAAGGATATTTGTAGAGATCTGAAAGCTCAAAGGAGGTATCAAACTGGATAGACTTGGGCTAAACACTACAAATATGCAGATCTAGGAGGGCCTCATGGGACACAAGCGAGGAAACATGCGAGGGGGCCTCATGGGAAATAAGTAGTGCAACATGTGAGGCCTGCTAAAATTTTGAATTTTTGAGAGGGAAGGGAATGTTCCAGATCTTCAGATCTTAACCAAACCTCTCAGATCTATTGTATCTGAGCCCTGAAATCCTTAATGGAAGAAAACAAGACTCAAACCACAAAAACATTGGCAAAGCAAGGTAAGTAGATTAAAAAGGAATAGATTCTCCCTAGTGGAGTCACCAATCCATTATGGGGAAAATGATCACATGGATCTCACTGAATATATCAGTAATATATCCCTAGGATAAGCCTATATATCCTAGACAGGAGGGAGTAGACTTCCTATTTGATTCCTAGAGATAAGTAATAGAACCACATACAAAGGGGTTAAGTATATGGCTTAACCTTTCTTGAAGGTTTTCCTTAGTGTCTCCTAGTTGTTGTAGTCCTAAAGTTACAGCTCTAACCTCTACAACCAACTTCATGTACACCAAAGACAATACAACACCACTCTACTTTATTTCCAATGTTAGGATCCTAGATCTAACTTGAATCTAATCTGATCTATAATCTATTAAATTAGATATGGACATTTATATATCAATGGAAGATGTTCAGTGGAAAACCAAATGATCTATTGATTCCAAATAGAAACTTACACCAAAATTGCATACCTTAAGTTTCGATTTAGAATCCTTCAATATCCTTGCTCCTTTCTTCTCCTTACAGCTCCTTGGTCATGCTAGGCTCGAATGAATTCTCGCTGGATGATTCTAGAGTTTGGTAGCATAACCTTGCTATTGAATTCTTCTTCTTCTTGTCCAAGGGTTTCCTTTGTTATATAGCTCTTGGAGGAGGCTTAGGAGAGCTTCTAGATATTCTAGAGGCCACTAGAAACTCGAATGATGTGAGTTCCTATGCTATTACCACTAAGATCCAAATCATCTCTCACCCTTCGCCTCGTAAATCCTCTTTTCTAGAAGTTTGATAGTGCCTCACTTGTTGAGCCACTTTTCTCTAGTGAGGCCTCACTTGTTGTATGCTAGGTGTTACACAAGGCCCTCCAAAAATTCTCTGGAAAGGGTAAAACCTTAGGCAAAAGTTGCATTAATGCTTCTATCCACTAATGGCTTCCTCTCTGACCTATAGGGTGGATATTAAGGCTATAAAAGGGAGAAGCCCAAGTGTGTCTCCTGTCAGGAGACAAAGAATAAGGCCTGGGGTAGACATCTTGCAAGGTGAACTCAGGAAAATCAAGCCACCAACATTCATTAGTGAGCATAAGAACAAATAAGAGGTCGAGGCCTAGCTGTTAGAAATGAATAAATATTTATAGTTGCATGATTACCCCTCAAGGGTGGAAACTATAATTTAAAACTACCACTTGCAAGGAAAGGAAACCATGTGGTGGGATCATCTTAAGAAAGCCAACCACCTTGATGAGAAGAGGATCTCATGGAGGAAATTCAAATAATATTTCCAAGAGATATATTTCTCTCAACAATATTATGAAAGGAAGATGAAAAATTTCTTTGAACTCAAGTTGGGAAGCATGACAATGGATGAATATGAGAAGAGGTTCTTTGAAATATTGAAGTATGTGGACTTCATAAAGGATGAGAAGGTCAAAATCCAAAGGCTTATGAGTGGATTGCCTTATTTTTGTGATAATATACAATAAGATAACCCCATAACTTTGGAGGAGCCCATAAGGAGAGCAAAACATCTTTATGAGAAAAACAAAGGAAGGCCAGTTTTCCAAAAAGGTTGGAATGACAAGATGAAGGGTAAAACTGATCAAAGGTAGAAAGTTTTTAAGCCACTATTTTTTAAGAAGAACTCCCAAGAAAATCAACAACATCATCCAAACCAAAATGATCACAAGACAACAAATTCACTTGGGAAAAGGACAAGGAAACAACTTGTACAATATTGGGGGTGTGAGGGAAATCACTTATATAGGGATTTCCCTCACACATGAGAAAGAATGATAACTGTCCAAAAAATTCAGGAGGATGAAATAGTTGAATTCAAGGGAGGAAACATGCCAAGGATTTAAGAATCCTTGGAAAACAAAAAAACATAATATCAATCCCCCATGATTGAAGTGGAAGGTAAGATTGATAACCAACGCATAACAATTTTAATTGATTTTGGAGCTAGCCATAGTTACATAAACTCTACCATTGTTGAAATATTTCACTTGAAAAGAAGTAAGCATAGGAAATCTTGGTTAGTTCAATTAGCCATGGGGGCTAAGAGGAAAATCAATGAGCTAGTTAAATATTTCCCAATAGACATGAATGAACTAAGGACAAAGGTAGACATGAGCACCATACCACTGGGTTCATATGATTGACTAATTGGCATGGATTGGTTGGAAAAAAACCATGCTATCCTAGACTATTACAACAATACAATCACATGTCTTAATGAAGAAGCGAAGCAAGGCAAGGTTCAAGGAATTCCAAGAGTTGTAGCTATGAGAGAAATTTTAGCTATGCAGCTGAAAAAGAGTTTCAGGAAGGGATGTTATATTTTACAACCCATATGGAAGAGGAAACCATAGATGAAGTGGAAAGAATTGAATACCATCTAGTCTAAAGGGATTTTGAAGATGTTGGAGAAATCCCAGGATTGATAACAAAGAGAGACATTGATTTCTCTATTGATTTGGTGCCATGAGCTTCGATAATGTCCAAGACACCATACATAATGGGCATACTAGAGTTAAAATAGTTGCAGATGCAACTTGAAGAGATGTTAAAGAAGGGGTATATACATCCAAGTGTGTCACCTTAGGGTGCCCCAATTCTTTTTGTGAAGAAGAAAGATGGAACCTTAATGTTGTGTATTGATTTCATAGAGCTAAATAAGGTCAGCATAAAGAACAAATATATTTTTCCAAGGATTGATGATTTATTCGATCAACTAAAAGGTGAAATGATATTTTCCATGATTCACTTGAGATCAGGTTATCATCAAGTAAGGATAAAGGAATAGGACATCAACAAGACAACATTCAGGAAAATATACAAGCATTATGAATTCATGGTAGTACCATTTGGACTATCAAATGCCCCAACTATTTTTATGTGCCTGATGAATGGAGTGTTTAGGGAATACCTGGAAAAATTTGTAATTATGTTCCTCGACAATATATGTCTCATCTAACCTAAGTCAGAGGAAGAACATAAAAAACATTTAAGAATGGTGTTGCAAGTTTTAAGAGAGCATAAATTGTATTATAATCTAAGTAAATGCATCTTTTATCAAAAGAAGAGTCACTACTTGGGGCATATAATTTTTGTGGAAGGGATAATAGTTGATCTAGAGAATACGGAGGCCATTATAGGATGGATAACACCTATAAATTTTACAAAGGTCATATCATTCATGGGTATTACCAATTATTACCGCATATTCATAAAAAATATTCTCAACGATTGCAATCCCAATCACTTCTTTGCAAAAGAAGGGAGTGAAATTTGAATGGACTCCCAAGCGTGAAGATAGTTTCCAGTAGATGAAAGGCATCTTGACAAGTGCTCCAATCTTGGATATTGAAAATCCAAATGAAATTTTTTTGATGCACACTGATGCATGCAAGGAAGGGCTTGGTGGAGTCCTCACACAAAAATATCATGTGGTATGATATGTGTCCAAAAAACTAAAAGAGCGTGAGACGAATTATGCTACACATGACTTGGAATTAGAAACAATTATACATGCATTAAAAATGTGGATACATTAGCTCATGGGGAGAAAATTTGAGCTAAGGATAGACCATTGTGGTCTAAAAAAATTGTTTGGAAAACCCACATTAAATGCCAGACAAATGAGATGGCTTGAATTTCTGAGTGAATATGACTTTGAGATTAAGGAAATCAAAGGAAAGGAAAATAAAGTTGTTGATGCACTCAGCAGGAGAGCTCATGAGATGCATATTTCAGCCATTAGCATGTACAAAACTGATCTAAAAGATAAAATTATTGCAACAACAAATTTAGATACGCATTATTTAAAAATAAAATAAACAATACAACAAGAAAATTTAGAGCAGAAATTTAAAAATTATGAGTCGCAAGAAGATGGTATACTCAAGTATAGAGGAAAAACATATGTACCAAATTCCAATGAGCCGAAAAATATAGTGTTGACGGTGTTAGGGTCCTATAAATTATAGGAAGTTTGATTATTCAATTTCTATCTGTTGTTCCTCGCAAGAAATCTCCCATATTTCTTGTTTTCCTTGGATGAATTTTCCCCTATTAGTGTCTACCAGTTCGGACAGTCGCCAGTGATCAAATATGCTTTTTCAAGTTTCTTAATAGGGTCTTAGGTCAAATTTTTATATTTTCAAATAAAATTTGGTCATTAGTTAGTATGTCTAGGTCAGTGCTACTCCCTCCACCTACTTATGGTTGTCATCATCCAAATCATGGTCTAAGATTCATTTTTGAAATGTCATCCTAAAGTCAGTCATATTCATCACTTGAGTCATCATTAAAGGGAGTCAACAGATTATGGGCAAAATAATAAAGGAAATTTCTCCTTGTGAAATATCATGCCACCATCATTAGCAAAAATCGGCCTCCATATTACAAAATACCTTTCAAATCATTCAAATTGCTCATTTCACTTTCATTAAAGAACCTCTCCATCATTGAGTATCATCCCAGCCACCAGAGCATCAAAATTCATCCTCAAAGCACAGGGTTACGTCCTACACTATGCTTCTAGCTCACTTGTTGTGCTTTTGAAATTGGAGGTCAATCAAGCACCACACAGGTTCATTTCCACATTTAAAAGTTTCCAGCATCTCCTTGAAAAGTAAGTAGCATTTGGCACTCTTCCCATGCGTCATTCTTCTCATAAAATTCAGTGAAAATCCCTCTCCTAGGGTTTAGCTGCACTTTTGATATCCATGTAATTTTTCTTCGTTTCAGTGGTAAAACCATAAAACACCTAAGTTTCTTGCTCAGACATCTTCACCTACACCTTACATTCCTCTCCTAAACATATTCCACGCATATTCACTTCATTCCCTCCATTTTCCCTACAAACCCTAGCCTACGCTAGGCTTCTGGTAGATGCCTAAGTTAGGACTATGTTTTCACTCATTTTACACTTTCCTGTCACTATTATTAAGAATTTTCAGTTCCCTACACTCCCTAACAGCTACCGCTACCCTCTGTAATTTTCCCATTAGTTTTCCTATTCCTATTACCCCCCATTCTCCTCCTCTAAATTCACAATCCTTTTTCCCATGTTTTCATAGACATACCACATCCTTTCCTCTTCCCACTGAAAGCTAGGGTTACATCATGGAAACTAGAAGTAGTGATACTCAGAATAAAAGGTATAATAATGGTGGACAAGTTTCCAGGTATGATCCAACACAAGTCAGAGAAATCATGGCCTCGCCTTTCATTAAGAAATGATTTGAAAATGTTGGTTGCCTAGGGTTTTGTGAAAGAATTCAAGAGGTGGGTTGTCATGCTAAATTGACCAGTCTCTTTGCCACCAATTTCAAGAAGACTAAGACCACAATTCCAGGTATAGACTTCACTATTTCAACATATGCCATTTCGATAGCTACGGGTATTCCCAATCATGGATAAATATGGTTTAAAGGGATGGATTTGGACATTGAAAATTACAAGATCTTCCTAAAACCACACTATAAAAAATATCCTACTCATATATTTCCCTTCAGATAGTTTCTATATAGATATGCCCCACTGATGAAGACGATCATGAAATACTTCACTTGTGAAAGGATATTTTCACGAATGTACCAGTATCACATAAGACTGTTGATGCATTTCACTGCCATCAAGCCACTCAACTTGCCTCATTACTTATTCAGGAGCTTGGTCAAAATGATAGAAAAGGTTCAAAGCAAAGGGAAATATCATCAAACAAAATTTTTTCATCATGGTTTGGTAAAGGTCATGATCCTCCAAAAGCTTTCAAAAATCAACATACCTTGGGAAACATTCATTGAGTCAGTTTCTTTTCTTCCTACCACTAGTCAACCTAGTATTCAAAGCACTCCATCAGCACTACCAAGGCCACAGGAGGTTGGCTCATCCAACAAGTTGTCAATTATAAAGGAACATATGTTTTCACAAACTTACAAGAAGGGGAAAAGATTAGTTTTTTCCCCTGAAAGCACTAAAAGGATGTCTACACCCAGAATTCTGACTAGGGCACAAACTAGATCACTACCTAAGGACACTACAGTTGAGAAAGTTCAAGGAGCATTAGAGCAGTCACCTAGCCACACAACTGACTCACCTTTGCATAAATTTGAAGAGGATATGCCTAACAAGCATGAGATGTTTGACCATGGAGACAAATCAAATACATAAATCATCAAGGAGTAGCAAGCACAAATGCAAGAGCTAAAGGATGATCTTGCAAAGGAAAATCACATTGTAACATTAATAAAACAAGAGGACAGAATTTTGAAGCTTAAAGTGATTCATCAAATTAATTCACCAGGCCATCCATCTTCCATCAAATCAAAGTACAAAGGTAAAACATTAATTGATTTGGAAAAACAGGTGGAAGACAAAGAGACGATACAGAAAAACCCTGTTCACTCTATAGGTGCTGAGATTGAGGAAAACAAGGAGTATTGTCTTGGGAGAGTTAAAAAATACTTGGAGAATTTGTTTAAAAGGGCCAACAGAGACACTAAGCTGCAGAGAAACATGGCAAGACACTATTTCACTAGGAACCTGATTTGCAAAATTAGGCTCAAAAACATGAAAAAGAGGCTAAGGAAGGCGCTAAAGAAGCTAAAGAGGAGATATAGCCTTTATCTCTTGTATGATGCATCAATGATTATGTAAATCCATCACACAAGGATTCCCAGAAACAAATTGCAAGGAATTTTGACAATTCTAGCAAATTTTTGAAGTTTTTGGTATTTGACAGTTTTGATGTACAGAAGCACAGCGAGCCCACGCTACGCTTTTTACTAGAGGCTCCAAGTTCACTTTTATAATAATGAATTAATATATTATAAAGTTTACATATCAAATATATCATTGGTGGGCCAGTTCAGTCTCAATTTTGCAGAAAAAAAAGGTCCAAAACGTGGTGAAAATTTGCTTTATGCCCATGTTTTCACCCAAGCACTGCGTTTCTAGACCAGTTGTGGGAAAATCAGTTTTGTGATGTATTGGAGTGGCTATTTTTCTTTTTTAAGGGTTCAAGAGGATACTAGACATCCTCATCTATCCAAAACACTCATCCATTTTGCAAAATGATCAAGGGAAGGCCTCCAAAAGTACTCTCAAATATCACACTACATTTCTATAAAATTCGTTGTGTTTTTACTAGGAAATTTTACCAGCAGGATAAATTTTCAATTTTCCTTGGCCCAATTCGAATTCCAAAGTTGTGGTTGAACTTATGAGGTGTCTAGATGATGTAATCAAATGTATATGAATTGTTCATGAATATTTGAATGTAATTAAAGGGTCATTAAAGTCAGTCAAACAGTTAGAGTAAAAAGGGAAAAACAGTTTTTGACTTCCTAGTCTATAGTTTAGTTGGAGATTTTATCGTGATTTTCTCCTATAATGAATAATTTGACCCCTCATATGGGGAAAGTTGTTTTGTATCTATATGTAGATGCAAGAGAGTCAAGAAAAGAGTTGGAGTGTGTTATGTCATAGCTTCGGAGCTAGTGTACACCATTTTTTGACAGAAACAATACAGTTGAGGCATTTACAAGATTCTTGTGTCATTTATATTGGTGAAGTACATCTTCTTCTGTTAAATGTTTTATGATTATCTATAATAATTTCATGTTTTTTCAGTTTCTAATCATTAAAAGGAAATCAATAGAACAGAATTTGTCCGGTACACTCTATCTTTGGCCTTTAGTGGTTTATATGTTTTTCATCTTAAGTTAAGTAGAGGAATTCTTAGTTGCTCCTCTGCTTAGTGGAATTTCCCATATTGTTCCCTCTTATTCATTTCATTTAATATGATCAGATCCAACATAGGTGCCTATCCTTCCCTGTTATGTTTCCTGTAGAAACTGCCTTGATTGGACCAAGCTAGTGACTCCATTTCCCAATGGCCCATTTTACCTGTTCCAGCCATCCAATTTAAAAAACCAAACCATGAACTAGATAGCTAGCCTAATATCCAACCCAAACAAAGTTAAATCATACAGAGAGATCCCTCTCTGAGTCTTGGAAAGCTATATCCTTGACTCTAAGTGGTTTTTTGGTTACCTCTTTCAATTTCTCCCTCAGCCTGAGAAATTACGGAGTGCTAACAGAGGGAAATGCACAATGTGGCATATGATGGTAACTTGGGATATTAGAAAACAATTGGAGCTGTAAGAAACTAATTCGTTTTGCTAGGAATGAAGAAATAAGTAGATAATTACATAGCTAGATGTCTAGAATGCCAGAAGGTGAAGACAAAACATAAACATCCAACTACATTATTGCAACCATTTCCCATTCCAAAATGGAAGTGGGAATTAGTCACAATGGATTTTATTACTAAGCTACCTAGACTAGTGAAGTAACATGATTCCATCATGGTGGTGGTGGATAAATTAACTAAGGTAACACATTTTATTCCAGTGAATACTAGACATAAAGCAACAAATGTTGCAAAAATCTACATGAAGGAAGTTGTTAGGTTACATGTGGTGCCTTATATGTTACAAATGCTTAAGATATCAAAAGAAAAAATACATACACACCATGTACAACAACGTGAGAATGGAGCACAACTAAAATATAGACAATATATATAAGTTACACAATAACTCCTTAAAGAATAAGAGAACCTCCTCCAAATAACCAAATACATTCATACACCACAATTCACCTCCTCTTAATGAGATTAAATTTCTCTGATTATTACCACTGAGTGTAGAAGGAGTGACGATAGGAGGAACAGGTTAGGGTTTTCTAGGGTTTGGAGCGAGAGTTCATGGGTACATTCTCAGGATTAATGGGAGGGATAGGGGAGGAATCGAAGCATCGTGATAAGGTCATTGATGGAAGGAAAAATCAAGAGGCATCAAAGCCTAATGTGGGGAATAAAGATGTGGATGCGGCGGTAAAGGCGGTGAAAGAAGGGGCTAAGTGGAAGTCATTCAAAGAAGAAGTGTCAAGGGGTTCCAGTCTGAAGCCCAAGGACATCTCGGGGGAAGGAAGGGATAGGGGTTCTCCCTCCATGGAAAAACTAGCCTCGAAGACTGAGTTAGATCCCAAATAGGAAAAAAGGTTAAAGATTGGTTGTTTTTAAAAGACAATGGAGAACCCAAAATATGAAGCCACATCACCACCAATTGGAAAGTATATCCAACATTTGAAGGACCAAGAAGGCTCTCATGATATGGGTTCAGACGAGATGGAAATTCAAAGGAAGCATGGACACCAAATTGGGATCAAAATGTTTTTTTATGGTAATTTTCTCATGCTCTGCAGATATGAGTAGAATCTATGATGAAGGACCATTTTTTAATTCTGCAGGGTTACACATAAGATACTAGACTAAACGATTTTCCTCGAAAAAATATGATTACACTTCGATGCCTATCTGGATCAGATTATACTTGCTGCCCTAGGAATTTTGGAACTCTTAAACCTTGGAGGGTATAGGAAATACTCTAGGACACTTCATAAATATGTCAGAAATAACCAAGGTAGCTAAGTACATGTTCTATTTTGGGATGTGTGTTTATATGAATGTGGCCGAAGCATTGTTGGAATCTATAGTGATATCGTTTCAGGATGATGATTAGACCCAAACAATAGACTACAAACATATCATGTTCAGGTTTCATAAGTTACATGAACACAACCATCTATTTAGAGAATGTCCCCATAATGTAATCACAGTTCTAGACAAAGGGAAAGAGGAAAAGGATGGTGAGGGATTCAACAAGATCCCAATCAAAATAAAGGTGGGGAAAAAAGGAATTCAACAAATAGGAGAAACATCTAATAATATTTCCAATAGATTCCAGGCGTTAGCAATGGAGGATCAACAGAAAGAAAAGGAAAAATAATCATACTAAATCCTAGAAGACATGGCTCAAGGGTCAGAACCAAAAATAGGAAAACGGGAGGAGATACAAAAGCATCGTCGAATAGAGAAAAACAAGATTATCACTTGTAGTTCGGAAGGGGAAATCATAATGCAGGAGATGGATGACATAGAGGGATCACAGGAAGAATCATAGGAGGAGAATGTAGCCCATAATATGGATTTGGAAGAAACATAGGTGGAAATCAAAGCTCTAATCGAAGTTCATGGGGAACAAGAAATAAATAAGATGTAGGTGGTTCATCTCCTGGAACTTCATCGAGAATTAAAGAAAGGGAAAGAAAAAAACAACAGCTAGGAGAATCCATCAACCTCTATAGGTAACCTGGGCATCAAGATAAATCCCCTTAAAAACAAAAAAAAAAAATCCATCGGTGAGGAAAAAAGAAGAGGATGCAAACTGCATAAGAAATTTATGGAAGAAACAGGAGCCCTGCTGATAGATTTCGGCCAAGTCACGGGCCTCTCGGATAAGTACTTAATGATGAAGGTACTTTCATGGAATATGCGAGGGTTAAATGCAACATCTAAAAACTGAATTCTGAAGAAAAAGCTAAACCAAGAAAAAGTATATTTCATACTTTTGCAAGAAACTAAGAATGATAGGGAAATAATGAACAAAATGTCCAACAAAGTGTGGAAGATTAGTAAAATGGAATGTATTGAAGTGAACTTAATCGGGGGGGTTTTCAACCCTTTGTAATCCAGTCGACTTTAGGGTGGAGATAGTGCTACAACACCAGAGAATCCTGACTATCCATTTTCATAACCTGTGATCGAGAGATCAGGGTTACATCTCGAATTTGTGTGGCCCTTCGAACCAAGAAGTGAAAAGAGACTTCCTACATTCTTTTGAACAACTGGGTAGCCTTCTGTAAGACCAACATTGGATTATAGGAGGATATTTTAACCTCATAAAGTCACTGGAAGAAAAGAAAGGAGGGGTAATAAAACTATACACAGAAAGTAAATTGTTTAAGGAAAGTATAGAGAAGATAAATATGGTGGATCTCCAAACCCAAGGAGGCAAATTCACTTGAAACAATTGAAGAGGGGGTATGAAACAGGTGGTAGAAAGACTAGATAGATACTTATTTTTAGAGAGTTTCTTTCAATCTATCCAAGGCCTAGAAGAAGAAATCATTCCTTCTTATGGATCAGACCATTGGCCAGTCTTAGTGAGTTGGGAATCATACTCAGCCCATAGATAGAAGCCCTTCATATTTGAAAAATTATGGCTTCATAACCCATAATTCCTGTCTATGATGTCAATATGGTGGAATAGACAACTAAACATCCATGGTACCCAGATGTATCAATTCCATCAAATATTGAAATATACTAAAGCTTGCATTAGGAAATGGAATAAAGAGGTTTTCAGAAACATCCAAGAGGAAAGGAAAATACTGGAGGAAAAAATGGAGGAATTCCAACATCATGTAATACTCCAGGGGTTATCCTAGGAAATCATATTAAAGGAAGATCATTTAAAATAGGATATCATGGAAAGAGATAGTCAGGAAGATATTTTGATTCCTCAAAAATCCCGAGTTCAATGGCTGCAAGAGGGGGGAAAAAACACCAAGTTCTTTCATAATTCTCTCCCCTAGAGAAGAATCTAGAACCATATCATGGCCCTGCAACGAGAAGATGAAAATTTGGTGGAAAAGCATGAAGATATAGAAAAAGAGTTGATCCACCATTATAGTAGATTACTCTCAAAGTAAATAGTGGATAGGAGGGAATCCACCCTCCATATCACCAATTTTATTCCCATATTAATATCCCCATAGAAAAATAACAATCTTATGTGTTAGGTGTCACTAGAGGAAATCGAGGAAGTGTTCATGAATATGCAAGCCGGAAAGGCCCTTGGACTAGATGGATTCACCTCGAATTTCTTCAAATCATGTTGGAGTATCATAGGCTAAGACGTGTGGGCAGTGGTGGAAGAATCAAGAAGGGCTCGCTCAATCCTACAGGATTTCATTGCTACCTTCCTGATGTTAATCCCAAAGGAAAAAGATGCTCACTTGGAATATAAGTACTTCCTAATTTCCCTATGTAATGCAATTTACAAGATCATAACTAAAGTAATTGCAAATAGACTTAAACCTCTCCTACATGAAATAATTTCTTAGGAACATGGAGGATTTGTGGAGGGAAGACAAATTATAGATGACATCATAGTTTCCCATTAGGCAATCCACTCTCTTAAAACAAGTGGTCAATCAGGAATGATGATAAAGATGGATTTATCTAAGGCCTATGACAAAATTAACTGGGAATTCCTTTGTGAAATGTTGAGAGCATTCGTATTTGACCATGATTGAATTAATTGGATATATGGTCTGACCTCCTCAACCTTCTATGCTATCCTGGTTAACAGGTCCCCCTCGACTACCTTCAAAGCCTCCAGAGGAATCGGGAAGGGGGATCCTCTATCTATGTATCTTTTTATTATTCTAGCAGAAGGATTGGGGAGGTCCATGAAGAAATCCTATTAAGAAGGGGCCCTTCAAGGCCTCTCGGTTACCTCTAGCTCTGAACCCCTTACCCACTTACATAACATATCTCACATTTTAGGTTTTCAATGTGCGAGACTACGCTCAAAATATATGGGTATCCCTCTCCTAAAGAAATCCCTTAATAATATCACATGGCAAGAGCTTATAGTGAATATTGAGGACTGCTTAAACAGCTGGACTCACCGTTTTCTGACCTTCCTGACTATGGTTCTTCTCATAAAATTGGTCCTGGTGGCCATGCCCCTGTACCTATTTTCAGCTCTTGCAGCCCTACAAACATCTGTTGGAGAAATTTCTATTTTTGGCACACTAGTTCAGTGGGAGTAACACTAGTTCAGTGGGAGTTAACTGGATAGTTCTATTTTAGAGTTTAAGACTAGTTCATTGGGAGTTAACTTACTAGTTCTATTTTAGACTTTAAGACTAGTTCATTGGGAGTTAACTGACTAGTTCTATTTTAGACTTTCTAATCTTAGACCATCACTATTATGCATGCATTCTTAACTATAGGATGTCATTGCCTATATGAGTGAAGATCACTCACTCATTGATAAGACAATAATATGCATTGATTCTCATTATTCACTATGTATCTCTCTTCCTTTTCTTGATAAGCTTTGTTTGTGCATGCTTTAGCTAGATCTCCTGTGTAGGTTTCCATGAAACACTGACATGGTATAAAAGTTATGTTGCTTGGAGCAAGCCAGACAAGCCAAAGAATAAGGAAAATCGAAGTTTCAGCGAGCTAAATCTGTGGTCATACCTTTCAGTAGTTATTTCTCCCAACTATTATGTTTTTGAGGAAACAACCTGCTTGGAAAGTAAATCGAATCATTTTGGAAGTGGGTTTTCAACCGTTTGGTGATATTCTTCACCATTTACTCAAAAAGTAAGCTACAAGATAGCCTCCTAAAACTGATACGAATCTGTGGTCGTACCTTTCAATAGTGATTGTTCTCAAAATATTAAGTTTTTGAGGAAATAGCACGTGAGAGAAGTAAACCGACCCATTCTGCAAGTGGTTTTTTAACCATTTAGAGAGATTCCTCACCGTTTTCTTAGAAAATAAGCCGCAATATAGCCTCCTGAAACTGATACGAATTTTCACTTAAAGTGCCCTTTCTACCGTGATTTCTTAATTTTTCACTTGTAGATTGAGAGTAAATTTTTTGGGGTTCTTAGAAACAATGGGAGATATGGATAGAACAACTATTATATAGTCAAACTTGGTGGTAATCCTCACACCATACAATTATTTTGATTGGAATCCCAAGGCAGTATTCCAACTCAGAAGGAAAGGACTATATAATTTGACGACGGCGATAGAAAAAAAACCTACATCAGCGATTGCGAAGATGAGATGGGTGAACCGTAAAGATGAGGCCACAAGACTACTTATTGAGTTAATATCCACTAATTTATGGTTTCATGTTGTTACATGCAAGACTCCAAACGAGATCTAGACCACCCTGGAAGGACTCTTTGGAAAGCAGGATGAGATGCGAGGTTATATGCTTCAAGTAGATTTGAATACCTTAGACCCTAAAAGTTTTGATAATATACATGATTTCTTTACTAAATTTAAATCTTTGATTTTGAGCTTGGGTGAATGTGGTATTGACAATTCTACACAAGAGAAACAACTTATTCTAATAATCTTGGCCAAGCTAGGACCAGAATACACTGTATATGTCTCCAATTTCCATTCTAGAAGGTGTCTTTTTGGAACAAATTGGAAAATGCCTACATTGGCTCAATTCATTGAGTCTCTTACACAAGAGCAGAAAAAAAATCATACATATGGGCCTCATGAAAGATCCCAAAGCACATGAACTCACCATGCATGATGGAAAAGGGTCATCCAAACAGAGCGGGAAGGAGGGATATTCCAAACCCTTTAAAGATTCTTCAGGTTCCAAAGACTCTTCAGATTCCAAGAAGAAGAAGAAGGGAAACCAATGCACTTACTGCAATAAACCGAATCATGAAGAATCCACATGCATGAAGAAACATATCGATCTTATGGCACAGGCACTTCAATAGAACAACCTTGGAAACTTTATTCTAGAGGGAGTCAAGAAGCATAAGGATGAAGATCCTGCTCCTAAGAAAGGTAATCATCATGCTTTGGTTGCAATTAATTCCTCATCTGATTCATGGATTATAGATTTTGGTGCATCCCATCATATGGCAATGAAAGAGGAAGCTTTTTCTTCATTGAGTCCATGCTCAAGACCCCATATTCTCATGGGGGATGATACTCCAGTAACAGTAGCAGGAGAAGGGAGACTGGAACTCCACAATGGTAGTTTTGAGAATGTTTTACATGTTCCAAAGCTTTCTATGAATCTTCTCTCAGTTTATTAGATCACTCAGAAAGGTAAAAAGGTTGAATTTACATCAGATTCAGTTTTAGTAATTGACATGCATGACAATTCCATCATTGCAACTGGTGAGGTGGATCACAAGTCAAGGTTGTATGAATTCACTAAGTTTTCTGACGATGACTCCTCTATTCTACTTACACATAAGGAGAGTACTTTGCATGCACCTCCAATGCAACATGCATATACTCTTGTGCTTCCATCAGTTTCAGACATTAGTGATGATTCCATACACTCAGATTCTATACATGGAAATAAGCAAGCAGTACATCTAGATAAGAATCCAGCGTCGAAGCTTCAATAGATGCCCAAGAAAGCATATACCACACTTTAGCCAGCAGGAAACCTTGTAGGGAATCCATTGGATTCGAGGAGGACTTGATCTCAGCATGAGGACTCTTCTAATGTATTTTCAGTTTCATAACCTGCAATGCCCATGCATTGCTATATGGTTCAATCTATTGATCCACAGAACTACAATAGGGTTGTGGGAAATCCATTATGGCAAGCAGCCATGAAAAAGGAGTATGACTCACTCCTAAAGAATCAGACTTTGCATCTGGTTCCACTTCCACTAGAAAGTAATATTTTCAGGTGTAGATGGTCCACAAGATCAAGAGGTGAAAGGCTAGACAAGTTTCCAAAGAAATTCATCAGATCCATAAACATTTCTACATCTTCACGAAGACTTTCAGTGAGCAGAAGTTTCAGACTTTGCGGGATCATCTTGCAGTGAAGAACACAGTTGCCTAGCAGCTGTCATTTTATTCTTTTGATACATTATCTTTTGAGGGGGGGTTTTGTTCCCACGTGGTTTTCCCTCTTTCCTCGTTTTTATTTAGTGTTCATTAGTTGCATTATACATGAGTACCTAAAATGGCCTAGTAGTCGGGACTCATTTTTTACTCCATAGTGATGTTCAGGGGGGGTGTTGGAGAAATTTTTGTTTTTGGCACACTATTTCAGTGGGAGTAACACTAGTTCAGTGGGAGTTAACTAACTAGTTCCATTTTAGACTTTAACACTAGTTAATTGGGAGTTAACTGACTAGTTCTATTTTAGACTTTAAGACTAGTTCATTGGGAGTTAACTGAATAGTTCTATTTTAGACTTTCTAATCTTAGACCATCACTATTATGCATGCATTCCTAATTATAGGATGTCATTGCATATATGAGTGAAGATCACTCACTCATTGATACGACAATATGATGGATTGATTCTCATTATTCATTGTGTATCTCTCTTCCTTTTCTTAATAAACTTTGTTTTTGCATGCTTTAGCTAGATCTCCTGTGCGGGGTTCCATGAAACACTGACAACATCCAGCAAAAAATCAGAGCTATCCAAAGAAAATTCCTGTGGGGAGGAGATAAGAGGGAGAAAAAATGGGCTCTAGTGGTCTGGGATAAAATTTGTACCCCTAAATCGAGGGGGGGGCTAGGAATTTGTAACCCCCTCAATATAGGCCAAGCTTTAGCAGCCAAGCGTCTATGGAGGTGGAATAAAAAAATAGAGGCCATATGTGAAAAAATTTGGACAAGTAAATATGCAAAGGAATCTCAGAATAATGAAAGGATTAAGTTGGAAGGATTGATACTTGACTCTCTTATTTGGAACTACGTCTGGAAAAATAGAGAAATTTTCCAGAACCATAGCTTTTGGGAAATCCAGGATGGACATTCAATTTTTTTTTCGGAAGACGTGTGGGAACAGTTTCTCATGCTAAAGTCAAAAGGAAACCTGTATAATATTTAAGGGAGGAAAAGAGTGACAGGGTGGACTCAGGTCCACCATTTTTGGAATGATTCCTAGAGCCCAAACACGAGTGAAATCAAACATTGGAAGCCTCTAGCAACATGATCGGTTACATGGAAAGAAGAAACTAGACAAGATATGGAAGATATATTAGACCCAAGGACTATAACTTGTAAACCGGGGCAGGATATCCTGAGGTGGGGTAAAAAATGGAACAAAACCTCCAATATTAAGGATTCTTACCATCAGATGCTAAACATTCTAGATTCAAACTTAGAACCAGTCTGGAACAAAATATGGAACTCCTACCTTTTGCCAAAAGTGGAAAATTTCCTATGGATGATTCTTCATAGGACATCCCTAACCTGGGATAGAATCCTTAGAAGAGGATTCAAAGGACCCTACATTTTCATGTTGTGTTTCCAAGAAAGTGAAATGACAAACCATCTTTTCAGCGAATGTTGAGTAATGTCACAACTCTGGGACAGAGAAGATACTTTATTCAGAACAATGGATAGAGTAAGATGCGACATCAATAGAACCATAGAAGAATGGAGACTAGAGCCATTTACAAACAAAATTATGAACATAATCTTGAAGATGTTCCCAGGCTTCGTTCTGTGACATACCTGAAAGGAGAGAAACCACAGGATCTTCAGAGGATAGTACAATAATCAAGAGAAAATTTGGAACGAAAATTAGGAAACCACCCAAAAGATAATAAATTCCTCATCCTTGCAAGAAGAAGAATAGAATCCCTCTGGGGAAGAAATAAAGATTTTCACAAATTGGCATCTGCATCCTCTCTTGACCATAACCAACCAAAATCAAAGGCCAAATAAAAATCCTTCGAGCAAGCAGACCTAGGAACCTCCTCCTAAGGGATTCATGAAACTTCGAGGGAGTTTCTAAAGGAAATATAGGCCAAGCAGGAGTCGGCGGGGTATTTTGGGACTTGACAAGGGCTGTCCAATATAGATACTCCATTAGACTAGGTCACAGTTTGAACAATGGATCAGAACAAACAAGTATGCTAATGGGGTTGTGAATGGAAAAATAGTTGAATTACCGAGCTATAATAGTGGAAGTTGACTCTTAGATCCTAATTTAGGGTCTAAAAAAAATTCTAAATGGTACCCACCCAAAGATAATTTCAAAGAATTGGAAGTTTTTGTTTGGCTTCTCGGAGATAGCTACAACTGTCAGGAGAAGCTCAACTATAGTCTTGAGACATGTCATGAGAAAGGAAAATGTGATAGTTGATTACCTGGTGAACGTGGTGGTACTTCAAACCCCCAGAATAAACAAGTGGAGGTGGCAGGAGGTGGGCATGGGACCATTCAGGGACATGATAACCCGCTTAACTAATGAGGACACCCTTCATACAGTTGAGGAGATATATGGAGAGATCGAGGCCCTATGATCAAGGGATACATATGTCCCCATGTAGTTCTAAATTTCAGATCACAAGGTTATAGTACTCGGGGATCATGATTCAAACCTCAGTTTGAGGAAAGTGGCAAAGGATGGAATTCAATGGCCATACGTGGGAAGTAATGGCGATCAAGAAAGGAAGGTACAAAGATCTGCAGATGCATAAAAAAGTATCATATATGAAACCGAGATGACGCCAAAGGTGCTTGACACCATTACCACATGTATTATGGTTATGAGAGTAGAGGATAGGGATTACTGGAAAATGATGAATTCAATTAATATTGTTAGGAAAAGACGAATCAGAGGCATTAAGATGAAGGAACCTAGATATATTAATAAGAAAATATATTGCAATAATTAGGCACGCAGAAGTGATAAGTATGTTGGGAAGGGGAAAGTAAGAATAGAGAGGTGCGGTATTTTTCTGAGAGAAAATGGGAAAGATTGGGAGAAGAGGCTTGGGGATATTCCCTTGATCTCAAGGCTCTACATTTTCCTTTCTCACCTTGCCACCACAGGGACCGAAATAGGAATTCACCTAGCTTTTATAGGGGCTCGAACATAGAGTGTTAAGGGGGATCTACCAATCCAGACCAATAGTAACAGAGAAAGTATTCAGGGGAGGGAATTGGGCCACAAGAATATGTTACTAGAGAAAAAACAATTGGAATGGGGAAAATACCTTAGTTCCAATGGTCGGGGGAAGAAAACCAGGAAGGTAGAGAGACNGGTGAATGAAAGAAATGATCACTCAAGCCATGGCACAACAGTAGAAACAGGTCCTCCAAGTTGTCACCCAATAGAAACATGAAAACGAAGCGCTCAGGAAAGGGGTAAGGATGTTGGAAGAAAAATTCAAACTCTTTTGTAAAGCTGAATTTGGTGTTTCATTTATTGAAAGGGACTATGAAGATAGGCAGGAAAGGACCAAGCACCAGATGATGGAGGGTTTCTCTGAAAGAACCCTTGAGTGCTCCATTGTGATAGAGGATTAGGTTCCCCAAAAGGGATCTCTCCTTATAAGGACAAAAACATAACAGTCTGGTAAGGGATCTCTCTTGGGTCAGGGATCGATCCTCGAAGGACCCTCTCTCCCGTCAAATCTTGGCCAGATAGATTATATTGAGGGATTCAGCATGGGGTCACCTTCAAAATCCATGGAGACATTTATTATGGTACTTATTTTTCTGGATATAGGTAGACAAAATTACAAGTATATGAAAGTCTCAGGGCATAGTGGTAGAAGCCATGGTGAAGCTAGGTGGGTAGGGGATATTGTTTGGACCCTGAATTTTGATCTTTTGGATGTTGGGATTTTGGACAATATTGAAGACATCAATATTCTGAGGGGATCCTTGGTTTCCATTTTGGCAGGACCCCCAGAATAAATCATGTATTAGTTTTTATCATCTTAATAGAAATATGTAGTCTTTTTTTTTCTTAAAAAAAAAATCACCTCCCCTCAATAATGAATGCATGATCTTTATATATATATTCTCACCTACACATGAAGCCACTTTACTATTAACCCAACCCTATTACATATATTTTTACATATTACATGTACATTTATCCCTATATATTCCCCCACCTTGGGATCATATCGTATACATTTAACCCTATATATGCCCCGCTTGGTTCATACCATTGTACCCTCATTCAAAAAGCTTTGTCCTCAAAACTTTACAATTAAAGGATTCACATGTGATGAAACCAAATAATATTATTTTCTTATTTTCCTACTTTCTTCTTTCCATTGATGATGATCCATCCATCCAAAATCAATAATTTTCGGTGGCAATCCTTTGTGTTAATTTTTTGCATAATTTTTTTTCCCTTGATTCCAAGTATTGTTGTTGAATCTTCTCAAATTTGTAGTAGATGTTGGTATATGATAATATCTTGTTGAATAATGGTTTTGTGATGACTTGTTCCATGAATATTGAAAATTATCCCATCTTCTTCCTTGATAATGTTGATATCCACCTTCTTGTCTTCCTTGAAGTATTTCCTAGTACCGAGGGTTTAGATATGGTTTTACATTTGATAGTTTTCCTTCACTATGCACATGCATCTCATCTACCTTCTTTTAAGAGACAATGACATCCTCTATTCTCTTTTTTGGGTCTTTGATTACTCTATCCTTGGAGATAATACCATCATATTTTGCATGTGCATCCTCTATATGAAGTTTGACTTCTTCAAGTATCTTTTGGTGACCTTCTTGAATATTGTCTTCTTTCTCCTTTTGAAGCTGCAATGTCACTCCATTTATCAAATTCTAATGTCCTTCTTCAATTGTGGATTTCTTTTCTAATTTCACCTCATCAATATTTAGGGATTCCTCAACCTTCTTGCAAATTTCCCCTTCAAGTATTTTGGTAGTTTCTTCATCTAATATCCTTTATTTTTCTTGATTTCGACAATGCTTATTTTCTTCTTTCGATCTCTTAACCTCATCCAATAGTTTTTTTATTATGGTTTCGTGATCTACATATCTCTTCATATTTCTTTTTTTCAATTCTTCCCTTGACCAATTTTTTTCCAACTTTCCATCACTAATGTTTTCTTTCTTTATGTTCTTAACCTCCTTAATGAGTGATTCATTAAGGGATTGCATCTTCGAAAACTCATCATCTTTCTTAATAATATATTTTTTAGTACTTCATTGTCATTTTGCAATTTGGAGAATTTTTATTTTGCTTCTTTTAACTCATCTTGAATTGTATACATTCCCTCCATTTTTGTATCCCTAATCCATTTATACGAGAATATATTTTCAAATTATTTCCACGTGAGGTTCCATGTAGTATCCTTATCCATACCCGTCTACCACTTTTGAGCTTCAACAAAAATACAAAATATTGTTGTTGAAGGATTCCTATCGTATTCCTTTACCAACCTCAACCATTCCATAGGATTGATTTCTTGT
Organism: Picea mariana; assembly: GCA_032191745.1. NCBI lineage: Eukaryota > Viridiplantae > Streptophyta > Pinopsida > Pinales > Pinaceae > Picea > Picea mariana. The sequence continues at coordinate 70,538 of JASDQU010738679.1, forward strand.
TTGTCTTCATCTACTGTAAATTTAGGTATTTCCATTGACTCTTAACTGAGGTCTAACCACAATCCCAAACTTACAACTTCAATATATCAGGAATAATGATATCAAATAATTATAATCATTTTCCAAATATAATATTCTATGTTTTCTCTTTCCAGTAGATTTTGAATCATCTCAATCGAACATCTCAATAAAAATTTATGATAGATTTAAGTGAACATACCTTTGAAAACCCTAATTTGGAGTTTGTCCTGCTAGCTGAACTTCCTTTTGATGTATTTATGAATTTTGGCCCCTTTGAGTTCATAATTTCAACTTGTAGTAATATGACATGTCTTCTCTGAAATGCAATATGTCTAACAAAATTTTTTTGTGCCAAATTAAAGTTATGGTAACTTTGCCAAACCTTGTTGATTTTTCGACTTTTATGTAGAGCGAACTTGTACGGAATGCCTCATGTCCAATATTTAATATTTGACTTTGAAAATTGTACTAAATATACTATGGTATGTCCTCTTTCAAATGAAAATATTCTTACTAAATTTGGATCTTCTTTGAAGAAGATATGACATTTTACTCTGAACACATGTTTAAGACTAGTAATAGGACTACTCAAAAACCTTATATTCCATAGGGTATATCTCCAAAAGTATAATTACCCACAACTTGAAATTTATACCACAAGTACCTTGTGATGTATTCCAAATAACATCCATGCTTGTTTTTCTTAATCATCCAAAAAAAATTTAGAGGGAAAATACCAAGATGAGTCATTTAAAACCAAATTTAGGATGAGTCAGAAAGCCTATTGTCAGGCTGCTAAATTGTAGCTTTTAAGTGTCCTGAATCACTAAATTGTCAAACCAGGGTTGGTATACTTCGAGCTGATACACAGTATGTGCACGCAAGTGTCTAGTCTTTATTTGAATGCTATTCTAAAAATGAAACATGCACCTATTCTAAAAACTTGAAATCTGATGATTAATTCAAAGCTGAGCATTTCCTACGAAATCATAAACAGAAGCAAAAACAGTCTAGTACTCAAAGGCTCAGATTGCTATTTCTGTTAAAAAGCACAATTCTACAAAATCATTTTAATTMTGTGTTTAACCATCTACCAGCARCATTATCATTTCAGTCATGACACACAGAGCACTGTCTGAACTGCGTTCACTCTGTGCGTTCAAAACCAATCCAGTGCTACCTACAGAGAAACAGATCTAACGCTATCCAATCTGGGCAACAAGTCTAATGCTAAAGCAAATCCAATGCAAATGCTATCTAATCTGGAAAACAAGTCTAATGCTAAAGAAAATCCAACACAAATGCTATCTAATCTGGAAAACAAGTCTAATGCTAAAGCAAATCCAACGCAAATGCTATCTAATCTGGAAAACAAATCAAATGCTGTTAACTGGTACCAGGAGCTCCTAATTATAACCTGTCTGTCCTAAGCACACAAAACAACTATCGTTTAACCAAATGAAATGCATGCTATTCTAAGTTAAGAAAAGAAAACGAAAACCAAGCAATCATATGCATATGTTACTCCACAGGCATCAGTTCTGCATCTAACATTCATCAACAGGAAAAGATATGGTCTGGAGATCGAATCTGTTAAGGAATGAATAGCACGGTTCTGAAGC
>JASDQU010738679.1:85139-106396 GCA_032191745.1 Picea mariana
AGGAATTTGTAACCCCCTCAATATAGGCCATGCTTTAGCAGCTAAGTGTCTATAGAGGTGGAATAAAAAACTAGAGGCCATATGTGACAAAATTTGGACAAGTAAATATGCAAAGGACTCTCAAAATAATGAAAGGATTAAGTTGGAAGGATTGATACTTGACTCTCTTATTTGGAACTACGTCTGGAAAAATAGAGAAATTTTCCAAAACCATAGCTTTTGGGAAATTCAGGATGGACATTCAATTTTTTTTGGGAAGACGTGTGGGAACAGTTTCTCATGCTAAAGTTAGAAGGAAACCTATATAATATTCAAGGGAGGAAAAGAGTGACAGGGTGGACTCACATCCACCATTTTTGGAATGATTCCTAGAGCCCAAACACGAGTGAAATCAAACATTGGAAGCCTCTTGCAACATGATCGGTTACCTAGAAAGAAGAAACTAGACAAGATATGAAAGATATCTTAGACCAAAGGACTATAACTTGTAAACCTGGGCAAGATATCCTGAGGTGGGGTAAAAAATGGAACAAAACCTTCAATATTAAGGATGCTTACCATCATATGCTAAACATTCTAGATTCAAACTTAGAACCAGTCTGGAACAAAATATGGAACTCCTACCTTTTGCCAAAAGTGGAAAATTTCCTATGGATGATTCTTTATAGGACATCCCTAACCTAGGATAGAATCCTTAGAAGAGGATTCAAAGGACCCTACATTTTCATGTTGTGTTTCCAAGAAAGTGAAATGACAAACCATCTTTTCAACGAATGTTGAGTAACATCGGAACTTTGGGACAAAGGAGATAATTTATTCAGAACAATGGATAGAGTAAGATGCGACATCAATAGAACCATAGAATAATGGAGACCATAGCCATTTATAAACAAAATTATGAACATAATCTTGAAGATGTTCCCAGGCTTCGTTCTATGACATACCTGGAAGGAGAGAAACCACAGGATCTTCAGAGGATAGTACAACAATCAAGAGAAAATTTGGAATGAAAATTAGGAAACCACCCAAAAGATAATAAATTCCTAATCCTTGCAAGAAGAAGACTGGAATCCCTCTGGGGAAGAAATAAAGATTTTCACAAATTGGCATTTGCACCCTCTCTTGACCATAACCAACCAAAATCAAAGGCCAAATAAAAATCCTCGGAGCAAGGAGACCTGGGAACCTCCTCCTAAGGGATTCATGAAACTTTGAGAGAGTTTCTAAAGGAAATGTAGGCCAAGCAGGAGTGGGCGGGGTATTTTGGGACTCGACAAGGGCTATCCAATATAGATACTCCATCAGACTAGGTCACAATTTGAACAATGGATCAGAACAAACAAGTATGCTAATGGGGTTGTGAATGGAAAAATAGTTGAATTACCGAGATATAATAGTGGAAGTTGACTCTCAAATCCTAATTTAGGGTCTAAAAAAATTTCTAAATGGTACCCACCCAAAGATAGTTTCAGAGAATTGGAAGTTTTTGTTTGGCTTCTCAGAGATAGCTACAACTGCCAGGAGAAGCTCAACTATAGTCTTGAGTCATGTCATGAGAAAGGGAAATGTGATAGTTGATTACCTGGTGAACGTGGTGGTACTTAAAACCCCCAGAATGAACAAGTGGAGGTGGCAGGAGGTGGGAATGGGACCATTCAGGGATATGACAACCCGCTTAACTAATGAGGACACCCTTCATACAGTTGAGGAGATATATAGAGAGATCGAGGCCCTATGATCGAGGGATACATATGTTCCCATGTAGTTCTAAATTTCAGATTACAAGGTTATAGTACTCGGGGATCATGATTCAAACCTCAGTTTGAGGAAAGTGGCAAAGGATGGAATTCAATGGCCATACGTGGGAAGTAATGGCGATCAAGAAAGGAAGGTACAAAGATCTGTAGATGCACAAAAAAGTATCATATATGAAACCGAGATGACGCCAAAGGTGCTTGACACCATTACCACATGTATTATGGTTATGAGAGTAGAGGATAGGGATTACTGGGAAATGATGAATTCGATTAATATTGTTAGGAAAAGATAGATCAGAGGCATTAAGATGAAGGAACACAGATATATTAATAAGAAAATCTATTGCAATAATTAGGCACACAGAAGTGATAAGTCTGTTGGGAAGGGGAAAGTAAGAATAGAGAGGTGTGGTATTTTTCTGAGAGAAAATGGGAAAGATTGGGAGAAGAGGCTTGGGGATATTTCCTTGATCTCAAGGCTCTACATTTTCCTTTCTCACCTTGCCACCACAGGGACCAAAATAGGAATTCACCTAGCTTTTATAGGGGCTCGAACATAGAGTGTTAAGGGGGATCTACCAATCCAAACCGGGTAGTAACAGAGAAAGTATTTGAGGGAGGGAATTGGGCCACAAGAATATGTTACTAGAGAAAAAACAATTGGAATGGGGAAAATCCCCTAGTTCCAATGGTCGGGGGAAGAAAACCAAGAAGGTAGAGAGACAGTCCTTCCCCAGGAAGACCCACTTGAAATCCATAGCGTAGATAGACATGTTGAAGGCCAATCGTAACTTTCATACCATAGGCACTGCAAAAGAAAAGAAGACTATGGAGGATATGTGGAAAGAGGTGAAAAAAAATAGAAGGGCCACTTCAGAGGAGGATATTATGGAAGAAGCACGAGATTGGGTCCGAGACCTAGGCTAGTCTCGAACCAGGCCAGTCTCGAACCAAGGAAACCAAATATTTTCGTCTGGCATAAATTTACTGGCGAATGAAAGAAATGATCACTCAAGACATGGCACAACAGTAGAAACAGGTCCTCCAAGTTGTCACCCTATAGAAACATGAAAATGAAGCGCTCAGGAAAGGGGTAAGGACGTTGGAAGCAAAATTTAAACTCTTTTGTAAAGCTAAATTTGGTGTTTCGTTTATTGAAAGGGACTATGAAGATAGGCAGGAAAGGACCAAGCACTAGATGATGGAGGGTTTCTCTGAAAGAACCCTTGAGTGCTCCATTGTTATAGAGGATTAGGCTCCCCAAAAGGGATCTCTCCTTATAAGGACAAAAACACAACAGTTTGGTAAGGGATCTCTCTTGGGTTAGGGATCGATCCTTGAAGGACCCTCTCTCCCGTCAAATCTTGGCCAGATAGATTATATTGAGGGATTCAGCACGGGGTCACCTTCTAAATCCATGGAGTCTTTTATTATGGTACTTATTTTTCTGGATATAGGTAGACAAAATTACAAGTATATGAAAGTCTCGGGGCATAGTGGTAGAAGCCATGGTGAAGCTAGGTGGGTAGGGGATAATGTTTGGACCCTGAATTTTGATCTTTTGGCTATTGGGATTTTGGACAATCTTGAAGACATCAATATTATGAGGGGTTCCTTGGTTTCCATTTTGGCAGGACCCCCAGAATAAATCATGTAATAGTTTTTACCATCTTAATAGAAATATGTAGTCTTTTTTTTTCTTAAAAAAAAATCACCTCCCCTCAATAATGAATGCATGATCTTTATATATATATTCTCACCTACACATGAAGACACTTTACTATTAACCCAACCCTATTACATATATTTTTACATATTACATGTACATTTATCCCTATATATTCCCCCACCTTGGGATCATATCATATACATTTAACCCTATATATGCCCCCCTTGGTTCATACCATTGTACCCTCATTCAAAAAGCTTTGTCCTCAAAGCTTTACAATTAAAGGATTCACATGTGATGAAACCAAATAATATTATTTTCTTATTTTCCTACTTTCTTCTTTCCATTGATGATGATCCATCCATCCAAAATCAATAATTTTCGGTCGCAATCCTTTGTGTCAATTTTTTGCATAATTTTCTTTCCCTTGATTCCAAGTATTGTTGTTGAATCTTCTCAAATTTGTAGTAGATGTTGGTATATGATAACATCTTGTTGAATAATGGTTTTGTGATGACTTGTTCCATGAATATTGAAAATTATTCCATCTTCTTCCTTGATAATGTTGATATCCACCTTCTTGTCTTCCTTGAAGTATTTCCTAGTACCGAGGGTTTAGATATGGTTTTACATTTGATAGTTTTCCTTCACTCTGCACATGCATCTCATCTACCTTCTTTTAAGAGACAATGACATCCTCTATTCTCTTTTTTGGGTCTTTGATTACTCTATCCTTGGAGATAATACCATCATATTTTGCATGTACATCCTCTGGATGAAGTTTGACTTCTTCAAGTATCTTTTGGTGACCTTCTTGAATATTGTCTTCTTTCTCCTTTTGAAGCTGCAATGTCACCCCATTTATCAAATTTTGATGTCCTTCTTCAATTGTGGATTTCATTTCTAATTTCACCTCATCAATATTTAGGGATTCCTCAACCTTCTTGCAAATTTCCCCTTCAATTCTTTTGGTAGTTTCTTCATCTAATATCCTTTATTTTTCTTGATTTTGACAATGCTTATTTTCTTCTTTCAATCTCTTAACCTCATCCAATAGTTTTTTTATTATGGTTTCGTGATATACATATCTCTTCATCTTCTTTTTTTTCAATTCTTCCCTTGACCAATTTTTTTCCAACTTTCCATCACTAATGTTTTCTTTCTTTATGTTCTTAACCTCCTTAATGAGTGATTCATTAAGGGATTGCATCTTAGAAAACTCATCAACTTTCTTAATAATATATTTTTTAGTACTTCATTGTCATTTTGCAATTTGGAGAATTTTTAGTTTGCTTCTTTTAACTCATCTTGAATTGTATACATTCCCTCCATTTTTGTATCCCTAATCCATTTATATGAGAATATATTTTCAAATTATTTCCACGTGAGGTTCCATCTAGTATCCTTATCCATACTCGTCTAACACTTTTGAGCTTCAACAAAAATAAAAATTATTGTTGTTGAAGGATTCCTATCGTATTCCTTTACCAACCTCAACCATTCCATAGGATTGATTTTGTATTTGTCTTCATCTATTGTAAATTTAGGTATTGCCATTGACTCTTAACTGAGGTCTAACCACAATCCCAAACTTACGACTTCAATATATCAGGAATAATGATATCAAATAATTATAATCATTTTCCAAATATAATATTCTATGTTTTCTCTTTCCAATAGATTTTGAATCATCTCAATCGGACATCTCAATAAAAATTTATGATAGATTTAAGTGAACATACCTTTGAAAACCCTAATTTGGAGTTTGTCCTGCTAGTTGAACTTCCTTTTGATGTATTTATGAATTTTGGCCCCCTTGAGTTCGGAATTTCAACTTGTAGTAATATGAAATGTCTTCTTTGAAATGCAATATGTCTAACCAAATTTTTTTGTGCCAAATTAAAGTTATGGTAACTTTGCTAAACCTTGTTGATCTTTCGACTTTTATGTAGAGCGAACTTGTATGGAATGCCTCATGTCCAATATTTGATATTTGACTTTGAAAATTGTACTAAATATACTATGGTATCTCCTCTTCCAAATGAAAATATTCTTACTAAATTTGGATCTTCTTTGAAGAAGATATGACATTTTACTCTGAACACATGTTTAAGACTAGTAATAGGACTACTCAAAAATCTTATATTCCATACGGTATATCTCCAAAAGTATAATTACCCACAACTTGAATTTGATACCACAAGTACCTTGTGATGTATTCTAAATAACACCCATGCTTGTTTTTCTGAATCATCCAAAAAAAAATTTAGAGGGAAAATACCAAGATGAGTTGTTTAAAACCAAATTTAGGATGAGTCAGAAAGCCTATCTTCCATAGGTTGTATCTTCGAAAGTACAATGACCCATAAGCTAAAATTTGTACCACATATACCTTGATATGTCTTGTCGATAACCGTCAAATTTGACTATCTGAAGTGTCCCAAAAAAAATCATAGTGAAAATGCTAAGATGACTTGTGTTGGATTACTGAGAGGGAGGGGGTAAATAAGTAATGAGCAATTTATACCACTTATTAATCCTTTAAACCATAATGTATATTATTTCAAATTATTCAACAATGTTCATCATTTCATCATCAACATAATATTGCATCATAAACATTAACATCCATCAGATCATAAAGAAAAATAATAAGGACATCCACACGATACACAATACATCAATATTTACGTGGAAACCCAATTAAAGAGAAAACCATGGAAATCTTTTCTTATATTTCAAGAATTACATTCAAGGAAGCACCAACTTCCAATTCTCTAGCTCCAACTGGAAGGAGGCTCCAACCCCCTAGTTTCTCAAGCTCCAACCTGAATGAAGCTCCAACTCCTTAATTCTCTATCTCCAACCAGAAGGAGGCTACAACCCCCTAGGTTCTTCGACTACAACTGGAAAGTGGCTAGAACCAACTAGTTATTAGGCTCCAACCTGAAGGAAGCTCCAACTCCCTGATTCTCCAGCACTAACTGGAAGGAGGATACAACCCCCTTTCCATTCTTCATCCTGCTACCCTGAAATATAAGTGTCAAATAACTTATGAAACCATTGACACACTGTCATTGTCAAAAATACCACTGTAAACCTATACCAATTTGTGCCAACAATCTGTAACTAACTTGTACCAATAACCTATAGTTAACATGTACCAATAACTAGTAATCCGCCTATACCAATAACATGTACCAACATATACCAACAACCTGTACCAATTATCTCCTCAATAGATCAGATCTGATAACATAGATCTCATACCCAATATCACAAAAATATCACTCAAACCGTGTGCATCTATGTCTCTCTAGTCATGTCCCATACATGTGCATACAATCATAATCGTGTGTAATAAATACTCACATGAACTAGCCATCAACCCCTCATTGATATGCATCCTCAAACTAAACCAAAAAATTCAGCAACACATCACAACCAAAATCCCTCAACCATGTACCACAAAAACCCTCAACCATGTACCACGAAATACAAGATATGCTTCAACACTCAAATGAACAAGATGTACCAATGATAAATACCAAACATACCAACACTATATTTCTATAGATTTATCTCATACAGTAAGTGCCATATGACCAACAGTCTCTCTAGGGAAAATCCTCAATCCCCCATAACCATATCTCATGTAGACAATAATATCCAACTACACATAAGAATATGACATACCTTTTGAACTTGTAGATAGATCTGTTGTACTTGATAGAACTTCTTGGGAACTTTTTTTCAGAATCTAGGGACCTTGCACCCTCATATACTCAAGTTTTCATGACCTTTTTCACATGTATGCAACCTTCCCTATTTCATCCTGTGGATGTACACGAACTGGCATTTTTTGGTCCACGTATGTACATGACCTGGCCTTCTACCCTCATACAGCTTCATAAAACTAGGGTTTTCTGAAACTCTGCAACTTCAAAACTTTCACCATCAATCCTCCTTTGCTACCTCAGACTTGTATAACCTCAAATGTATCAATGAGTACATGCAATAAACCTTTCACAAAATATCATATATTCAATGTCCTCAATAGGTGCTAATAGGAGATCCTTGCTCTCTTATTTATACTCTCCAAGTAGCTTCCTCTAGGGGTTATCTTCTAACAGTTTTACCCAACTTCCTTTTTTTAGAGCTAACCCACTTCTAACTACTTTGTCTAATTACAACCACTTTATCCACAAATAGTAAACTCGCCACTTCTAGTTGCAACTAATTTATTTTTAATTATTTTCTTTTTGCAACAATGTAACTCATGATTAACTCCTAGTTACAACCACTTTGGCTAGTAAACTTCTTCTAGGAGATTCTAGAATAAATTGATTGTGTTGACCTTCTAGGGGCTTCTAGATAAATCATGAGGGCTCTACACCTTTATTAATCCATATCTCCTCAACCGTGAGGAACTATGTGATGTATAACATATCACCAGAAACAAAACAACATGTACTATCCATCTAGAATAGTCTCACCTAAAAATTCACTAATATTCATTACATTATTCCTCAACCAAACTTGGGTTTCTTAACTATACTTATGGAGCTACCCGAATTTTCTATCGAACATACTCAAGGTTTGACATAAATATATAAGGGTTTACATCAATCTACAATATCACAATATCACTCTCCAAGGGTTGATATCAATGACAACCAAATATCCATCAATCTAAACCAATTGTATGGCAATCTCCACCTTTGGCATTGATGGAAACACTTAGTCATGATAACACATGCTCATACTCATCAATGTTTCTATCTCTCCCCCTTTGACATCAATGGAAAAGGTTATCTCTCCTTGGGGTTACTCCCCCTTACTAAACTCTCCTTGGGGTTGCTCCCCTTGTTTGCACCATCCTTGGGGCTTCTCCCCTATCTAAATTTTCCTTGGGACCACTCCCCCTATCTTCATTCCTCTGATTACTCTCTCTCTCCCTTTGACAAAGGATTAACTTCCCCTGTCGATATGACACTATACCTTCTCTAACCAACCCCCCTATGGGTGTGTCTCCCTGTATGTATGCTACTAATATTCCTTTCTGAAATTATCTCTCTGATGAATTCTTTGCACATTGTTGTGTAGATCAATATAGGTCTTCTTGTACCTACTCCTTTTGGAGTTATTTTCCATTGGTTCTTCCTTGAGTAATCAACTAACATGTATAAAAATAATTCAAGAATAAGCATTCAAATATTCTTATATCATTAACATCCATTATGATAATATTCCTTTATCTTTGTAGTATCCCTTCTATATCTGATCTCGGACAAACATACATGTAGTCTCTCCTCAGATCCTGCAACCTGGAATACATTTATTCCTCCTTTCCCTTTATACAGATATGAGCTCTATATATATTGCAACACATGGGTATCCACTCCCTTCATAACTGCAAGTCATGGATGTACGCAGCTATCCTCACTGCAACTCGTGGACTACCACAAACTCACCCAATGTCACTGTCACTATCTCTGTTTTTGTCAACTGTACCAATCACTCTATCACTCAATTGTCTACAATGTTGACCCATCTGTCTCAGCTACTGCATAGACCCCCCCAATCTAATATTGATATTACTTGGGAGTCTCCAAGTCGAATGGCTGAAAACAATACCTACTCTGATGCAATGTAATCTTCCTCTTCGTCTGTGAATACATATTCCTTTTCATGCTTTTCCCGAATTCTATCATCATCTTGAGTTTTGACATTTTATTCACCTTCTAATTGAGTTCCAACACTTTTCTCTTTTCTTGAAAATTCATCATGATCTTGTGCTAATGCAAATCCTGAAAGTATGATTCCTTGGACTCGTTCTTCATTTACATGCTCCTCTTGTTTTTCACTTCTTCTCCAAACCTTCTTATGTCTCTCATGGGAGGCTTCATCATTCTTCTACAATTTCGAGCTATGTGTCCATAGTTGTGGCATTTGTAACATTCAATATTTTGTGGGGCCACATAACCATTTCTTGCCTAATTATTTATTTCATAAGCCCTACAATCTGTAACCTTATGTCCAATGTTAGTACAATAAAAAACAATGACCATAAAATAAATTTACATACCTGGGAGTGAATGATTTTCCTTGAGGTGTAGTCCTTCTGTAATTCTTCCTTGGTTGATCAAGATCTTCTCTTTGGTTGTTTCTTTCACAATGATTGGAGATTCCTTGTTGCTTAAATGTAGAGGGTATTCTGTATTCATTTATTTCTTATTCATGTTGACCATGATTCCTTCCTTTGAGAACTTCTTCATAACGCTTTTGTTCTGTTTCTTTCATCATGAAGCTTTAACCTTTCTCAGCCTGTATTTGGTTTTATTCTAGTCTGGAATTGTTATAGTATGGCCTTTGATTGTTGATTATCTTATCCAATGTCCTGGGGTTATCTTGTTGCATGCCTTCTTCTGAAGATCTTTTCTTAGAGTGATTGCTTCTTCTTCCAACCTTTCAATCACCTTCTCCTTCTCTACTAGATGAATTTTGAGTATTTCTTCAATCCTTTTGTCCTCTTATACCTGGACTTTAAACTTCATAGGTTAACTTCCTCTGAGTTGAGATTCTGAGTTCCTTTTAGTTCTTTCTTGAGTGACGTTTTTTCTTTCTTTCTTTCCTTAGTTCTTCTAAGGCACTAATTAATTCTTCTCTGAGATCGACTTCACCTTATTCTTTTGAACCATCAGAGTTTCTTGTTTGATTTTCCCTAGCCATAAATAGTACCTTCTTTTCTGAATCATTGTCACTTTCATCATCTTCATTAGATGAGGAACTGTCTTCTCTTGAGTATAGATTTTTCTTGAATACTTTCCTTTTGTTTTTCAAGTTTCCCTTTTGATATTTCTTTTCTTTCTTGGTCTCTTCCTCTTCATCACTATCTGAAATCCTGGCATAAGGACACTTATTTCCAAAATGATCAATTTTACCACAATTAAAACATTTCAATAGAAGTTTACCTTTATATTTACATGTTCCCTTTTGCAACTTTCTTACAAATTTTTCCATTCATTCATCTCCTTTTGAATCATCGTTGCAACTACATTCTGACTTTGACTTTTTCTTGCTCTTTTTCTTTGTCTTCTTGGATGCTTTGAATGATGCTTCCTTTGAAACTAGGTTCTCCTATTTTGTTCTCATTTCAAAAGCGGTGAATATTCCATTTAGTTCATACATGCTTATCAAAATTAGATCTACTCTTTCTAATAGTGTTGAGATCTTAGGATCAAATCTCATTGGAAGAGAACTTAGTACTTTTTGAACAATTATAGATTAATCAACTTCTTATACCAATTCTTTAATTGCATTCACTGTTTCATCAACTCGTAAAAAGTAAGCTGCAATATTTTCATCTTCCTTCATCTTGAACTGTTAAAATTGACCTCTATAAGTTTGAAGCTTCACTGCCTTGACTTTGGCGTCTCCTTCATAAACTTTCTAAATTTTATCCCAAATCTCCTTTGCGGAATTGCAATGCACGACTTTGACATATAATGAATCAACTAGACCATTTGGGATGACATTTTTGGATTTCAAATTATTTTCACTGAGTTTCTTTCCATTTTCATCTATTGGAGGAGTGGCAGGATATTTATATCCATCTAATACTGATTTCCAAACATCACACCCCTATTCTTGTACATATGTTTTCATCCTTCTGCTCCAAAATGCATAGTTCTATTCATCAAACTATGGTATTCATACATATTGTTGCTCTCCATTATCTACATTCTAGTGGTTAAATTGTTTCCTGAAGGAACCTTCTCTGATAGTAATTGTTGAATTACTGAGAGGGGGGGTGAATCAATAATGAGAAATTTATACCACTTATTAATCCTTTAAACCACAATGTATATTATTTCAACTTATTCAAAATGTTCATTAGTTCATCATCAATACACTATTGCATCATAAACATTAACATCCATCAGAGGATAAAGAACAATAATAAGCACATCCACACAATACACAGTACACCAATATTTACATGGAAACCCAATGCAGGAGAAAACCATGAAATTATTTTCTTATGTGTCAAGAATTACATTCAAGGAAGCACCAACTTCCAATTCTCCAGCTCTAACTGGAAGGAGGCTCCAACCTCATATTTTCTCAGGATCTAACCCAAAGGAAGCTCCAACTCCCTAATTCTCTGGCTCCAACTAGAAGGAGGATACAACCCTCTGGGTTCTCTGACTACAACCGGAAGGTGGCTACAACCTCCTAGTTCTCAAGTTCCACCTTGAAGGAAGATCCAACTCCCTGATTCTCCGGCACCAACTGGAAGGAGGCTACAACCCTCTTTCCTTGCCCCATCTTGTTGCCCCTGAAATATAAGTGTCGAATAACTGATGAAACCATAACCATACTGTCACTATGAAATATACCACTGTAAACTTGTACCAATATGTGCCAACAACCTGTAACCAATCTGTACCAATAAGCTGTAGTCATCCTGTTCCAGTAACCAATAATCAACTTGTACTAATAACCTGTACCAACATATACCAAAAACATGTACCAATAATCTGCTCAATAGATCAGATATGATAGCATAGATCACATACCCAATATCAAAAAAATATCACTCAAACCATGTGCATCTATGTCTCTCTAGTCATGTCCCATACATGCGAATACAATCATAATCATGTGTAATAAACCCTCACATGTACTAGACATCAAACCCTCACTGATATGAAGCCTAAAATTAAACCAACAACTTTGGCAACACATCACAACCAAAACCCCTCAACCATGTACCAAGAAATACAAGTTATGCTACAACACTCAAACCAACAATATGTACCAATGATAAATACTAGACATACCAACACTATATTTATGTAGATTTAGCTCATACAGTAAGTTCCATACAACCAACAACCTCTCTAGGGAAAATCCTCAATCTCCCATAACCATATCTCATGTAGAAAATAATATTCAACTACACATAAGAATATGACATACCTTTTGAACCTGTAGATACATTTGTTGTACTTAATCACTATAGAACTTCCCGGTAACTTACTTTTAGACTCTAGGGACCTAGCACCCTCATATACTCAAGTTTTTATGACCTTTTTCACATGTACACGACCTGCCCTCTTTCAGCCCGAGGCTGTACGTGACCTAGATTTATGTGGCTCGCGTATGTACGTGACCTGGACTTCTAGAATCCGCATACAGCTTTAGAAAACTAGGGTTTTCTAAAACTTTGCAACTCCAAAACTTTCTCCATCAATCCTCCTTTGCTACCTCAGACTTGTGTAACTTCAGATGTATCAATGGGTACCTGCAATAAACCTTTCACAAAATAATAGATATTAAATGTGCTCAATAGGTGCTAATAGGATACCCTTGCTCTCTTATTTATACTCTCCAAGTAGCTTCCTCTAGGGGTTATCTTCTAACAGTTTTACCCAACTTCCTTCCTTTAGGTATATTCTATGGGATGAGAGGTATCAAGCTAGAAAAATGATTTAAGAGTGAAGCTTCAAACTTGAGAGGAAGTCTCCACCTCTCTTGAACACTCTTCAATAGACCAAACTCTTAAATAATCAGCAATAAAGTTAAGTGTTATGAAAATTATCCATCATTAGGGTGAAAAGTATTTCATGATCTCTCTATCTCAAGTCACCATTTATAGGCTTTGTGACCCAAGCCATTTGTCTATCTCATGCAAAATTGTTATTTTATAATTTACTAATTACTTATTATTCACCCACCCACTTGTCACTCACATGTACAAGTGCCCAAGTAATTCCTTATATAAAATAATGATTAATCATCACCCAACTACCAAATTTCATATTTTTACTTGTAACAACCCCTAGCTAAACTGAGGATCATTACTACATGAAAAACACATAAAAATGAAATTTTTTCTGCTAACTAATTTCCTATAGATTATTAGCTTTGAATTATACATAAATTTAACTATTGTATGATACCATTAAATAAATGCATCTACAACATGCCAAAAACAACATGAATGTAGTTTAAATAACTCAACATGACAACATATAAATCATTCTCAAACACAGAGGTAATACGAGACAATTAAACTCTTAATGCAACATGAAAACAAGATAAAACACTTATCTTTTAAAAATGGTTGTGCAACCAACTACTTGGGACAAACGTTCCACACAACCATAAACTTGTTGTTCTAAATGTCAATAACAATTCAACCCTGATCTAGTGCTAGCAATCTACAAAAGAGGGTGGTCTCTCACTTTCCACCCACGGCTTAGAAATTACACAACCCTCTGATATTCTCCTACAACTATCCCAATTTTTTACTGTCTCTCTTCCTATCGAAATTTTCAACCCAAGGAATGTACCCCTTCACTACTCTTAGTCCATCAGGCATCCCATTCATTTATCAAGGTCTCTCTAGCATAGGTGACCATGAATATCTCTACTGGGAAACTCAAGGGAGCTCGTTGCTAGGAAACCTACCAGGAAAACAACAACAATCACTTGTTATTACAGTGCAACTCACACGAGATTTCACTCTTCAATCTTGACAACCTGGATTTTTAGTCTTCTTCTCCAAACATGCTCTAGAATTCTCCCCCCATGGTTGCTCCAGCTCCAAGCTCTTTTTTCTCTCTCTCTACTTGTTGTTCATGCAAAAAACATTGACTGTCTAAAATTGTTGTAACTTCCCATATGTGTTTCCCCTCTTTGTTTGTTTGATTGACTTACACACTTCCCCAAGATTATTGTACTCATCCCCCATGCTCCCAATAATTGTTGGATTATTGAGGGAGGGGGGGAATCAATAATCAACAATTTATACACTTTTAACCACAATTTATATTCCTTTAACTTATTCAACAATGTTCATCAGTTCATCATTAATATGTTATGGCATCATATAACATTAACATCCATTAGTGCATAATAAACAATAATAGACACATCCACAAAATGCACAATACACCAGTATTTTTCGTGGAAACCCAATGCGGGAGAAAACCACATAATTATTTTTTTATATTTCTTTCAGAATTACATTCAAGGAAGCACCAACTTCCAATTATCTGGCTCCAACCAGAAGGAGGCTCCAACTCCATGTGTTCTCCAGCTCCAATTGAAAGGTGGCTACAACCATCCAATTCTCTGGCTCCAACCAGAAGGAGGCTCCAACCCCCTAATTCTCAGGATCCAACCCGAAGGAAGCTCCAACTCCCTGGTTCTCCAACTCCAACCGGAAGGTGGCTCCAACCACCTATCCTTTCCCTGTCCTTCCGCCCTGAAATATAAGTGCCAAATGTAGACAATCTGTCATTGTCACTAAATCAATCATTGTCACTGTCACTATGTCACTGTTAACCTGTAACAATCTGTACCAAGCAACATGTACCAAGAACCTATAGCAATACATGTACCAACAACTTGTAGCAATACCTGTACTAACAACCTTTAACCAACAACATGTGCCAATAACTTGTCACAATAATCTCATCAACCAATCATGTACATCAACAACTAGCACAACATGTACCATCAAAAGTGCATCAACCATGCACATCATAACACCTCACAACCATCACCAATACCAATATAGCTATGCCACATCAAGCATAAAACATGTGCCAATATCACTACAAATATGTCCAACAAGATTACCAACAAGTGCCTCTAACAATGTACCAAGCATGTAGAAATTATGTATCAATAACAAGTCAAACTATGCCTCATCAAGATGTACCAACATTACCATACCATACACCTCATGTATATGCCAACTCATCAACTAAGTGTCTCATCTATGAACTCAACATATACCTCAATCATATAACAAAACATACATCAAGACAACCAATAAGAGTCATCTAGCAATGCACACAAATCCATAAGACAAATACTATAAACCCTTACATAAAACCATGTGTCAAGCCTCACTGTTATGTAGCCTCAAGCATGTACCATGTCATGACCAAATGTAACCATCAAAACATGAATACAAACATGCTTGTAACTCTGTAACAGACCTAGTGTATGTGATCACAGACCTGTAGACCTTCCTTAACTTCAACAACAAGTGACTAGCATTTTCATCAAACTTTACTTTAGTCTCACATGTCTAATTTTGGATTAGTCAACAACCCTAACTTGAAACACTCATAACTTTGTACATGTAATGAATAAAGGTCTGAAAATGGTACACAATGTTATTCAGTGTCTTGTCTGCAATTCCTCCAAGTTTCACTACTTGGAACCTCCTAGAAAAATAGTTATAGCAAAAATGGCAGACCTTTCTGAAGTCACATCCCATAAGGATGTTACAATAAGAAAACTTAAAATATGTATATAGTTCATAAATAATCCTACAATAATGGGTGCATAGCCAAAATGTTTTTACAAGCTAAAACATCTAATTAGAAAATAAAAACACCAAATCTATTATCCTAGACCATTTTCCCATTCAAATTCCCCATATGGAAGTTGTTTGGATACTTTCATGTAAATATAATTTAAATTAGCTACATCTCTTTGTCTCATTAATCCACCTCCATAAACATGAAAAAATGTTACATTAAAAAATAAATAAAAGTTTGTATTTGAAATTAGAATTTCATTCGAATTTCATAACATGTAGGATAAAAATTATATATCTTATTGTATATCTCTATTGTAGGTGGCATTAATGATGGATCCTCTTGAAGATGCTTAGTGTGATTCCATTCATGTGCCCAAATAATAGTTCCATTTACATGTTTTTATATCTTTTCCTTTCGACAAAGATATTATTTACAAACTAAAATTTATATATAATAATACATTTAGTTTTCTAAAATGAAATCAAAGTTGTATTCAAAATCGTTTCAAAACTTATACTCGATTAATAAAAACATTGCTCACCATTTAATGCATTTAGTTTTCTAAAATGAAATCAAAGTTGTATTCAAAATCATTTCAAAACTTATACTCGATTTTAAAATCATTTCTAATAAATGAAATGAGGTTGTTTATTGTCAATTCAAAATGAACAACACCACCCTTGTCTCTAGTTCATACTTTCTAAACTTGAAACAACTTGGAACATGAAAAGAAACATAGGCTTACATAATCTAATGTGAATTTTTATACATATGCATAACTTTTTTTTTTTTTCAAAAAAAAAATAACTCAAATTATATTGATATAATTTTTTTACATCTACAACGCAAAGATACAAGAAAGATTGATCTTATAGACCAACTCTCACTTTCCAGAGGCTCTATCCCACTATCTAATACATAAATCAGAGCTTCTCAAGCAAAAGAGAAACTCAGGGCCTAAAAGGATGAATAACACTGCCCCCATAACAAAGGCATAAGGTCTCATACCAAAAATAAAAGCAAAAAACAATCAACTCCAACAAAGGAACAATTCCACAATTTATTTATTTATTTATTTTTATTTTTAAAAATTTGGTGGCCCTTCCCTTTCACCATCCCAAGTGTAATATATCAATCACCCTTTAGGCGCTTCGAGAGCTCTTTTAGACAAAGTATCAACCTCTTCATTTGATTCCCTATATATGTGTTGAAAATAGGATCCTTGGAAAATTTTCTCCATGTTCCGAACTCTGCGTTTCCAACCTTTGAT
This sequence comes from Picea mariana, assembly GCA_032191745.1. Classification (NCBI taxonomy): domain Eukaryota; kingdom Viridiplantae; phylum Streptophyta; class Pinopsida; order Pinales; family Pinaceae; genus Picea; species Picea mariana. The sequence goes on from JASDQU010738679.1 coordinate 102,186, forward strand.
TTTGGTAGCATGTAGATTGCCCTTTTGTTGTAGCCACTCGATAACCACCTTAGAGTCCCCCAACATCTGAATATGATGAATATCCAGGAGTTTTGCCATAATAAAAGTTGTTCATGCTCCAACTAACTCAGCCTTAGTATTGGAACCTCCTCCGCAATTGAAAAACCACCTAATATCTGGGTAATAAAGTCTTTTCAAGGATCCCCCTGCCCCACAAATTGCTCCCCCATTTATGGACGCCCCATCGAAGAAAGACAACGTGTATCCATTTACAGAAGAAATCGGACTCAATCTTAATGTATTCTGCCTACACTATGAATGTTTGCGGGAAAATCAATTTAATGTTATGTAGACAACGACATTGAGAGAGGGATCTTTCCCTTCAAATAGCACTTTGTTACGCTCCTTCCACAAGAACCAACAAATCAACAAAGGAAGTTTCTTTGGCGCAACTTTGTTCTGAAGCCAAATCTCCATAAAATCGTTTAAATTTTGTCAACTTATACACATGTAAATGTAATAGATGTTGCCTTATCAACTTGTAAGTCCAAGATATACACAATTTTATATTTACAAGTAAACATAATAATTTTAATAAAAATGTCTCACAATCATATAATTTGTAATTTATGGAAATTCGAAAAAGTTATAATAATAATAATTTAATCAAAATAAGATATCATGTGATGCTATTATGTTATTAATAGAAAACAAATGAATTATTATTGACCATTTTTAAGATTTTTAATTTCAATTTTTATAAATAATAATATTTTTGTCAATACATACTACATACTACTACCTATGATTGTAAGATAACATATTTTTTTGGATCACAATATTGAAATTATATACTCATAATTAAGCACCATAATGGTGCCCTCACCACTCAGGTCGATCGTTCTTACTCGCTTTGCAATCCAGTTATCTCTAAACTTAACCGAAGCATTCGCAGCGGGAACCATGGACTTCGCCTTTAACATAATATTTATTATTGCTATAATTCGGCTTAGGGAACGGCGGCTCCGAGGATATGTTTCAGTAAGGGCCTTTTTTCTTTGATGCGTTATTAAATTGATATATTTCTGTGTCAATTTTTTTTTAAATTAAGCAACAAAAATATAAAATAATAATATTTATTTTTTATTTAGATATAATTTTTAAGTAATAAATAATAGTTGATTGAAATTAAAATTAAGTTTGATATATTCATATTTATTGAAAAATAAATAAGTTATTAATTATTGTTTCTATCGTGAAAATATATTTGAGCAAAAACATGATTCGAATAAAAAATTGAATACATATTCTAGATAAGACATAATTTTCTATGATATTTAGAATTTACTTGTCCCAACTCCCCATACTCAAGCTTATCTTTCCAAGAAAAAAGAAAACAAATCAAAATCAAAGAGATGGAATTTCCAAAAGGAATAGAGTTTGGACATTGACCTTGATCAAAATATGAGATAAATCAAGACCTCCAAGCATTGATTAGGGAATCCACCTCTTTCTCGAGGATAAAGCAGAGTATATGGATCCAAGTCTTTCCTCCTGGAGGGAGGTCATGGTAGATGACTCTCCTCTAGGTGGAACAAAAAGACATTATGAATCTGATACATCCAAGTGATGGCAAAAAGTTAAAAACAAGACTTAGAGGAAAAAGAGAAAGATTGAGGATTATTTTATAAAGGGAAAGAAATGAAATGTACATTACTAAGATAATTTTAACACTGTAAGTGCAATATGCACATGTATTTTCTTTTATTTGTATCACGCTTTAGTGGATGGAGAATGTGATTTTTATTCTATAATGCAATAGACGCTGTGATTTTTTTCTTCAAAAAATAAAAGGATTGTTTTGAATAGATGAACATCTTTCAATAATAATTTGTTTCATATAGTCCAATGGGTTATCTGAACTAGTTGTCACCAATGTTTGTGGAAATTTGGCTAATTCTATGATGACAAGTTTACTAGGGATGCCATTTGAAGCATCTTAGGTTTCCTTGGGAGGTTTTTCTTAAAGAAAATGTGTTTCAAATTGTACATTGTGTACATAATTGACATAGGATTATATGTTTTTAAATTAAACATTCTACACATTTCAAACATAAAAAAAATAGATAAATAATGATTTATAAAGAAAATAATTCCGTTAAAAATGTTTCTCCTATCTAACGAATGTATGCAATATTCTTTTTTTGAAAACTTTAATGCAAGAATTGCAAATAAACAAGTCATAATCATAAGCAACATCTCTAACCTTGACCCTATGTGGCTAGAGGAGCATCTTGATTTGACTTGCACTTACAAGAAGCTCTCAAGATTCAATTAAAAACTTGTTTGGTGTGGTGTTTGTTATTTATGACTTTCTTCCATGGTCTTCATAATAGTGTAATTGACCATACTATTTCTTCCATCTCATTAGTTCATCAAATTATTAAATTTTTTTATTTTAGAGAATCACGAGCTTGATTCATATCAAAGTCCCATGTATTCCTAACTCAAAACATAGAATTTGTTAGGAAGCTCAATGAAGAGGATATTAATAATGAATTAATTCACCTATTTTTTTATAAAACCAAAATTGACCTTTTCTTAAAGGATTTTGTAAATAATTCCAACATCCCCCCCCNTATCATGCTTTAGTGGATGGAGAATGTGATTTTTATTCTATAATGCAATAGACGCTGTAATTTTTTTCTTCAAAAAATAAAAGGATTGTTTTGAATAGATGAACATGTTTCAATAATAATTTGTTTCATATAGTCCAATGAGTTATCTGAACTAGTTGTCACCAATGTTTGTGGAAATTTGGCTAGTTCTATGATGACAAGTTTACTAGGGATGCCATTTGAAGCATCTTATGTTTCCTTGGGAGGTTTTTCTTAAGAAAAAATGTGTTTCAAATTGTACATTGTGTACATAATTGACATAGGATTATATGTTTTTAAATTAAACATTCTACACATTTCAAACATAAAAAATTAGATAAATAATGATTTATAAAGAAAATAATTCAGTTAAAAATGTTTCTCCTATCTAACGAATGTATGCAATATTCTTTTTTTGAAAACTTTAATGCAAGAATTGCAAATAAACAAGTCATAATCATAAGCAACATCTCTAACCTTGGCCCTATGTGGCTAGAGGAGGATCCTGATTTGACTTGCACTTACAAGAAGCTCTCAAGATTCAATTAAAAACTTGTTTGGTGTGGTGTTCGTTATTTATGACTTTCTTCCATGGTATTCATAATAGTGTAATTGACCATGCTATTTCTTCCATCTCATTAGTTCATCAAATTATTAAATTTTTTATTTTAGAGAATCACGAGCTTGATTCATATCAAAGTCCCATGTATTCCTAACTCAAAACATAGAATTTGTTAGGAAGCTCAATGAAGAGGATATTAATAATGAATTAATTCACCTAATTTTTTATAAAACCAAAATTGACCTTTTCTTAAAGGATTTTGTAAATAATTCCAACATCCCCCCCCCCTAATAATAAAAATATTGAAGATTTGAGCAATTTTTTAAAATTGTGTAACAATGCAGAGGTGCAAAAAATGGTGATTCTAGGGTCTTACATGCATTGGTAGGGAGAGAAGGAGTTTTGTAGCTCCCTGGTAGGGGAAAAGGAAAATTAAGGTTTCACATCAAGGAGGTTCTGTCTCCAGGGATGCCAGATCCCAAGACAGACAAAGCCTTGGGGGAAGGGTTCACATAGGAGTCTCGAAAGTCATTTAAGGACGTGGTCAAAGGAAACCCCTAAAAAAGGGGCGAGGATGTCGATATGGGTGGAGTATGTAAAGGGTAGACATAAACATCTAAGCATGAGACAAACCTGTCAAATCAAAGAAAGCACGAGAAGGAAACAAACTTGAAAAATAAAAAAAAATGGCTTCAGAATGGATGCTTACCTAAGAGGCGTAAAATAGAGAAGGAGAAAGAGGAGAAAGGAATTCAGGGGAAAGAAGTAGTGATGAAGGGAAAACTAAGTTCAGTCACAGACGTAGAAGAGGAATCATAAATGGAGATGACCCGGGATATGGAGCTATAGGAGACTGAAATAGATCTACCTACCATGAGGGAGATTCATGGGGTACAAACAATCAACAACCTTACCATAGCTTAGCTAAGGATATTAAAAAAAGACCTAGAAAAAGGGAAGGGGGAAGGATCCAATCTTGGGCTAGGATCCTC
>JASDQU010738680.1:57006-69624 GCA_032191745.1 Picea mariana
TCTTCAAAAACCTATGCTCTGATACCAACTTGATCTAAAAATGAAGAAGACTTGTATTCTTGAAATTATTTGCAAGTAAAATTTATGTGTTAAAATGCAAATGGATCAACTTTGCAACACAACTTTAATAGGATTTACTCATTTAAGATGCATAGAAAAAACAACAATAACAGTGAACAGAAAACACATAACACAACAAATGATAAAGGAGTTCACCCCTCTCTTGGGCTACATCTCCTGGTCCAGCTTCCAATGGATCATTTGTATTATTTCTCAAAGTGCTCAAAAATGTGCTTTACAATGCTCAAAATATCAAATAGACTGCTCAAATGGCTTCAGAACGTCCAAAACCCCTAGCTGGGCTTTTTCGGCACCTTGTTTGGCCAAAAATTGAAGAAGATAGGCTTCCTGGAAGTCCCCCTTCAAACTTGTTGTCTCTACATCTACAAAATGCACCCTTGTTGGCTCAACCTAGCCCACACGCATATTTAAGCGTTAAAACTTAGCACCGGACGTAACCGCGTGAATCGTGCAAACTGTAGGATGGTTACGGGTGCACCTAGCCCTTAACCGTCAAGGGAAAGTTCGTATGACCCATATGACTGCGTGCAAGTGCAAACATAGGCCATCGTTTCCATAAGTCAATGGTTAAAGGAAAAGTGGCGGGTCGTTTGTATAACCATTGAAACCAAATCAAAACGCAACCATGCGCATGCCAAATGGTATATCTATGGGTCATATGTTAACGCAATATGCGACCAGGGGCTGGGGCTAATCCCCAGCCCGGTCGCGCCCCAACTATCCACATATGCAAACATATATAAATATATTGCCATATATATAACAAGGACCAAACAGTGGCATGCCAGTTGGTGGCCCTTCCCAAGTCTCTTCCCCCTGCATAGAGGTCGCAGGGTCGACTCCGACCAACAACACAATTTTAAACCAATGTAGATATGACACGTGGCGGCCATTGACTAGGCCACATGTCACCATCCAGTTCACTTCAAAGATGCCACGTCACATGCCAACTATCCACACAATTGTCTACCATGTGTCGTATGGATTGCCACGTCAGCAGCCGTACGGACTGTACGGACTGTACAATCAACACCCCTTTTTTGCCTGTTTGTCATTTTTAACAGAACATGATATCTCTCGCTCTCGACATCTGTTTGAACCCAAATGAGTTGCGTTGGGTTCGTAATGACGAGGCCTATGCTCTCGTTCAATTTGAAGTGATTCCAAGCACTTTGAATTTTTGAGCAAAATTTGATCCCCTGGATCACCATTGTGGTGGTTTTGCCTATCATCCCTAGCTCATCAATCCTAGCCTAGGCAGTTGGCCAGGAGCCTGCTCTACATTCGTTGCTTCAACATTAATATACCTATGGATCTTAACGCCCTGCCTTTCTATGTGAGGATAATGAGCAAAGGACAAACCTATCAGCCGTCTACCTTCGTTGTTGTCCTTGGATGATTGGATCCTTTCGGTTCTCTTACTGTTGTCTACATTTTGTATTTGTATTCTGGCAATAGAAAAACGAATTGATTTATGTTTGCATTTTGTATTTGTATTCTAGCAATGGAAAAATGAATTGATTCATGTTTTCATTTTGTATTGGTATACAGGCAATGGAAAAATGAATTGATTCATGTCTGCATTTTGTATTTGTATTCTGGCAATGAAAAAATGAATTGATTCATGTCTGCATTTTGTATTGGTATTCTGGCAATGGAAAAACAAATTGATTAATGTCTGCAATTTGTATTTGTGTTCTGGCAATGGAAAAATGAATTGATTCATGTCTGCATTTTGTATTGGTATTCGTCCAATGAAAAAACGAATTGATTCATGTCTACATTTGGTATTGGTATCCTGGAAATAGAAAAATATTTTTGTTTTTAAATGTTGCCAGAGATTGTCATTTTAAATGCACACATTTTTCCTTCAAATGAGACCGAGATTGTTGTTTTAATTGCCCACATTTTTGCTTTCAGATGAGACTGATTTTACTATTTTAAATGCCCATGTTTTTGCTTTCAAATGAGACTGAGTTTGTTGTTTTAAATGCCCACGTTTTTGCTTTCAAATGAGACTGAGTTTGTTGTTTTAAATGCCCACGTTTTTTCTTTCAAATGAGACTAAGATTTCCATTTTAAATGCCCACGTTTTTTCTTTCAAACGATAGACTGAGTTGCTGTAGAAATCACCCACGAATTTATCCTTTAAATCTTAAATTCACTTGCCGGAATGACCACAGTTTTAGTAAATAAAAATTGATTGTCTGCATGTTGAATTCTCCCACACTTTTTTTTGCTCTTAAATTCATAACTGACTTGCAGTAATGACCACGATTTCGCCTTCAAACTATGACTAAGTTTTCTTTTCAGTGATGGACTGTGTTGATGTTGATTGGATATGTTGCCTTTAATTGTTGAGTTGTTGTCTACTAGGCGTGATTGGACACCATGTGGGCACTGCATTTTTGCTAATTTTTCTACAACAAATTAAATGGATAACTGTTAGTTAAATGCATTACTATTGCTAGATTCATTGCTATGCAATGGTCTCATTAATTTCCTTGATTGTTGCCAGCAAATAAAATGGATAACAATGAGTTAAATGCCTTGCTATTGTTGTATTACTTGTTAAGACAACAATCATGTAAACTACCTTGTTAGTGTGCTTTTAATTGTCATGTTAATGGTCATGTAATTGCCTTGTTATTTCTATATTAATTGTTAAGTAACCACTATGTTAATTTCCACGATAAATTGCTCCAACCTTGCTAATAGTTAGTAGTTTCCTTCTAATATTATTAGACAGATAGTATTGTTAGTTCGGTCAATATAACTAGAATACATGCTAATATTTAATTGATCATAAGTGTTATAATGGTAGAATTCCACTTTAATATTGTAAATGTTGTTATTTAAGTTAATGTCTAGTTGGGTGGAGAATTTGGATTAACATAGACTTGACTGATTAGGTTGTGTTAAAGATTAAAATTTGATTGATAAGTAAGGAATGGATTGCAAATTTTAGACTCACTAGATTGAATTTTAATTAAGGGTAGAGGGCATTTATAATTATGGTTTTAGTATTGACCACTTAGATTTGCAAAATTAATTGTATTAATGTTTATTTAGTGGACGCATTATTGTCTAATTGTAACATGATGTGTCCTGTTAGAATGGAAGCCTTGTTAAAATTGAATGTAATCATAGACCAGTTAGATTGGGTGATTGGTGGGGGCGGGGACATTGTCATGTGGGCTGGCGTCACCCCTTGTCTTTGTCCTCTTGTGTCTCATCAACCTTTGTGTGCGGTAGGTATAGTATCCCAATTAGTATTCAGTTCCTAGATCATTGGAGTTTTCTTGAGTCTTGGTCCCTTTTGTTTTGCGCCAAGGTTATTGACGCATCTATCATCCGAGGAACGACATGATTCTTGATGAGGGGATCATGGCGCGCTCTGGGGGATAGCGGCGAACAAGATCTTGGCCAAAGTAGGTTCTTTTGTGTGACTTCTGATGAGCGTGCAAGTTGCTCTTGGCACAAGGGCCGAACGCCCTCAGGTGTTAGGTCCGTGTGCCTTGAGGTTCTAGTATTTGTTTGTCTAGGCCATGATGTCGGGATGGGGGTGTTGTCCCTTAGCTTGTAGGCGTGGTCATGTTTGCATCGAAAGGGTAGTCATCTTCCTTGTTATTTTGCGCATGTTTGCCAATTGTCTTGAGCCGGTGTGTGGTGTCATAGTAACTTGTTGCCTGGACTGCATGCTAGCATTCATCGTCAGTGGTTTGATTAAATTGTTGTCATCGTCTTAACTCTTGAAAATAAAAATGAAAACAAAAATAAAACAGTTTTGCTTGTTGTCATAATGATGGGGTTGTTACATATGATATCAGAGTGGGTTCAACCCGTGACTAGGGATCGCTACGGCATTTTTTGAAATGATTTGATTATTGTTTCTAATTGAGTTGACTTGTATGTATGTAGGTAATCATGGTTAGAGGATGCCACGGAGGCAGACGACGGGGTGCTTTAGAGGAGGCGCGACGCCTCCAGTAGCATCCATGCCTGAGGGATCTAACCCCTAGGGAGACGAATAGGTTGTCGTGCAGGAGCAGATAATAGTTGGTGATGTGGTCAGAATGATGAGATCTTTTCAGTGCATGTCTGAGGAACTGATCAGTCATTTGGATAGAGATAAGTCCAGAGCGTCGGCACCCCCTGAGGGTCGACTGCATGCTCCGGTTAGTATTGGTAGCATTCACAGGGAGCTCGAGAAGGTCAAATTTCCTGAGTTCTTTGGTGCCTCGGACGGCGTAGCCATCGAGGCATGGTTGGAGAATATGGCCATGTGCTTTGCACTTCGCGATTATACCTCCATCATGAAGGTCCACATGGCAGTATTCCAACTAAAAGGAAGCGCTCTTCTATGGTGTAAGACGCTCCTAGCACAACTGAACATGGTCGTCGAAGACGTGTCATGGGAACTGTTCGAGGAACAGTTCCAAGAGAGATACCTATCAGAGGAATTCATTGAGCGTCAGCTCAATGAGTTCAATGCCTTATGATAGGGAAGTCGTACAGTGCCTAAGTACGAGGCCCATTTTATGGAGCTACTCCGGTATGCTCCGCATCTTAACACTGAGAAACTTAAGGTCAACAGGTTTGTGTTCAGCCTTAACGGGAACATATGTGCCAAGGTTAGGATTTTGATGCCTCAAACCTTGCATGATGTCTTCCAGAAGGCCCTCATAGCAAAGGATGAGATTATCAGCGGGGGTCAGACTAGGACTCCAGTAAGACCAGCAGAGAAGGTGTCATCTGGTGCACAGTAGCATCAGACACCAACCAGACATACACAAGGGTATCATGTCTTCCAGAGGGGATCCACTTTCACTACACCTCGGTGATCGACACCTCAGTAGTGGACACCTTATCGGTGACCACAACATTAGCAGCAACGTTGACCACAGCAACAACAGTTTAGGTCTGTTTAGCAGAATAGACTAGTATTCCAGGCAAGTGGGCCGTCATCTTCTACTTCGGGTACCAAGACTACTGGGTCGAAGAAGGGGTTTTGGATGTGTGGGGAGCCACACTACCAGCGCGACTGCCCTATGGAGAGGACTAGAGCATCTGAATTAGCTGGACCCACTACCATGGGAGATATGGGCAAGGCCCATCAGATTCATGCAGCGATGAATAACCGCTAGGCAGAGCATCAGTCAACTTTTCTCGAGACAACAGGTACCGTCGCTAACCAGACCCTTAGCATTTTGATAGAACTTGGTTCTATCGAGAGTTTCATTTCTGGTGCAATGCTAAAAAGGATTAAGGTAAAGGAAATCAAACAGGATGAGTTTAGCTTCGTAGAGATCGCCTTGGGAGCCAAAAAAAAGGTTGGAGGAAAGGTTACGGGCTGTATCCTTAACCTGGGAGAGTTTGTCACCAGGTCCAACCTGTAAATCACGATCTTAGGATATTATGACATCGTGATCGGTATGGATTGGTTGGAATCGCATGACGCGATACTCAACTACAAGACGAAATGGTTGATCTTAGTCGATGATGAGGGACAAAGACATGTGATTGTAGGTCGGAACGAGGGATTTTCCATGAGGTTCATCTCTTCCTTGTAGATTCGGAAGAGCATGCACAAGGGGTGCAAGATTTATGCAATCCTTGTGTTAAACAAGAAGGGAGTGGGGGAAGGTCTAGAACACCTTCCGGTGGTGAGAGAGTTTGCAGACGTATTTCCGGAGGAGTTACCTAGGATGTTTCCGAAGAGGGAATTGTAGTTTACCATAGACCTAAAACTAGGGACTGAAATGATAGCAAGAACGCCTTATCGGATGTCGACCCCGAAGTTACAGGAGTTGAGAATGCAACTAAAGGAATTGTTGGACCTAGGACTGATACATCCAACTGTGTCACCCTGGGGTGCACCTGCTATTTTCATACAAAAGAAGGATGGGTCGTGGAGGCTCTACATTGACTACCGTCAATTGAACAAGGTCACAATCAAGAATCAATATCCGTTGCCAAGGATTGATGATTCCGGAGAAAGAATCAAATTGCTCCATCTCAAGTATCCATGTGATTGGGTCCTTGCTATCAAACTTCCTCATATCGATCTTAGGAACGTGGTTGGTCTTCAACCCAAAGTTGGAGTTTATCCACTCTTGATTCACCTTCCTTGTGTCCTCATCATGAATTTCATGGGATACATTTTCACTTTCAAGTGTCCTCTCTATTAGGAAATTTTGCAATCCTTCCATTATCTCCCCTTTTAAACCCTCCATCGTCTCTTGTAGTTCATCGTTTATTACTGTCTTCTTTTGTAAATCATTTATGTCCCTACGCATTTCTTCACCTTCATCAAGAGTCCATGTAGGATTTTCTAAAGGATTATTTGGTGTAGAAGTTCCATTTTTGGGTGGCATGTTGGCCAACTATCACTTTCGAACCTTGATTTTGAGGTGGTTCTGTTAGACAATCTTTCTTTTGTTGTATCTCCAAAGTTTCGTCCCTTCTGGGTATGAAAATTTATTTTTTGTACTTCTCCGATATTTCTTCTCTGCAATTCCATAGGTCTGATCAAAATTAGATGTGCCAAGTGGAATTTATGGTAACTTCCCCACAACTTGTTGATTTTCGGACTTTCTAGGATATCTCACTTGTCTAGCGTGCCCTGCACAAAATGATTGATATAAAATTTTGAAACTCATACCAAAAATACTACAGACTGTCCAATATCCAATGCAACTAGTCTCACTCAATTTGGATACTCTAGGAAGAAGTTATGATTTTTTTACCTGGAACACCTTCTTGAGACTAGTCAATAGGACTAGTCAAATACCCTATATTCCACAAGGTGTATCTAAAAATTTAAGATGACCTAGAAGCTTAACGTTTTACCATAGATACCTTAATAATTTCTATGAATAGCCTCCAGAGTTTAGGGTCTAAGACATTACATAAAAATTTTTATAGCGAAAATTCTACAGTGACTCAGTTTAGCATGATTCTAGAACCCTATCTTGCATAGGCTATATCTCCGAAAGTATAAGGTATCATGAGCTGAAATTTTAACCTAACATACCTTGATCCATCTACTAAATATCCTCCAAGTCTTTCCTTATTAAACTTTTTAGAAAAAACATTAGCGAAAATTCCAAGGTGTCTCAGATGTAGCATCGAAACCCCAAGACCTTGAGCTCTGATACCATATGTTAAGAACCAAATATCAATATAGCATAGAAAAACCTCAGAATAAGTACTCAACACCTTGAAAAAGAGAGAAATTCAGATAATAAGCCTCTTCGAGGGGGAAACCTCCTTATGCCCACAGAAATGTACAATTACAAGATGATTCCAAATGAAAATGTCTCCTTGGTATATATAGGAGACTAGGAGGTATAATTACAACTAATGGACTAAATCCAACATAAATAAAATAACATCACTAATGTAATATGCCCCAATTAATTGGTAATGAGCCATTATTTAGGGCTTAACAGTGTCCTTACATGACACGTGGGCCCATCATGATACGCTACGTCACCATAGGGTACAAAAGCTTATTCAACCACAGATTGACACTTGTTTATTTATTATGAACTAATTAAGTTACTTGATCAATATTTTATTCATATACCACTCCTCGGTATTCAATTATTTAATCCTTATTAGTCTTCATTAATTAAATACCCTCGTAAATACATTTTTACTCAGCTTAATATATTGACCTGGTAATTAATGAGGATTTACTTTCTCTCTCTCTTTTCCTTGGGAATGGTTTAGTGTTAATTTAATTATCCAAGTTATAAACACCTTATAGTGCAATTTATTAATTATATCATAATATAATTAATTGTATTGTAAAGCATCCAAATTATCTTAAAATATACTTAGATTCATTACAAAGCACCCAGATTGCAATATAATATTTTATTATATATTATTAATAAAATACGTGGGGGTTTCAAACCCCGAGCATACCTTGCAACATTCATGGATTTCCTCATCTTTTCTCCAACGGTTACGCTTTTAAAATATATCTTAGTATTAATATATATAAATATGTGGAGGGAGAAAGGAAATTATCTGGTATTTAATATTATAGTATCCCAAGCTCTTGCACTCTAAATTCTTGGACTCCATTCTTGTGTACCCATTTCTTTTATCCGATGATTAAACTCCAAAATTGCAAATTGTTTTGTTATTGAAATATACATATGACCATACAATACTAAGGCCATTGTTCTTCAACTCTTCACACTCTGATCATTCACCCCTTTTTCATAACTCCAACAGTCAGGCTCCGAAGGAAAAGGCGTTTATATATAATATTATATTATTTAACATTATAATTAAATCTCAAGTATTTCAAACCCTCTTCATGTGCTCACTTCTTATCTATCCAACAACCAATTACGATGTAGCAAAGTTTAATATTATGAAATTTATGTGTGACTTTGTAATCCTCAAGCTAATGAACTACGAATCCTTCGGAGTTTAAATCACGTGTGCTTCTCTTGTTGTCTGACATCCAATCACAAGAAAAGAAAGATTTAATATTATAAAATTTATGAATACATTATAACATTCAAGCCATCTCTCCGAAAGCTTCGGAGTCAAATCGTGCTTGCTCCTTTTATTTATCCGACGGCCAAACTTTGAGGAAAAAGGAAATTTTTATAACAATATTTATAAGTATTTATGTTGAAGAAATAAGAGGATATACATATATTTCCAGGCAATAGTTGTTGATAATTAAAAATACCATAATAATAATAACTCCTTCAAGAGCGCCAAACAACCTATGTAAGGCATGAATTCTAGCACTAGGAAAATCTTAGCACCATTAAAAAAATTTCATAGAAGGGGAAGGATTCAAGTTTCCATCACTCGCGCACTAGGTAGAAATTTCTGGTTTGTAAATATAAAAGTTTACAACCTTATTATTCAAATATGAGGACATTTAAATGGTAACTTTGGAATTTTACCAGAGTTTACCAGTCTTTGCCATTTGTTTAAAATTTGTCCAAAACACACACACACACACACATATATATGTTTTTTGGACAAATTTTAAACAAATGGTAAAGTTATCCACGGTAATTCTTTTTCCATAATAATACATTTCTTGGAGGTGAAGTTCTCCACGGTAAAAATATGGTTTTTACCAGGGATTAATAATCTCCTATTAACATTCATCTTTCTATTATTTTTAAGGAAAATTTACTAAGTCCAAATATTTCCCTTTTGGACATTAATTCACTGTGTAATTCCTAATAAGATTTGTTTCTTACCAAATCCAAATGAGATTTAATTATTCACAATGTTTTTTAATTCTAAATTTCATTTTACTTCACATTAGAAAATTGGGTTATATATTTTCCACTCTTTCCTTATACTAACTTTTAAAATAATTTACCACTTGTTAGGATTTGAAATACTTTCCTAAGGACCAAACACAATTATGATATCCTTTAAATGTTTTGGCATATAAGCTTCAGGAAAAACTTGAGATCATAAGCATTCTTATGCAGAAGTCATTCTCTTTCCTTTCAGATATTTTTGTAGAAGTTCTAAATTTTTAATTGTCCTCACTAGAGCAGAAGATGAGTTGTAAAACTAAGTCAACATCAATATTCTCACCTATAAACCTTCTTTTAAAACAAAGATATTCAAAAAGTGAGGATGTAAGTCAAAATGAAATTCAACTGAAACATTCTCACAATTTCAACTAAATTTCTCATGTCATTTTTAATAGAGATCAGAATTTACATTGTTCATAAACACATTCTATATCATTTCTAAACTTAACATTGCAGATATTTGGCAAAAAATACTTATCTAGGAGATGAAAAGAGTTGTAACTGTTGAAGGGTGTACCACTTTCCACCCAACCATAGGCACAACTGCACTTGGTTATTTCTCAGCTGGCCACCCCCTAGCCAGAGTATGATGTCATGAGAGGAAATTTCATTACTCAGCATATGACAAAGGATGAATCCCACTCTCCTTCATCTACAGAAACTCATCAAACCAAGTGTTCAATTCATTAAGAAAGGGAGTTTCTCTTTCCACAAAGAGCTTCAACAACTGTCATACACAACACATGGGAGGCCTTTCACCACCCAATAGTCCCACAATGCCCTCCCCTCTTAGTTCCTTCATGACTGCTCAACCAATCACTAAAATTTTGTAACCCTGTTTATCAACCTGATGTGAAGATAGTTGTCAATGGTTCATGCACCCAGAAATTTTGTTTCTTCTCTTCTATATGTTTTCTCATAACCAAAGGTGTTTCCCACACTCCTCTCCACTCAGATTTCCTTTCTAGATCAAATTGTGTGCCTCCTGTCTTCTCTGCCCATGAATTTTCTCCTTTTCTTTCCTTCTACAACAAGGTTTTGTCGGTCAAATCCCTCAATTCGTGGGTCAAATCAAAAACTTCCAGATGGGTACTATGCTCATACTCTTATTGATTTTTAAAGAGGACGGCCCAACCACCAACTTGACTGGTAATTAAATCCTATGGGACAAATGATTGTTCTGGGTTTAAGTATTTTTAAATCCAACAGAGTATTTCTTGGCAGTGGTCATCTCAATCAATCATGTTTCCCCTCACCAATCCCTTTCATGGCATCATAGACTATATAGGAAATACCCTTCGACAGTTATTCATTATTTTTCTTTTTATACTGATAATGAATATGTCCATAGTCTTCTAGCAGTAATATAATTATATTTATAAGCTAGGGGGGAAACATGGGTGTTACAGAAAACATGTGCTAGCAGTAGCACCCTTCTTTTTGGGTGGGGTTTAAATTACAACTTATTTGAAACCTTAGTCTTAACAACTAATACCATTACAACCAAAGTCCTCAAATCATTCGTCAAATCAAAAAGTGGTGCTACCAATAGCACCTTTTTTTTTCGGAGGTTAAATTATAACTTGTTTAAAACCACGGGCTTAACAACTGGTACCATTAAAACCAACATCTTAAAATCAACACTGAAATTAAAAAGCGGTACTACAAGTAACACCCTTTTGTTTTATGGAAGGTTAAAATTACAACTAATTTGAAACCATGGCCTTAACAACAAGTATCATTACAAACGAAATTTTAAAATCAAACCTTGAATTGAAAAGAGGTGTTAGCACTATAAATTTTTTTTTTTGTAAACTTAAAATTGTAACATTTTTAAACCATCACCTAAAAAACCGATATTATTGCGAATAAAATCACCCTACCTACCCTTGCTCCACCCTTACCTTCCTCTTAAAAAAAATCGTGAAAATATATCAAACCTTAAATTTTTTTTCTTCAAAACGCTAAAAAAAAGAGTAAAAAAAAAACAATATAAAAAACCTAAATTTAAAAAAAAAACACACAAAAAAAATTAATAATTTCATTTTAAAACCATAAAAAACAAAAAACAACTTATAAATATTAAAAAATAACTGTGGCTTTTCCTATCAAAACCGAAAATCCCAACCACAGCAATCTCACTCATCAACTTATAAATATTAAAAAATAAACATTTAAAAACATCAAAAAAATCTAAACATTATAAAGATACATATATAATTAAAAGTAACTTTATAAAATATATTTAAAAAATACAATACTAAAATATTTATAATTAAAAGTAATTTTATAAAATATATGTTAAAAAATACAATACTAAAATATTTTAATATATGATCTAAAATAAAATTAAAAATAATTAAAAAACATACTATACAAAATATATTATATAATTAAAATATCATATAAACTAAAACATAATTAAAATATCATATAATGCATATAAAACAAAGCATATTATACATATATAATTTGAATGGAGAAGAAACTCCTCTTCGAGACTCTTGTTACACCTGTTATTCTTTATGGATGTGAAGTCTGGGGCTGTAGTATCTCTCGTGAATCCTGGAGAAAGATAGAGCAAATACAAAAGAATTTTATAACCTATAATCTCAAAATTAAAGGAAATACGCTCTATCCCATTCTCCTCTTAGAAACAAGACTCTCCCCCATTGAGAGCATGGCTATGACTAGATACCTAATGTATAAGAACAAGTTAAACAACATGGAAGACAAGAGGCTACCTAAAATTTCTTCAAAATCAAGTCATAACCACCATCGACTCAAGCGAGGATGACATAAAGACGCCCAGTCTTGGCTAAACTATTGGGGAATCATGGAAGAAACTACTTTTCCAAATAAAGATACTATTAAAAAAAACGTCAAATCAAAATTTAAGGAAAAAATGTGGTGTGATAAAGAGTTAGAGAAAAAAAGAAAATTAAGGTATTATAAAGATGTAATTAACCCTAATCTAGAAGATCAAAATTATCTATGTGTTTTGCCAAGTGTAAAGAAAAAAAATAAGAATTGCTAAGATAAGAACAAATTCTCACAATCTCCATAGTGAAACTGGGCATTGGTCAAATCCTAAAACACCATGGGATGAAAGAGTGTGTCATCTTTGTGACACTAAGAAGGTTGAAGATGAAAAGCACTTTCTCTTAGATTGTCCAGCCTATACCCATATTAGATCTTATTTTCAAAATATTTATCACAC
>JASDQU010738680.1:85985-106804 GCA_032191745.1 Picea mariana
ACAATAATAATATCATGTAAATATATCTTTTGAAAAGTTTCAAGTAAGAACTACGTTCTCCAATTCTAATTCATATATAGGTGGACACCCGTTTTTTACATAATAACGTAGGGACTCCTCAAATCCCCGAACATACACTTTCTTGTTAGACCCACAAGTTTTGAGTGACCCACAACCATTCTTTGCTATGCAAAAGAAATCAATGTAATTATATGACTAAATTCTTCCATACTCTTACACTCCACTCCAAACCAACTAATCATGGGAGCATAAATGAGGCATTTGTTCGAACGTACATGATAATTGCAGATCATGGAGATGGAATTATAACGAAATTGCTTGAGAATGAAATCTTCACCGGCCACATTTAACCAAGGCACTAGAGTTGCACCTTCTTTGTCGACTTTAGCACCTGCACCAATGATTGCACGTATATTACGCCTTCCGATTTTTAGTTGTATGTCATTGGAAGGTTTTAAATTATCCACCCAGTGTCCCAAAGAGTACATTTGTCGCCTCCATGAGAGAGGAAGTGGGTTGCATATGAAATGCATTATATGACAGAACAACACATTAACGTTGTTGTAAAACCACACTCTCAATGTTGTGCTGAACTCCATGATTGCTGATATTAAACTCAATGATGCTGGAATTAGCCAATGGACCTTCTCCTTCTTTGTTTGAAGAAACAGACCAAACAAATTTATAATTTTAAGAAGTTTCTCTTCCGACACTGACAAATTGACAGGTAAGAGCCACCTATCCCTTAAACGGGAGCTCACATGCTGATTGTAAAGTATGACTCCATCTAAAACTTCCGCCAAAGTCATGACGTAGTAGTTGTAGACGGCGGCGTCATCGGCGCAGCGGCCGCCGGCGACGCGGGCGGAGGCGGGGGCGTCGGCGACGTAGTAGTTGTAGACGGCGGCGTCATCGGCGCAGCGGTTGCCGGCGGCAGCGGCGGTGCGGCGGCGGGGGCGTTGGCTTTGAGAACACTTTCCAAGATCACCAGTTCCTCCCATATTGTGGGATTGATGTAATAACACATTTTCCGGTCGATGAACAATATGTTTCCCTCCCTTCCCCTTCTCTCGAGATTGGACACTCTGCCCAAGTACCACAGACTGAGCGTATCTTGACTATGCGCCTCGATGGCTCTTCTCTCAGACGGAATCTCCGCTTGGAGCACAAAACATTGCGCTCGCTTGAAAACTCGACCATCTACAGTTTGTAGCGGAGTATAAGTTGGTGAGAGTCCAACGTGTTGCAGCAACCAGCCGACTACGCCTTGTATCAGCGCCCCAACCGGTGTGAGCTTCATGAATTGCCATAGACCAAGGCATAATTGAAACGCTAGCAGGACGTTATTCAAAATCGACTCGAAGTTTCTCGGTGACATCGTTCCTCCACCAATGATGAACGGGAGCAGAGTCAATTCAGTCTGTCAAACGTTCTCCTCCTTCGAAAGCGCAGTCTGCTAATCTTTCTTCTCCTCTACTTAATAATCTTCATTCTCCTTTTAAACGAAAAGAAGGCATATTATTCTTTTTCTTCGGATCTTGATATACAAGCCATCCCTCGCCGGTTACAAGTCATCCAAGTCCTTAAGATGAAATGACTGATCTCCTATGACCTGCTGGCTACGATCAACTGGGTATCGGCAATGAAACCTGGCTACTAGTGACTCTCGACAAGTACTCTCGGCGAGTACTCTTGGCTTCAGCAATGTCGGGTGCTGCTTGTGTGATTCAACTCTGTGTCTGTATCCTTAAATGTGATGCAGGTAGGAACCAATGTGCAGTGTCGTTGAGTGCAGTGTTGTACCGTGTGTCGTACCATACTGTGTCGGGTTTGCACAACAATACATATCAACCACTAAAATTATCCAAGCCATTAACTTCAAAGCCATGATTATTATTAGATACGTAATTATCCAAAATAAGCTCAACAACTTATAGTGTGCTTACTTAATTCCCTCCTTTCATAATTCTATTTTAAATGAAAGCTAATCGACCAAATTAATTACTCCAGCCAACCAGCTCTTTAATAAATACCAAACAGCTCTTTAATCCATTAACTTCACAAGCCATGATTATTATTAGATACGTAATTATCCAAAATAAGCTCAACAACTTATAGTGTGCTTACTTAATTCCTGCCTTTCACAATTCTATTTTAAATGAAAGCTAACCAACCAAATTAATTATTCCAGCCAACCAGCTCTTTAATAAATACCAACCAGCTCTTTAATAAATATGTACCTTAACTCTCGTGGTTGTTGGAAGTTTATGAGAGTTCTGAGCAGGTAGTTTATGAGAGTTCTAAGTAGGTCAGTGCGGCCATTAACTCTATGTACCTTAACTCTCGTGGTTGTTGGAAGTTTATGAGAGTTCTGAGCAGGTCAGTGCGGCCATTAGCTCTATGTACCTTAACTCACCCCAGCAACTCATCCGATGATTTGGTGGCTGACATCGTCCGGCTTCCGATGATTTGGTGGCTGACATCGTCCGGCTAGATGGAGGATGCATGCACTGACGGACCGATGATGATGAACCATTTATACATGCATCAGACCAGGATAGGGAGGCTGGAGGCTTGCATCAGTGTGTTTGTGTTTGGTAGACACAATGAAGATGTTCTCAAAGCACTCGTCCTCATGTCTTTAGAGTGACTCGTATTTTGATAATAGTATACTTTCCATTGCCTTCATAATGGGGTTATTTTCGATTCCGAAGATTTAGGGTAGAGGCATATTTTGTTTGAACTTTAAAAGTATTTTGTCTTCACTTTGTAGTATTTGACTGACTTATATTATTTTGATATGCATAGTGTACTTGAAAAAGATCAAGGGAACGTTTTTGTTGATATGAATATGGAAGTTGCGTAATGTTAAAAATGTGGGTTTGAATAATAATGTTGAATACAAATTAGAATGGCTTTGGAGTGTTGTCTTTGATTGATATTGATAGTGCTTAGTTATGGGAATTGATGACAAGTGTTATATTGGATATGGATATTAAAATGATTAATTTGCATCAAATGTGGTTGAATTGTATTTGGCTTTCCTATCAATACATTCATTAAACTTTAATTACCAATTAAATTAGTATATTACATTTTATTTTTATTTAATATTTTTTATTTAGGTTTGAAATTTTTAAATTCAGTATATTACATTTTAATTTTCTTTAATATTGTTCATTTATGTTTGAAATTTAATTTTAATTTTTATAATTAATATATTTACTAAATTTTAATTACCAATTAAATTTAGTATATTACATTTCATTTTTTTTAATTAAAATTTTAAATAAAAAGTCAGTCCTATTATTCTTTAAAGTGTTAATACATTAATAATGTAATGTATTAATTAATTAAGACATTAATACTTTATTAATTAATACATTGATATTAATACACCAATAAAGTAATATATTAATAAATATATTATTAAAGTAGTAATGCATTATTAAACTATTAATAAATTAATACATTTATTGAACATGACTATAGTTGAACATGATCATAGTTTCTTATGGTCCAATTACATTGATACATTAATGTATATTGTAATGTATTAATTTAATTAATTAATATATCAATACATTTTTAATAAATACATTAATAAACTATTGATACAATAAAAAAYTAATAAAGTCTTAATACAATGATAAAGTAACAAATTAATAAARTAGTTACACATTGAACTTAATGACATTAGTAATACATTATTAAAGTAATAATACATTAATAAAAAYATTRTTAAAGTAATAATACAAAARYAAAAACATTATTAAAGTATTAATACCTTAATAATTACATTATTAAAGTAGTGATACATTAATAATACATTATTAAAGTATCAATACATTAATTCATTAATTGACAATGACCATGGTTGACTATGCTTGACTATACAAAGGTGGCATGGTTGAAGTTGATGTGATCCATTCTGATTATAACCTCTCAGGGTATTATACTATGGTACTCCTCCTTTTGTTCTTTATTCCACTTGGACTCTATATGCATCTGTACTGCACTCTCTCATGAGATCAAGTGCACGATAATCCTTCTCATCGTGTCCCACAAACTTACAAAAATTATAGTATAGGTTTCTAGTAGTACATTGATACTTTTGCATTAACGGACAAGTAATAGGGTGACGACCCATCATCTTACATGTTTCACTCCATTCCCATCCTCTTGTGGCTAAGGGATTCAAAGCTCCTCTATCCAAATACTATTGAAACGATGGACACTCGTTCTTGTGATGACCTTTTCTCCTGCATGTAACACACCATGCTTCTTCGTGCTTTTCCTTCCTTTTCGAAAGCTCCTGTAACTGAATAATTTGGTGTTGCTAATCGCGATTGAACTTGAGACATCCCTACGCCATTCTATCCTACAGGGGATGCTTCCAATTTCATAGCGATTTCTAGGGATTCTGATTGCATCATAATCTTCTATTGCATCAAAGGGCATCATATATGCGGTAAAAATCCTCCAATAAACCACTCCCTGTGTTTCTCATATGAAATATGGGATTTCAATCAATCCATCAATATCTTGAATCTCTTCTCAAAATCCCATACTGATTCATTCGTCGGTTGCTTGATCTCTTCCAGTTCTATAATGCACTGTGACTCAGACTTCGACTTTTGTTACTCTTTCAATAAGGATTTCCTGATATCCACCAATGTCCTAGCTTATCCCATATGTGCAATGGAATGATACTTCATAAACCAAACTAACACACTCTTTTTAAACACATCATAGCCGATAGAAACACATTGCCACTAGTCATTGCCAGTTCTCATTGCCAATACATAGCCGGGAGTACTTGTTGATCATAGCTAGGAGGTGTTGGAATCTCTAGTCATGGAAGATGTAGACAGTCAGTGTCAGAAGCTCTTGTCAGTCAGTGCTACAAAGTCATTGCTAGAAAGAAGCTCTAGTCAGTGCTTTAGCCTTAAGGTCATCGCCACCAGTCTCATAGCAACTGCCATAAAGGTCTCATAGCAGCTTCCATAAAGGTCATCGCTAGAGGGTCATAGCCATTAGTAAGCATTTGAAGCTGGTAATAGCTTACCTTGGATACTCAACTTAGATACCGAGATATTTTGCTCAAAATACTCTCACTCAGATACCTCGTTGTTGGGCTTGAGACAGGGATGGGCTTGAGACACTCTTTGATAGGAGGAAGTCACATAAGGAAACCGCATAACTCTGGACATATGCATGGTACGATGGTACGGTATGGAACACGGTACTAGAATGAATGGATATCCTACCTGGGCTAGATTGCACGGTTGGGTTGGGTTTCTTGGCTAATCAATTGGAGCTTGGATACTTAGTTGCTTGGCTATTCGACTGGGATATTACGATGCTTGGCTTGGATACTTGGATACTCAACTTGGCTTGGTTACTCGGACTATGCTACTCGACTGTGCTAATCCAATGGGCTAATACAATGTCGTTGTTGCGCTATTCAACCACACTAATCGAATGGGCTACCTAGATGGGCTTGATACTCATTGCCTAGAAGCTCCGATCAATGCATGAAGAAACTTTGGTCGGTGCCAAGTAGTCAGTGCTACAAGATGAGTGCTCTAAAAACCCTATACTAAGTTACCGGTTGTTAGTGCCCAGGAAGGAGTTCTACGAGACCACCAGTTGCGATACCCCATGACCTGTTGGACGTGCCCAGTTGTAGTAGTGTTCTTTGTGACCAGTTGCGATACCCCGTGCCTGGGAGGTTGTACATGCGTGATCAGTTCTATGTGACTAGGAAGAAGTTGTACATGCCCACCATTTCTCCATCCACTGTGTCCAGGAGGTTGTTGCCACAGGGAGGGGACTAATCCATGGGGCTACTCAATGGGAATACTCAATGATTCTACTCAAAGGGAGGGGTCTAATCAATGGGGACTAATCACAAGGGTTAATCACAGGGACTAATCCAATGGGAAGGGGACTAATCAATGGAAATACTCAAAGGGACCTATTCCATGGGAATACTCAATGGGAGGGGACTAATAACAAAACTACACATAGAGTACTTAGAGAAGACACATAGAGTTACACGATTATGAGGTTAGATTAGGTTTGGATACACATTGAGGTTACCCAATGAAGGTTAACAATGAGGTTAGGTTACACGATGATGAAACATATGATGAGGTTACACGATACGATGAGGTTAGGTTACACAACAAGGACACATAGTACACATAACATATGCACACACAGATTCATAGGAGGTACGTGACACTCATAGCAGCAACTAGTCATCAAGAGTCATAGTAGTCGATAGTCGTAGTAACATGTTGGCCATATGACTAGAAGGTCAGCATTAAGTCTACTCACATGGAAGAGCTCTAGTGCATGAAGCTTTTTTCGATGCAGGAAGAACTGTGGTTGATGCAACTAGTCAGTGCTTGTCTGTGCTACTTGTTCCAGTCTCATTGCTTGAACCTATACTCATCAAAACTATACTTCGTGCCCAATAGTTCGTACCCAATGGATTGGAAACAGATTGGATTGAGAACTGATTAGTCTGATGATGAGACTAGCCGGAAGGAGTGGCTAGAGGGGACCGATTAGTCTGTGATGATGAGGCTGGACGAAAAGAATGGACAGAGGAGAGCCCCAGTGTGAAGTAGGTGATCCTTAGAAATTTCCCAAAAGAAATACATCGCACTGCTTAGTGATTTCTTGCTGGTTGACTGCTAGATCACATCCCCAATACACACATCCTGTTGCCCACACCATACACGAGAGAAGAGAGAAGCCCCCCATGTTATCAACATATCAGAGAGAGAAAGGAGATGTATCCCATGTTACCAACAAATTAGACTGATTGAACCATGGATGGACTACCTAGTTCGAAGCAGGCAATACTTTTGCCTGGTCCATAATGAAAAGAAAAACTTATCATTCATGGACCGAAGGCACTCTCCTGAGGTACGAGGGGGAGGGGCGAGGTACGAACCACTCAACCGTGTGGGAGAGGGTTTCGCCTGATAAAATCTCATCTTTTAGGGGGCCAAGACATCATTCCTATACGAGGCACTTCAAGTATATTTTATTCTTACTGAACATGGCCATTTCTGGAAGTTGACCTAGGAGAGGAAGGATTTCTTTGATTGCTTTTTGGTTTAGTATCCTTGCCACTTCTTGATTGATTTATTGCGGGCAACAAGGAAAGGGTGATGATTGGCTTACTTCCTGGCTTGCCTAGCTGGTTGGTATTTATTAAAGAGTTGGTTCGCTGGAATAATTAATTTGTTAGGTTACCTTTCATTTAAAATAGAATTATGAAAGGAGGGAATTAAGTAAGCACACTATAAGTTGTTGAGCTTATTTTGGATAGTTACGTATCTAATAATAATCATGGCTTGTGAATTTAATGGCTTGGATAATTTTAGTGGTTGATATGTATTGTTGTGCAAACCCGACACAGTATGCTACGACACACGGTACAACACTGCACTCAACGACACTGCACACTGGTTCCTACCTGCATCACATTTAAGGATACAGACACAGAGTTGAATCACACAAGTAGCACCTGACATTGCTGAAGCCAAGAGTACTCGCCGAGAGTACTTGTCGAGAGTCACTAGTAGCTAGGTTTCATTGCCGATACCCAGTTGATCGTAGCCAACAGGTCATAGGAGATCATTCATTTTTGGGTTGGGTTGGAGAGATAGATATTTATTTATGAGATTGATGGCCCACAGATAGATACTAGTACCTCTACCCTCGACCCTCTACAAAGAGCCAGAGGAAGGTCCTATAGCTCTACCGATACTCTCCACATATCTCTACCGATAGCTATCGATACCTCTCTACTCTATTTGAAGGCAAGTACCCTATTTGTGGGTGGAGGACTTGAACCCTGCAAAGTGAAAAAACAACTCCATTTGTGGCTGCAGAATTCCAACCTTGCAAAGTTGAAGGAAACAAAAGCAAGAAGCAAGCACCAACAGGTTCAACTGCAGGTGCATGACCTCAACCTTACAAAGTTGAACCAAACAACAACAAGCAACAACCGACGAACCAACGAACAACGAACAAGCAACAACCAATGAACCAGTAAACAATATATGTATTTTCAATGATGAGTAAATTGCATTCCAAGCATAGAAGACGTATGGAACATATGATGGATATGCGAGTGGCAGTGGAAAACAATATTGTCCAAATTCACTGCAACATTGTATGCAAAAATTCGAGGAAAAATGTATTCTGACAAGCCAATTTAAGTAAACATTTAAAGTTGTCAGGCTTGTTTAAGGGCCTCACGCTATGCAAACATTTAAGTTGTCAGGCATGTTTAAGGGCCTCACACTGTGTAAACATTTAAGCTGTCAGGCCTATTCAAGTACCTCAAAAAGAATGTCAATGCTCAAAACTTTTGATATGTAAACATTTCAATAAAAATAGAAATAATAAAAACATTAAAAAAGAGCTTTGATGCTCAAAAATTTATGTATGTAAACATTACAATACAAATAAAAAAATTAAAAAAAACGTTGATGCTCAAAACTTTGGATATCTAAACATTTCAAACATTAGGAATAGATTTATATTCAAAAGACATATTAATATGAAGACATCCAATTATCCATAGCTATAGTCCCTCTAGGCCTTAGGCATGGGCTAATAAGTGTATTTCATTTTTCACTTTCTTAACACTCTAAAAATGACAAATTTTAGAATATTTTAGAAATTAATTAATACCTTAATTCTATCTAGTTATAAATTTTATTTTTTTTATACTTGTTATTTAATTATTTAATTATGATAATTATTAATATTTAAAACAATAAAAATATTTTTTTATTTGAATAAATATTTATTTTTTCCAATTAAATTAATACTTATGGATATATACACAGCCTGAGTGGGCCTACTCGTTAAGAACATGTGTTTCCTCTTAAGAGGTCACAGGTTCAAATCGAGAGGGGGGTAGGGTATGTATACCTTCGTAGACTTTACAAGTCAAATCGTTGGGCGAAGGGGGTCCCTTGTCCCACAAACAAGGGGGTCTCATACACCAATTTGGTGTGCTGGCTTGGCCGTGACCTTAAAAATAGATTATTAAATACAGCCTGAGTGGGCCTAATGGTTAAGAACATGTGTTTCCTCTTAAGAGGTCACATGTTTAAATCCAGAGGGGGGTAGGGTATGTATACCTTCGTAGACTTTACCAATCAAATCGCTAGGCGGAGGGGGGTCCCTTGTCCCACAAACAAGGGGGTCTCATACACCAAATTTGGCGTGTTGACTTGGCCGTGACCTTAAAAATAGATTATTATTATTATTATTACTAAAGCACAAATCTGTATACATTTAAATGTTCAATAAACTCAAAGTTAAAATTCTTAATGTTTAAGACGCTACAAGTATTATTTTTTCAATTAAATGTTTAATAAACTCAAAGATAAAATTCTTAATGTTTAAGAGGCTACAAATATTATTTTTTCAATTAAATTAATATTTGTGAACACAATTTTTTATACATTTCACAAGCTTAGTAAATTCACAATGGAAATGCATTTTTGGATTTTAAAAAGTGAATAAAAGACCTTACGAGTTTCCTCATTTTCAATGGAGTAATTTATGCAAAACCCAGACTTGTAGTTTTCCATGAATTTAGTGATCTACTATAGATTATCTATTCAAGGTCAAATATTACAGAAGTCTTTCACATTCAGAGTCGACTGAAATACTGTAATCGGTATAATTTCCTCGAGACTTATTCAAAACATTAAAACTTTTGGCTTTATTTTGAATTTTTTTATTAATTTTTTTTGGAATTACATAAAAAATTGTTGAATTCTAAATTGGAGTTGTTGATTGAAATCAGGGAAAAAATTAAAATTCAAATATTCCAGTTTTTTTTGTCCTTGAATCTATTTATACATTTGAATTAAGGGAATATTATCATTTCACCAAAAAGTTATTTAAAATCTTGTAAAAAAATTAAAATGCAAAGACTCCAGCGTTTTTTGGGGGTGCTTAATCTATTTATAGATTTAAATTAAGGAAATACTATAATTTCACCAAAAAGAATTGTATAAGGATGATGTCATAGAAAAATATAACATTTAAACGATGTCTTTAATCACGAATACAATTCACTCAGCATGAAAAATGAGATGCCGGAGCTTTTTAAGTTTGTTGGATTTGTCAAGAGTGCAAAACTTAATCATAAGAGGTCAAAAAAACAGAAGAAGATCTTTGTATTTGAGAAATATGTTCTTTTATTTTTGAGTGGCAGACTTTTGACTATAACATGAGAGGAACTGTGCCCTGCTCTGTTAATAATAACAATGGTAAGTAGCCTCTATCGCTTTATTGGCTATTTTGATGGAGATCAAGTGTGGCTGGCTAATTATTCTTAACAGATAAGGTTGCTTCCTGGGTCTACACCAAATTGACTTGCAGTAGTTTTTATAATAATTGATGTAGTCATTAATTTGGTCGGTGTTTCCACCGTTGCATTCTATAGCTTCGTTGATTGCTTGAATGGTTGCCTCGAATCCCTGACCGGACGTAATAGCGGTGTGGAAATTGTTGTTCACATTCCAAAACCAGAGCGCAGTCTTCCACGAGGTTAGGTCGTCCTAAGCCACCAATCCAGGGTTATTCAGCAGATCTGTGCCCAGATAAGTTCTAGCTGCACCATAGTTTGCATTTCTACAAAGTTACTCCAAACAGTTAACGGTCGCCAAGCATTCAAATTAAACATTAGATCAGAAAAGAATTCATAATTGCTGGCTTATAAACCTATATACATACCCTGTGAGTTGCAAGGGGCCACGGTCATAGTATTGCTGTTCGGATGCGCATGGATATTGTGTATTGTTGGAATCGCAGTATTCGCTCTTGGCTATCTCCTCCACGTAGCACAGATCTGTCAATCAGTTAGAGACCATATTTGTCAATGTATATAAACAACAAATTCTAAACTCAAATCTTCAATCTATAGATTCATAGGTTATGTGAAAATAATATTAGATACATACTCCTTGTCTCGTGAGCAACGTTGGCGAAGAAAACAACAATTTCTCTTTGTTGTCATCGGAGGTCCCTGTTGTGCCAAAGCTAGAAAATGAATTGGCCATTGTTGGTCACTATAATTGCTTAATTGATTCAAACAACCAAGTGATACATTAATTATCAACCCAGGGAAGTCTTTTATTTCAAAGATAACCACACACTATATATGCTCAATTTCAAATGCAACTTACAGTTATAGTAAAAGAAACTATGCTAATCACACTTGCTTGAATATACTGAAGTTCTGAATTAAATCACAGGAAAGCAACTTCCCTATTGCAGATATTAAAGATTAATCTAAGAATCCTGGATTACATTACAAATAGTACTTGCAATGGGAAAGAACAACTATTCTGCAATCAGAGAACGGGACCCTTACTCTCAAACAGAGACTTCAGTGCTGACACTCTTTTATGAAAACAGTAAGCAGAAAACAATTAACTCTATCTAACAGAGAACAAGGCTGTCTAGTTCCTTCCTTTCTAAGCAGGAGCTTTAGGCCCTATTTCTGTTTTAGCACACTTGTGAAATTGAAGTTTACCAAGAACAGGATGGTATGATCCCTTCCTTTCTGAGCAAGAACCTTGCACCCAATCCCTAGATAGCACACTGCAGAAGTAAATGAAATCTACAGAAGACAAGGTGTTCTGATTCCTTCATGTCTGAGCAAGAACCTTTAACCCAAACCCTGTCTAACACACTTGCAGAATTAAATGAAATATACAGAAGACAAGGTGTTCTGATTCCTTCCTGTCTGAGAAGGAACCTTTAACCCAATCCCTGGCTAACACACTTGCAGAATCAAATGAAATCTACAAAAGACAAGGTGTTCTGATTCCTTCCTGTCTGAGCAGGAACCTTTAACCCAATCCTTGGCTAGCACAATTGCAGAATAAAATGAAATCTACAGAAGACAAGGTGTTCTAATTCCTTCCTGTCTGAGCAGGAACCTTTAACCCAATCCTTGGCTAACCTCATAAAATCATCGCATAAGATTGCTGATAAAAAGAATTACGGATTTCATTTAATAAACTAAGACAGAGTCAGTAGTGTTTCAGCAAAGCGGTATTCATTAAAAATAGTGTTTCAGCAAAACGAAAATTAATCAAAATATAAACAGAGATTGAATTAACACACTTCTAAGACTAACAGGTGAATCTTGTGATGAAGGTGGGCCCTCCTTCTCACAAGATTCCCCTGAAACAGGAAAGCTAGAGACGGATAATCAAAGCAGTCTTTTATTCATCTATCAAAACATCATATTACAATCTGAAAAAGTGAAGCACGACCCTCTCTCTCTGAAGCGTTCAGTACATAAAAACTTGGATCCCTCGAATGGAGAATTCCCCCTAATTTAAAGAGGGAACCCCCTTCGATACAATATCAAAGATTACAATGTATATCTAAGTCCTATCTTTAGTCGGATCTTCTTTCTAAACCAGAGAAAGATGTCCTATTCTTACGCAACAGAAATGCTATTACAGGAGCTGGATGAGATATGACTGAATAATAGCTTCTTCTCGTAGCTTCCAACGATGTTTCAACATCACAATTCACGGGCTGTTTCAGCCACGTGAATTGCGCTTTTGACTGTGTCGGCTTTGGTGCTTGTTGCCCACTGATGTAACGGATCGTGTTTCAGCATCGTTGGTTCTGGCGGTCTCCTCTGTGTTTCAGCATCTGCAGCTCTGGGCTATGTAATAGCTCTGTGTTTCAGCATCTGCGCCTCCGGACTGTGTGACAGTTCTGTGTTTCAGCAACAGCGACCTCGGACTTGTATAGCCTCTCGTGTTTCAGCAACAAAGACCTCAGACTGTATAGCCTCTTGTGTTTCAGTAACAGAGACCTCGGACTGTATAGCCTCTTGTGTTTCAACAATAGTGTCCTTGGACTTGTGTGACAGTTCTCTTTTTCAGCAACGAGGCTCAAATGCTAATCTACAGTCTAATCAATGGTTAAGTCCAAAAGTAATGTAAAATATTATGCAAAATAGATTAAACATATAGTAATGAGAAGGGACGTTGTATACCTTTGGAATGATCAGCTAAAGTGATAGTATGAGCTCAAATATGGGTGATCAAGAGTATAATNACAGCCGCATTAATGAAGTCAGTGTATGTATAGAAGGTCTTTCCTGCCTAGCCATCATAAGCAGCAGATAAAATTTCATTGAAGAAATCTTGGGTCACAATATCCCCAACAGCTCCACGGCAGAGGGAAAATGAGGGCAAGAGCAATCCAAAGAATGATAACGCTCACACGGAGATAAGTTGCCATTATTAGCGAGTATTGTCTATCAATATTGTTGCTAACACTGTCACAGGCACATAATTGTGACGCTCTGCTCCACTGTGATGAGAAGAGGGTGAGACGAGTGCTAGTTTAAATTTGAAAATTTCAATTCTTTCCCGCTAGTTTAAATTCTAAATTTCAAATTTCAAATTTTCAACTACAGCACGCTGATGGTGGTTGTTGGAATTTTATGAGAGTTCTGAGCAGGTCAGTGTGGCCATTAGCTTTATGTATCTTAACTCTCGTAGTTGTTGGAAGTTTATGAGAGTTCTGAGCAGGTAGTTTATGAGAGTTTTGAGTAGGTCAGTGCAACCATTAAATCTATGTACCTTAACTCTCGTGGTTGTTGGAAGTTTATGAGAGTTCTGAGAAAGTTAGTGTGGCCATTATCTCTATGTACCTTAACTCGCCCCAGAAACTCAACCAATGATTTGGTGGCTGACATCGTCCGGCTGGATGGAGGATGCATGCACTGACGGACCGGTGCAGAACACTGTATGGTCATGCTGACCCCCATACCATCCACAGACATCTTAAATAGAAAGGGAAGCTGAAGCGACCCAGCCCACGACGTTAAGGGAGCCGACAGATACGTTCGTCGGAAATGGGATGTTCCACGTTGGTCAGAATCCCAAATGGTAGTGTAGTTAGCTTACTCCGTCCATTAAATCTTACTTTATGGATATGTAAACATGAAGAAAGACTTTGAGAAGACGCTGGGTCCTATGTATCGACAACTAAATCTTACTTTATGGATATGTAAACATGAAGAAAGACTTTGAGAAGACGTTGGGTTCTGTTAGCGATAATTCTTGTC
Organism: Picea mariana; assembly: GCA_032191745.1. Taxonomy (NCBI): domain Eukaryota; kingdom Viridiplantae; phylum Streptophyta; class Pinopsida; order Pinales; family Pinaceae; genus Picea; species Picea mariana. Next base: position 100,165 of record JASDQU010738680.1, read on the forward strand.
TTGGGCTCGAGAGCACCCAGGTCTGCAGTTTGCACGGGAAGCACCCGAGCATAACACGAGAGAATCTCGTTTTTGAGTAGTAAGTCAGGCGAGCAGGAAAAGTTTTTGCCATCGACGGCCGAGATCCATCAATAAAACAGATCGACAGTCATCGGGTTTTCGAAGCTACCGAGTTGCCCGGGGTTTAGCAAGAGGGAGCACCATGGTTCAAAACAAATATGGACTGTCCGATCTCACCGAGACAGGTGGCAGCCTGTCGGCATATCGCAGATCGGGGTTTCGGGAAACAAGGAGATCTCAGCTCATTGCACTTGGAAGTGTCAATCGACAAAACTCCGAAGCACCCTTCGAACAAAGCCCAGGGTCTCAGCACCAGGTCATATCAAGCGAGCAGGTAAAGGTGGGGACAACCTCTTTATAATAGTGAATAATATCTGGGCCGTCCATCTAAAGGACGCGCGGCACATATCTACTTCATGTCGGCGTTCGGGAATTCACGCGGTAAGATCTCCTCATCACTTCACCCCTCGAAACCCCGAATCCCAAAGTTCCAATAGCGCCCAGGATCAGGCCCATGGTTGTGGCGCCTGGTCGTAAGAGAACAAGCCTAGAGGAGGGGCATTTATGTTTGTCATTTGGCCACTTGGGCCCCGAAGTGTCAAGCTAAATCTCAGAAGGAAGGCATTGTGATGCTCCAGATGTCGATTCAATGTGAGCTAAATCCCAGTACCTCCTGGAGATTAATGAAGAAAAGAGAGGGTAGCTCAAACCTCACCTCGCTCATTTATTGCAGAGTATGGAGGTCCCGACCAAAAGTCTGCCCAGGAGGGTCCCCTGTACCATTTCTCCTCAGGGAAGCCACGCCGAGTCTTCAATTCGCTAGAAGAACCTGCACACGCCAAGTCAAAATTCAAAGGGTTCAGCTACCTCTGGCGCGGGCCATGCCGAATTAAGGTAGCATATGACAGAGCAATGTAGGCCAGATTTGATTGAGGCGATGCCATCCATTGAAAGTTCTGAGACGCCTCTACTGGGCAAAAGGAAGGGAGGAGTATATGTAGGCATTTTTGCCATTTTGTAAGGATGGATGGTTGAGCAAGACTCCCATTTGTAAAAGCTTTAATGAAGAATTGTGTTATGGTTATTTCGGGACTCTTGAGACTTCTTACCTGATGAATGTTAGTTTCTTTCATGTCTTTGTATATACTGTATTAGAGCAGCTCGAAATTGGAGGATCCAGTCGAGTTGTGACTGTTATAGGATGATGTATGTTGGATCACTGTAACGGTTGTGTTGTTCTAAACAGTCCCTGTGAACTTCTTAGCACTGAACGACTTGGAATTGAAGGATCCAGTCAAGTCTCCCTTTCAGTTTCTTGAAGCCCTGAACTAAGCGGATCTTGTATTCAAAGTTTTTCCTCTACGAGCTACCGAAAGGCCTGTTGCCTGAGATAGTTTGTTCATTCTTCTCCCGAGTCTTTCACCTGCCCATATTTAAATCAACTCCCCGACTGAAGTTGGGTCAAGACCTCCTTTGTTCCTTGATTATCAGATACAGTTCATATTTTGAAGCGATACCTGTTCGAGTCTCTACCCATTTGATCACCCATCTATCAAACTGTGACATAAAAACTGATGGGCATTGGGCTCTTCTCCTGCAAGAAATCCAGGAGCGACTTCCAGCGCTAACATTTCTGGCGCTATTGCCGGGGACGAAGTTGAAGATTTTCCCTGGGTAGAACGACATTGAGCCTCTGATGTTGAAGGTGCATCAGACATCAGAGCCCTTAAAGATTGCTATTGTGCAGCTGGCAACTCCACTGTGGTGACTCCATTTTTTCCACATCACTGTTTCAGTTGTGACTACTGTTAGCACACCTGGAAGCTGACCCTAAGGAGCTTTCTCGAGAAGGTTTCAGCAGCTACTTTCTCAGCCTGAGAAGCTTCCTGGGGTAATGACAACGTCAAGACCTGGTCTTTGATGGTGAACAAGGACCAAGCACATTTGAAGCTGCGCATCTTTCACTTGGCGAATCCATCATTCGAGGATCAATTGGCGACCTCACTGGTTCGATATGGAGAAAATTTTGGCTCAAAGGTTTGCTTTCTGTGACTTTTCTCAGATAGTTGGTTTTCCTAATGCACTTCCTGATAAAGACCAATGGGAAGATTTCCTCCCTGAATTTCATGCAACAAGTTGGGAGGAACTAGCTGAGCATTTACTGGACTTCCATGATGCTATCCATCGACACAATATCACGCATGAGGATGTCTAGATTAATCTCTTCAGGTATTCGTTGAAGAGAGATGCCCTTGAGTGGTGTCGATCTCTTCCCGCTGTGAGCATCTGCTCTTTAACAGGTTTTCATACAACTTAAAATTCTTTTTGTAAAGATTACTATCCAGCTGATTGTTTGTATGAAAATTGTTGTGAAGAATTTTCTTTGCTTCATGAAGCCTTTGCTGGCCCTACAGACCATGTCTGCGATGAAGCCCTTACTATGGAGGAAAGCATCTGCTGTGAAAAAATTGAGGTGTTGAATGATATGAGTGGTATTAGCTCAAGAATGGAAGCCTCTGACATCATATTGGATGCATCTGTTCTTTTAGATGTTCATAAAGATCAACACGCCTCTTGTGGAGATTATGAGTTTGTAGAGCAAATGTGGTCCATGGTAGGTGGCTCACCTAAATGTCGGATTGAAGTAGATATTCCTAGCAACCCTGTTTCTGAGGACGAAGACCTTCCCGTTTGTAAAGAAGAGATTATTGTGGAAGAGGTTTCCTCTCTTTTTCTCCAGGGAGTTTCTCACGATATATGTTTACCTGGGATTAACGAGGAAAATATTACGTGTGAGCAGCCAGAAGCAACGGGTCCCACTGTCCCTGAAACAGATATTTTTCACGGGATCACCATTCTGGAGGAAGATCATATCCATGAACGACAGGCCCTTTTTGATGAATATTATAGTGATGATGAGCAACAAGCTTATCCTACATTCAATCACTATAAATATACTGAAGAGCCAGTCAGCCAGCAAAACCACCCCATGGTCCCTATTTATGATGAATACGAATCTGACCCGGGGGAGAGCCAAGAAGAGGAAAAGGAACCAGAGGAACAATTGAGAACATATTTCATTCCAGAGCCAACCACCGAGTAGATACCGCCTGAAATCAGTGAGCCTACGTTAGTTGTCCACTCACCTGTGCTTATCGAAGATATTCAACCACATGTGAGCAACTCTGTAGCAGAGGAGGCTGCCTGTCACCAATTTTCTGAAATTCGCCACTCATTCTATGACCTTATTGGTGAATACATGGAGTGGCATGTCCTTTATGCCTTGGAGCCATCCTATTCCATATCAACTTCACCCTGTGAGGACAAGTTGAAGAGTGTAGCCGTTCTGCTGTCACGGTTACACTATCTGCTGGTGATCATCGATAGAAGGAAGGAGCTTCTATCCAAGAAGTTGCTTGAATGGCTATGGTGGAAGTTTTCTTTCACCTAGCCCATGTAAAATATTTTATTAGCATTAGGACTGTATATAAATAAGCTCCTTTGAGCATGTAGATTTATTTTGTTGCTTTTATTTTTCGGCTTGTATTTTCAGCAGCAGGATATTTTGAGCCTGACTCCATAGCCCAACAACAAGACACTGAAGCTACGGAATAAGTTCTTAGAGCATCATAGGAACGACTCTATCCCCCATGGAGCCTAATGTTAGTGATAATTCTTGTCTTGGGCTCGAGAGCACCCAGGTCTGCAGTTTGCAAGGGAAGCACCCGAGCATAACACGAGAGAATCCCATTTTTGGGTAGTAAATTAGGCGAGCGGGCGAAGTTTTTGGCGTCGACAGTCGAGATCCATTCATAAAATAGATCAACGATCATCGGGTTTTCAGATCTACCGAGTTGCCCGGGGTTTAGAAAGAGGGAGACCATGGTTCAAAACAAATATGGACCGTCCGATCTCACCGGGACAGGTGGCAGCCTGTCGGCATATTGCGGATTGGGGTTTCGGGAAACAGGGAGCTCTCAGCTCATTGCACTTGGAAGTGTCGATTGACAAAACTCCGAAGCACCCTTTGAACGAAGCCCAGGGTCTCAGCACTAGGTCATATCAAGCGAGCAGGTAAAGGGGGGGACAACCTCTTTATAATAGTAAATAATATCTAGGCCGTCCATCTGAAGGACGCGCAACACATATCTACTTCATGTCGGCATCCGGGAATTCGTGCGGTAATATCTCCTCATCGCTTCACCCCTAGAAACCCCGAATCCCGAAGTTTCGATAGCGCCCAGGATCAGGCCCACGGTTTTGGCGCCTGGTCGTAAGAGAACAGGCCTGGAGGAGGGGCGTTTATGTTTGTCATTTAGCCACTCGGGCCCCGAAGCGTCGAGCTAAATCTCAGAAGGAAGGCATTGTGATGCTCCAGATGCCAATTTGACGTGAGCTAAATCCCAGTACTTGCTGGATATTAATGAATAAAAGAGAGGGTGGCTCAAACCTCACCTCGCTCATTTATTGCAAAGTATGGAGGTTCCGACCGAAAGTCTGCCTGGGAGGGTCCCCTGTACCATTTCTCCTCAGGGAAACCACGTCGAGTCTTCAACTCGCCAGAAGAACCTGCACACGCCAAGTCAAGATTCAAAGGGTTCAGCTACCTCTGGCGCGGGCCATGCCGAATTAAGGTAGCCTATGACAGAGCAATGCAGGCCAGATTTGATTGAGGCGACGCCATCCATTGAAAGTTCTGAGATGCCTCTACTGGGCGAAAGGAAGGGAGGAGTATATGTAGGCATTTTTGCCATTTTGTAAGGATGGATGGTTGAGCAAGACTCCCAGTTGTAAAAGCTTTAATGAAGAATTTTGTTCTGGTTATTTTGGGACTCTTGAGACTTCTTGCCTAGTGAATGTTAGGTTCTTTCACGTCTTTGTATATACTGTATTAGAGCAGCTCAGATTTGGAGGATCTAGTCAAGTTGTGACTGTTATAGGAAGATGTATGTTGGATCACTGTAACAGTTGTGTTGTTCTAAATAGTCCCTGTGAACTTCTTATCACTAAACGACTTGCAATTGGAGGATCCAGTCAAGTCTCCCTTCCAGTTTCTTGAATCCCTGAACCAAGCGGATCTTGTATTCAGATTTTTTCCTCTACGAGCTACTGAAAGGCCTGTTGCTTGAGATATTTTGTTCATTCTTCTCCCCATTCTTCCGCCTGTCCATCTTTAAATCAGCTCCCTGACTAAATTTGGGTCAAGACCTCCTTTGTTCCTTGATTATTAGATACAGTTCCTATTTTGAAGCGATACCTGTTCAAGTCTCTACTCATTTGATCACCCATCTATCAGACCGTGACATAAAAATTGATGGGCATTGGGCTCTGCTCCTGCAAGCAATCCAGGAGCGACTTCCAGCGCTAATAGGTCCTATGTGTCGAACCACTAAATCTTACTTTATGGATATGTAAAATGATTGAAGTTCAACATTTGAAATTCCATAACATTTTTAATAATTTAAGTTTATCAAAGGAAGCCAGTTTCTTTTTCTTCTTTACCAAAGAAGGCATTTTCTTTTTCTTCAATTTTTGAAGGCGTTTTCTTTTCTTCAATTTTTCCGTGGGCATGTTCTTATTTTCCTTCGGATCTTGATATACAAACCATCCTTTACTGGTTTGTATAGAAAGACATGTGCATTGTTTTCATCTTCATCTTTTTGCGGGTCCGAGATCAATTTGCATGTGAAGGCATTTTATTTTTTACAGCATCTACTTATTTTCTTTTACATCTTCATTCTTTAGCCATCCATTCATGATTAATGGTAAACACACTGTCTTTGTCCTTTTCTGAAGCATTTTATTGTCATCATTCTTCTGGTAGGTCTGGGTCCAAGACGATATTATGTCCTCACTTTCGCTTTGAGGGTATAGAAAAGATGACATTCTACCCTCACTTTCACTTTGAGGGTATAGAAAAGACGGCATTCTACCCTCACTTTCACTTTGAGGGTATAGGTTAATCTTCTCCTTTCACTTTGAGGGAATAGAAAAGTATGATACATTATTTCACTCAATCGTTTATATGGTATGATGTTTTGATGTAAGAGTGTTTTATTTATATAATACTAATATAAAATGAAGATACTATACTACATCTAAAATGAAATAAATAATTTCTTTTTAATATGATTTTTCTTTTTATTTATGTGTTTTATTTTGAATGGATATTTAAAGAAAAACTATCATTTAATTTAAATATTTAAATTATTTTTTAGAAAAATGAAATAAGATTTATATATTGTTGTATTAGTAACCACAATAAAAATTGAAAAACTTGTGATTTAGATTACCTAATAGTCATTAAAATAAACTTATCGTACCAAACCTAAATCCAAGGCCACCAACTTAGTAAACATGTACGCTAAAATTGTCACTTCCACCTAAAAAATTTGAAATGGAAGGAGCATGCACATGTTTAGTGCGTGATCATTCCTAAAGTGTGCATAGGTTATTAGAAATAGGAATGTGCACATGTTCTTAATAACACAAAATCTCTCTCTCTCTCATTTTTTATCTCCCCCTCTCCCTCTCTCTCTTCCCCTATGGCCCTCTCTCCCTTTCTCTCTCTGTCTCTCCC
>JASDQU010738680.1:110815-127351 GCA_032191745.1 Picea mariana
CACTTGTTTATGGTACATGTTGATTACAAGTTGGTGCATGGTTGATGCACTTTTTTGTGGTACAGGTTGATTACAGGTTGATGCATGGTTCAAATTTATTGGTATAGGTTTGCAGTGGTATATCTCACAGTGATAGTGTGACAATGGTTCCATCATTCTACTTATACTTCAGGGTGCCAGGACGGGGCAAGGAAAGGTGGTTGTAGCCACCTTCCGGTTGTAGCCAGAGAACATTGGTGGTTGTAGCCTCCTTCTGGTTGTAGCCAGAGGTTTGGGGAGTTGGAGCTTCTCTCAGGTTATAGCCTGAGAAACTAGGGGGTTGGAGCCTCCTTCCAGTTGCAACTAGAAAACAAAGGAAGTTGGTGCTTCCAATGAATGTAATTATTCAAGACATATAAGAAAAATAATTCCGTGGTTTTCCCCCGATTTGGGTTTCCATGTAAAACACTGGTGTACTGTGTATGTGTGTGATTGTTTATTTATTACTGCTCATTATTGGATAATAATTGTATATTGATATAACATTTGAAGAAAAAGGATTATAATTATGTTGTTAATGATTCATCCCCCCTCTCAGTAATCCAACAGAATACACGTACAAAATTTCATAGGTACGGACGAAATAAATCATGCATTACTGCTTGGAAGGTAGTGGGAGGATTGGATAGGTTGAAAGGCATTACTTAGAATTTGTACAACCCTTCATGGGTACAGAAAGAAGTTTTGGGAATGTATTCCTATCGAATTATTATTTGGTAATAATATGACTTCAAGTCTAGTTTGGAGAAATATTTGGAGCCATGGAGCTCATCTAATAACTCATCCACAATTGGAATTGAAAATTTGTCCTTTATTGTAATTTTGTTTAATGCCCGATAATCATTACGGAGTCTATATAATCCGTCTTTTTTCCTAATAAGTATGACTGGAGCTCAGAAAGGACTATTTCTTCATGTAATAACACCACAATCCAATAATCATTTAACCAAGCGCTCAATTTCTCTCTTATGTTGGTGAGACTGTCTATAGGATTTTTTTTTTAATTGGTGTAGAACTGAGGATTAATTCTATGATGTGATCTCTAGAACAAGGTGGAGGAATCCCATGAGGAAGCTCTTGAAAAATGTTGTTATACTTTCCAAGAATTTTGTCAAATTTCTTGGTATCATCATTTTTTCCCTCTTTAGTAGTACCCTCTATTGCATAGCAATGTAATAAATAATCCTAGGCTCCCTTTTTAATCATTTTTTTCCATTCTATTGGATGAGGCTATTTGTGGGGGAGGACAGTTAATTCCATGCAATTTGTTATTTTCCCCATTTTGATAAAACCTTATAAATTGCTCATGTAAGCTTAATACAATAGTACCAAGCATGGCTAGCCATTGTGCCCCCAAGACAATATCTACCCCTCTGATTGGCATATCATACATAGGAGATTTTAAGTTTTAGTCACTCATGGATTGTGATATCCCACGACTTGGACTTTAAATATTATTTCTATTATTTTTGTTTTAGGAACTACCAAATAACACGTATGCAAGATTAGGACAACGACCTTCCTCGATATGGAAACCTCAAGATGTGGCCCATGCAGGACCTCTGCATGATAAATGCTCCACGGAGAACGCAGGATAACGAGTAGGAGTTGGTGAATTATTAATGTGAAAAACTACCATAAAATGAGTTTAAAACCTCGTAAAGTACCCAAATGAATTTCCTTGGGAATAAGCAATCATGTCGAAGGATAGGTGTAACATGAACGAATGGGCTTACAATGATAGGCATTTCTAATTAAATTGTTTCATAATGTAATCGAAACCCGAGTTTATATATAAAGAATTTACCATAAGACAACATTAAGAAAATGTATGGTATCAAGTAAATTAAAGACTATAAGTATAAGAACATGGTAACAACAAGTATAAACCTAAGAACATGGTAACAACAATTATAAACTATATTCGTAGGAGAAGACTATAGCTAGCAATCCAATTCAACGAACATTTATATAGATCACCACTTAAGTAATATATTATAGGTTATCAAATATCGGTCTTAAGGGGATAAGACTTAGGATAACTCATATAAATATGATATATAATGGTGGACGATAAAAACAATAAGACTTTTTAAAAGGCTATTTTAAGGTGATAAATGTTTTATCGTATAGGTATGTACTCCCTATGATATTATCATCATAATCAAAAAATTGGAAGGATAATGAAATTTTTTGTATCATAAGAGAAACAAGGAAAACTATGAGATAGGTATAAATTAAATATTACAGAAATGATAACGAAGAACCATTAAAGAGTATTATGGTTATTCATATATTTAAAAAAAAAATGTTACTGGAATTTAAGGTCTGCGACATAATGGTATCAGAGTTGTAGGTTACCGAACTTGGCCTTTTATGGGCTTTATCACAGCAAAAAGATAACATGAAAAATTGTTTTGATTTTCTTCTTAACTATAGCAAGAAAAATAAATTGATTTTTCAGGAAAATGACAGAAGTACCTAAGGCTCAGGAAGAATAACATAATGAGGAGAATCTTGAACAAGGGAATGTAGGTGATGGACATCTCTGTGTGGATCTAAATAATGATAGGAATTTAGAAATTATAAATACATTAACAGATCTAAGAGAATAAATGAAAACAATAAGAGAAGATAATGAAAAGATTCTAAAGACTCAAGAGGAACTAAATGCTATTTTGATAGAGAAATTATGAAATCAAAATGTTGATAAAAATAAAGGACAATATTCCAACATTTCTAAGATAGCACAAACAAAGAAGAAAGTGAGAAAATTGGAGTATCATTAATATGAATCAGTGTTAGTATACAAGGATACAAAGGAAACAAAAACGCCTACTAAAAGTAGTTCTAGTCATAAACAGAAGACCAAAAATAAACCTAAACAACACGATGAAGTTGTGGGAGAATTTAAGAAGATTAAACCACCAAGCTTCAATGGGGAAGTGGAAACTGGTGAAGAAGTAGAGGCATGGCTCTCTGGCATGTAGAAATATTTTCAAATCTACAATTACTCAAGTGAGCTTAAATCTCGGGTGGCTATTTACAATCTGGCGGAAAAAAGTAGACATATGATGGCAGGATATAAAAAGAGTGAAAAATATTAAGGAAATAAAAATTACTTGGAAAACCTTTAATAGATATTTCAAGAAAAAAAATATGTCTAAACAATATTATGAGGGAAAATCCAAGGAGTTGTATGAACTGAAATTGAGAAATATTACCATGAAAGATATATATAGTAAGTTTCTAAGTTTACTACGGTATGTACCTTCTATAGTGGATGGAAAACCAAAGATTCAGTGATTCTTAAGTATATTACCTAGTTCTTATAAAGATCGAATTGAGTTTGATAACCCAAAAACTTTGGAAGAAACCATGAGGAAAGCCAAACTCTTTTTTGAACAGTATGAAAACAGAAATGAGAACTCAAGGAATTGGAATGGGAAAACGATTGAGAGGTTTGACCCTAAGAAGAAAGGGGGATCTTACTCTAATAAGAATGATGATAAGAGATTTCATGGAGGTAATAAGTTCAGAATAAGTAAACCTTTCAATCAACCTAAAAATAAAGGCAACAAACCACCGACCTTCTTCAATAAATAAACTTCCCAAAAAGAGACAGTGAAATGTTGGAAATGCAGTGGTCCTCATTACTATAAAGATTGTCCTCTAAGGAAGAAGGGAAATAACAATGTGAAAATAGTACAAGAAGCAACTATAGTTGGTGAGTTGGCCAGGTCTACACCAAAAATCATCGCAGCCTTGGAAAATCGATAGGAAGATCATCAAACTTAAATGGTAGAAATTTAAGGTATGATACATAATAAACCAGTTATTGTTTTGATTGATCTAGGTGCTAGTTTAAGTTATATTTCACCAAGAGTTGTAGAAATATGTAAATTGCATAAAGAAAATTTGAAAAGTCTTGGTTAGTACAATTAGCTACATGAACGAAAAGAAGAATTACATGTGTTGTTAAAAACTGTGAACTTGATATGAACAAATTCAAAAAACAGATAGACTTAAACATATTACCTTTAGGGTCTTATGATGTGCTAATCAGTAATGATTGGCTGGAAAAATTTAAAGTGGTCTTAGATTGTTACAATAAATCATTTACATGTGTATATGAGAGGAGTAACATTATAAACATTAAAGGAGTATCAAGACATGTTAGTATTAGAGAAATAAAATCTTTACAAGTTAAAAGATGCATCCAAAAAGGGTGTAAAATATGTGCTGTACACATAAATTATAATGAAAAAGAGGAAAGTAAAAATGATATAGATAACTTTCCCTTATTACATGAATTTCAGGATGTAATCCAGGATATTCTTAGAATACCTCCTAAAAGAGAAATAGATTTCTCCATAGACCTAATACCTAGAGTAGTACCTTCTTCAAAGGTTCCTTATAGGATGAATATCCTATAGTTAAATGAATTAAAAAGTCAATTGCAAGAATTGATAGATAAGGAATATATCCGACCAAGTGTGTCTCCATGGGGAGCACCAGTACCTTTTTTTAGAAAGAAAGATGGAACTTTACGTCTCTGTATTGATTATAGATAAATTAATAAAATGACTATTAAAAATAGATACCTATTACCTTGTATCGATGATCTATTCGACTAAGTATAGGGAGCTATAATATTTTCTAAGATTGACTTATATTTTGGTTATCATCAAGTTAGGATAATGGATGAATATATTTATAAAAATAACTTTTAGAGCAAGGTACAGACATTATGAATTTTTCGTAATACCTTTTGTATAGACTAATGCCCCAGCCTCATTCATGTTCTTGATGAACAGTATTTTGGGCAAGTGCCTAGATAAATTTGCAATCGTTTTTATAGATGATATACTCATTTATTCAAGGGATGAAAAGGATCATGAAGAACACTTATGAATAGTATTACAAATACTAAGAGAACATAAATTATATGCAAAGCTAAGTGTCAATTTTATAAAGACCAATTTCATTGTTTGCGACATATAATTTCCAAGGAAGGTATAACAGTTAATCTGGACAAAAAAAAGGCTATAATGAATTGGCCCGAACCTAAAGATGTTTTAGACATAATATCATTTATGGGTATAACTGGATATTACAAGAAGTTTATAGAATTTTTCTCTAGAATTGTGTATCCTATAACATCGTTACAAAAGAAAGGAACTAAGTTCATCTGGTCCGAAAAATTTCAAGAAAGCTTTAAAAAGTTTAAATGACTCTTAACTATAGCTCTTGTATTAAAATTGGTAGATCTAGATAAGGATTTTGTAGTATGTACAAATGCATGCCGTGAAGGGCTTGGCGATGCGTTAATGCAAAAAAATCATGTAATACATTATGAATCTTAGAAATTAAAGAAACATGAAAAAAATTATGTAACTCATGATTGGGAATTGGTTGCAATAACAAATACATTAAATATGTGGCGGAACTATCTGGTAGGATGAACTTTTTTATTGTTAACAGATAACATCACTCTGAAATATCTGTTTGATAAACAAAACTTAAATGTTCCCCAATCAAGGTGGTTATCATTCTTAAGCGAGTATGATTTTGAGATAAAACACATAAAGGAAAAATAAAATAAGGTGGTAGATTCATTAAGTAGACATGCAAATCTGATCTATACAGTTACTAGATGTAATTATGAAACAAATTTAGAAGAAAGGGTAAGAATAGCAATTGAAAAAGACCCAGAATATCAAAATATCAAGTTAAAGATTACTGATAATTCAGCAGGAATAGAAGAATCAGACTTTAGATTCTCAAAAAGTGGATTGTTAATGTATAAAAAAAAATTATATGTACCAGAAACTAATGAAATTAAGTTATTAATTCTAGATGAATTGCATAAGAAACCATATTCTCGACATCTAGGTTACCAGAAATTAATTACTATGTTAAGAAAAGAATTATATTGGACAAACATGAAAGGCGAAACAATTGAATATCTAGCTAGGTGTTTATAGTGTCAACAAGTTAAGGTTGAACACCAACACTGGACTAGACTACTACAGCCTTTACCCATTCTGGAATGGAAATGGGAAGTGATAAGTATGGATTTTATTACCAGATTACCTAGAAGTAGTAAACAAAATTACTCAATTATGGTTGTAGTGGATAAACTAAGTAAGGAAACACACTTTATACCAGTAAAATCAACCTACAAGGCTATTAATATAGCAGAAATATTCATGAAGGAAATATTTAGGTTGCATGATATTACTAAAGTTATAACATATGATAGGGATGTTAAGTTTATTGGTAATTTTTGGAAGTCTTTATTTAAAGGGTTAGATACCCAATTGAATTTCAACACTGCATATCATCCACAGACGGATGGGAAAACTAAAAGAACTAACCATATTCTTGAAGACATGATTAGAATGTATGTTATGGATAGACCTGATAAATGGGAAGAATATTTGTACTTAGTTGAATTTTCTTATAATAACCATTATCAAGATTTATCAAAAATTAGTCCTTTTGAAATTTTATATGGAAGAAAATGTAACACATGTTTCATGGAGTAATCCTGTAAATAGATCGATGATGGGACCAGATATGTTAAAAGACATGGAACTAACAGTGAAACAAGTACAACAGAACTTGAAAGTAGCTTAGGACAGGAAAAAAAGTTATGATGATGCAAAAAGGAATCCAAAAGAGTTCAATGTTGGAGATCATGTGTATATTAGAGTTAAACCTAAAAAGAGGTTTTTACGATTGGGCAGGTATACTAAGTTAGAACCTAGATATTGTGGACCATTCGAGATACTTGCTCGAATAGGACCAGTGCCTTATCAAGTTGCACTTACATCTACGGTAAAAGTACATGATGTGTTTCACGTTTCATTATTGAAAAAGTATACACATGACCCTACTCACATTGTTGATTGGAAAATGATATAGGTGGAACCTGTGGGTGAGTTCCCAGTAGAGCCGGATCTTATTCTCAACATGAGGGAACTTACACTCAAGGGAGACGAATTGGATAGTTGGAGAAAATCCATGCGATAAACTGTTTGACACAGTAAAAAATCTACAAAGACTACACACAACAACTGGAGCTCAGAATTCTGCAAGAGGCCATAGAGGCAGCCCCTTGGATTATGAACTCAACATGGGGGTGACAGAGGTGGCAGAGACTCTAGTCTAAGGTTGGGAGGAACATGGTCTTCAACGTGTGGTTTCCCCAAAGTTCCAATTTTTATTTATTGTGATGAACATGCTCATTAGAAATTGTTTACTTAAATGTTTACTTTGTTAGTGTACAAATTATGTGATTTAATTCTCTGGCTTAAAAAAATTAGAACAATGTTATAAACTTAATGCTCCATTCACAAGGAACTGATGCATATTATATGATAGTATTAGAAAATCCATATGGAAGGAACATAACTCATCGAGATACAACATATAACTTAAAGGGAAAATTATCTACATAGAAACTTATATCAGGTTTACCAATATACATATATAAACAAAAAAAGAAATAATTACAAATTCAAGCAGAGTTCCTTGTTCTATATTAAAAAGGGAATATTGTTATAGATTACTGTGTAATAGTCGAGGACAACTCGTTACACATTTAACAAGATAACCTAAATATATATATAAATGGAAAGGTTACATACTGTATAGAATTCCAAAACGAGAAAAGTCCATTTATAAACTATATATATAGGACAAAGGAAAATCAATAAACAGAGTTTTACAACGGCATAGCATGTGTAGACAATAGTCTATGAAGCCACCCAGCTTCTAGGAATATTACATTCAAAAGATAATCGGTTGATTAAATTCAGCAGAGGTATTGAAACCCGAATACCTTTCTATATTTGGGTATTCCAGAGCTCCATGGCGACTGCCGTCTTGACACCTACAAAAGAATAAAAGAATGAGTTAGTAAGATATATGAATTGTTTAATCAAAGGAAAATTACATAAACAAATAGAGTAAATCTCACCATGGAGGAGCATAGCATCGAAATATCTCCTTCAATTGTTGTAACCCGCACCTGAATGTTTTGGGTTGACGTTTAATTGATGGGTACCCTCGCATCATCATAAGGGACCACCATTTGATATTACCCAAGAATAAACTTCAAATAAAACTACATCATATGTACAAAATGAAAATCAAGTAAACACTAAGGTCTACGTGAGCTCTGCCTACACCATATACCATAGTGGAAGTTCTAAAAATATAGACAAGGGTGTATAAAACAAGATGCAAGGTCTCCATTTTTAACCAGAGATGAGAAAAGGTCAAACATTCGATCCTGTCATGGTAAAACCTGACTATTGATATTTTTGGGTACCGACATGAAACCCCTGAGGCTAAGGCATAACCCTTTCGAAGAAGATATGGAAGAAAAACTATTGCGACCAAGGGCAATTTAAGGATGGAAAATTATATTAAAATATAGAAACCTGGGCTAATCTTACTAGTCCTTAATATGAAAAATGTAAAATGTTTGGCGGTAGTTTTGTAAAAATATTCAAGTTTATAAGGATTTTATATAGTTTCTATAAAATTTTGGCGATTTTTAAGGTAAAATAAGTTTATTCTATGGAATCTGGGTGAATCGTTTTTAGAAAAAATGGAAATTGGCGAATCGTTTTTTGGGAAAACCCATGGAAAATTATCCCATTTGCGAAATTTAGCCCCTAAAATAATTTATGATTGCGACCCAACATAAACCTTACAATCAATGCATAATAGGAAACATATATGTATTAACAAGAAGTTGATGAGAAATATGACTAAAGAAGTAAGATCCATTCCAACTACAAATAGTTACCATTTCAAAGGGTAAAATGTAAGAAATGTTAATAATTTAAGCAACCCATAAAGTTACATGAAAATTCTGAATGATTAGGAGATTCTTCTTACCAATCAAATGATTCGATTGTGAATATGTTGGAAAGGTTCAATGAAGGCCCGAAGAAAGATATAAATGCCTGGAGCATTACCCAACAACTTTCTAAGAAATGAAAACATGAATGGGGCATCTAAACCTGCATTCTGTAAACTTGAGAAAGGGGCAAACTCTTAGAAAGCATACAAAGCCAAAGAAAGAAGTTAATAATGTGGGAAAAAGATAAATGTGGGAGAGTTAGGACAGTGAAAAGATTCAAAAGAAAACTTAATGCACTACCAAACAACACGTATGAAAGATTGGGACAACGACCCTTCTCGAGATAGAAACCTCAAGACATGGCGCATGCAAGACCTCTGCATGATAAATGCTCCACAGTGAATGTGGGATAACGAGGAGGACTTGGCGAAGTATTATTGAAAAAATATACCATAACACAAGTTTAAAACCTCATAAAGCACCCAAATGAATTTCCTTTCAAATAAGCAGTCATGTTGAAGGATAGGTGTAACGTGAACGGATGAGCTTACAACAATAGGCATTTCCAATTAAATTGTTTCATAATGTAATCAAAACCCAAGTTTATATTTAAATAATTTACCATAAGACAACATTAAGAAAATGTATGGTATCAAATAAATTAAAGACTATAAGTATAAGAACACGGTAACAACAAGTATAAACCTATAGTCATAGGAGAAGACTATAGCTAGAAATCAAATTCATCGAACATTTATATAGATCGCCACTTAAGTAATATATTATAGGTTATCAAATATTGGTATTAAGGAGATAAGACTTAGGATAAATCATATAAATACGATATATAGGACGGTAATAATAATAAGAATTTTTAAAAGGATATGTTAAGGTGATAAAGGTTTTACTGTATAGGTATGTAGTCCCTATGATATTATCGTCATAATCAAAATGTTGGAAAGATAATGAAATTTTCTGTATCATAAGAGAAACAAGGAAAATTATAAGATAGGTATAAAAGTAAATATTATAGAAATGATGCAGAAGAAACATTAATAAATATTATGGTTATTCATATATAAAATAAAAATAAAATAAAATTTTACTGGAATTTAAGGTCTATGACATGGATATTTCTACCTTCTAGAATTTCCCATCACATGACATAGTCCTATTTTCCAGGATGGAGACTTGAAATTCAGAGGTAGGATGAATGAATATGTTTAATTGCCTTGCTATCTTTGTATCTATAAAGTTATTTCAACTTCCACTACCGATGATCACTGTTACTTTAGTTTTCTTAACATTTCCATAAAGTTTCGAAGTTTGGGGTTGAGAAATACATGTCATTGTAGCAACAGAGAGTGTCGGATTTGCATTTTGATTCCCTCACTCATGGATATTTTTTGAGTCTTCATTATTTGTTTCTTCATCAGATGAATATATATCCCATGCTTCTTCATTCTTGTCATTGTCACTCTTCTCTATTTCGCAATGAAAAAACTTTTTTCTTTGCACTTATGGCATGGTTTCCAATTAGGTTTGTTACATTTAAAACATTGGTCCTTAACCTTATATTGTATCATGTTTGGTGGTGGTGTCCTTTTGTGAGGGGGAATGTATTTGGAGCTAGAGTCTTCAAGTGAGCACCATGCTGTCTTTTGATATACTTTAAGTTTCTTTTCAACGATTTTAGCTTTCTGGTGAGCTTGCTCAATATCTTTAATGTCAAGTAGTTCAAGTTCATTTTGGATATTTTCCTTCAATCCTAATAAGGCTATTTGCAGTAGCCAATATTCTAATATATAAGGTACATGAGTGGCTAACACATGTAGATCTTGAAAAATTCTTCCACTGTACCGGACTATTGTAATTGGGTGAATTTAGCAAACCCCCCTTTTTCTTCTATGTCGAGAAAATGTTGGAAGAAGTTATTTTTTAATATAACCTAGTCTCTTGCTAGAGATTAGGATTTTTCTCTCCACCATACGAACCAAACATAGGGAAATTCCTTTAGATGTATAGATGCGACATTAATTTTTCTTCATCATCAGAAATCTAGTAATACCTGAAGTACTGCTTGATTTTATTTACCCATCTTGTTGCTTGTCTTTCATTTGATCCATCGAATTCTAGAACAATAATCTTCACCTTAGGCATGCCATTATTAGACGTCCCCATCTTAGGCGATTAATGTGATTGGTGAGGCCCCCACTACAAAGTTGAGTTACCTGGGCTTCTACTCTCGTTTGTGATTGATTCAAGCTCTAATCTCATGTCATGGTAATTTTTGTTGCATTTTGCTAGTTCTTCATTTAGTTAGTCAATTTTGGTATCAAACGAAGTACTTACTTGATTTACAAGGCCTGTGAAAAACTCTTTAGAGTTTTCGCTTAGCTCTAGCATGGGGGAAGTGTCATCCTCTGTGTTTTTCTATGCTTCTTTAAGCTTTCTCCTGATGTTTCTCATGTTGAGTTTGATGTATTAAATATTTATTATATTTAATATTTTAATATTAAATATAAGGTATGGTATCAACTGGAAGGAAAATCGTGGAGGGAAAGTTAAGGTTCTAAGGTTTGAAAGAAGAAAAAATAGTGGAGGGGGAAAGAGGGATCCATGGGGAGAGGGTGGCGGGTGTTAGAATATAATGGATGTGCTCATTTAACCATAGACAATATCACTATTGTCACCCAACCATAGGATTAAGCCACCCCCGAGCACCTTAGCCTTGATAGAGAATCATTCTGGAAGAAAACCCTAGGATAGATAGCCAAGAAAAGGTGGTACACCTTTCTCTAAGGATAGCGCACCAAGAAAGAGTAACAAGAGTTGATCAAAGAGTCCAAACCATAACCAAGAGATATTCCAATCCAAAACCAAAATCTGCTAGTTGTAGTAGCTGCAATGACATCTCTTCTCCAAACTTGCGCACAAATTGGCCAACTGCAGTGCGCACAAGTGTTGCTTCTACAATTCTGAGAATGTTGGATAGAATGAAGATTGGCCTCCTGTATTTATACTAATTATGGCAGACTGCCTAGGCCGAATTCTCATTCTAGGTACTAATTCCTTAGTATATATCATTTCTTTTAGCTGACTTCTTCTCTTTGAGGCTAATAACCTAATACAAGTCATTCTCTTGAGCCGACTTGTCTTCTAGGGTTATTAACCAACTATTTATGGTTTCTTCTTGCTTCCTGGAATATTCTAGTCTCGTCAAATTTACACATGGAGGTAAATACCTCCTTCAGATACCATAATATCAACACTCCCTCCTAGCTAGGGAGGTATTGAAGGTAATGTTCCTGAGCACAAACATACCATTCACCCGGCAGCATCAACATAGTCATATAGACTATATCATGATTAGATCATAAGAACCATCATCACTATTAGTTTCATAAGCTGTCTCATCTCTCGAAACCATACTCCATCTGAGTAAACAGACATGATGTTAGATAAGTCACTCACTCCACAGAGTGACACAAGAGACATTCTTATAATGTGGACATATGTCCTAGAATAATGAATGTCCTAGACCATTTTTTGTCTAGGGAATCTCTGTCCATTGATCATCCATATAGCTAATAATCATTTCCAACACTCTTAATAGTTTTCAAGGCAATCAGAGAAATCTCATTCAATAGAACACAACTGTGTCTATCCATAGTAGTACACAACTACAATCCAGTGGTACACTTCCACACCAAGTAGCACATAGATACTTGATCAGTGACACATAGTCACAATCAGTGGAACACATCCACCATAGTAGTATACATATATTGTCCAAAGACATATAGTCTCCATAAAAATCATATCATCTGATGTCAACCCGCACAAAAAACATTGTTATGATATAAACTGAATCATCTGGGGCATTCATCCACTCACATCTGTGATATCTGGAAGAGTATCTTCCCTTAGAAGGTAAAAACTCAATGATGATCTATCTGGACTATTCTTCTCAAGCAAGGAAGAAAAACTGTCCCGATTTCTAAGCCTGGGCAATTCACCTATCCTGGCCATTCCTCCTGTACTAAACAAAGTGAAACCTGGAGAGAATGATTATGCCCTAGTGAATGCCTATCCCTTATTGTTGAACCTGGACCATTCACCTATCTAGGCCATTCCTTCGGCACTAAACAAAGTGCAACATGAAGAGAATGAATCTTCCCTAGGTAATGATTGTCCAGACCATTTCCTAAGGAGATGATTGTCCTGCACCAACCTCCAAAATGGACCATTCTTTGAAACTTCTCACAATTATGAACTTCGAAAGAATGATTGTCCGACAAGGTAGACCAGTCTTCTTGACCACTAATGAGAGTGATCATCAAGAAGAGAGACTGTCCTAGACCATTCCCCCACACTGGAAACAAGGGGAATCATTTTCTATGGTACATCAGTAATCCATCGAGCCATTTTCATTGCGAAAATGATCGTTCGATCTGGACCATTTTCCAAAATGGAAAATGCTTGTCTATCAGAAATCTCAAACCACTTTTTGAACTGGAAAGGAACTACTCATCCTGGGCCATTCTTTGAACTTGAAAAATGACTGTCAATAAATCAATAACACATCAGTGCTCCCTCCCAACCTGAGATTCATCTCTTCCTTTTTCAATAAGGAACTCATCTCCATGAGCTCTAGCTTGAGTATGCAAACTCTTTCATCTTGGATAGAGGCTTTACCAAAATATTTGCTTATCTGCTCATCTGTGGAGATATATATTGGAGAACCACTTCTCTTTTTTGGACTTCATCATGAAGAATGTAATGCTTGATCTCAATGTACTTTAGTATTTCTGGAACACTGGTTTTCTCTGAAGGCTTCATATAGCTGTGATCATTATAGTATATCATAGTTGAATTCATCTCTTTTGTTTTCTGCTAGATCATAACATTGTGGAAAGGCTCAAACTGGAACATATCCATGTGGCACTTCTTCTTTCATGATGAGAGTTTGTTATGAAATATAAATCCATCATCCTGGACTTATGAGTAACCATTCTAACTTTTATCATAGAAGATTTTCACCACGCTTATGTTGTGCATGAGAGGCTTTGCACCAAGTTGCTTGAATCCAAACAAAATTTTCTTCCATCTACATACAAGAGTCTCTTTCTAGTATACCTCAAAGCCTTGAGGTTTATCTACATATTCTCTTTGTTCAATTATAGTCTTTGCATTCATATGATGTAAACTCCAAACCATGGATATTGCAGACGATATAATGGCTCATGTAGAGGTAAGTCTGGTTTACCTGGAATAAGAAATCATGATAGTCTTCTCCCTCCATTTGGGAGAACCTATAGTTCTAGATCTTGCAATGCTTACATTCATAAGTCTTCCATACACTGTTCTTCATTACAACTTTCAGTGCCTCTACTTGATTTCTTTTAGTGAGTTCGCGTCAGATTAGTACTCTTGTGATTCTTGATACAATGACTGGTTGTTCTGGTTTTTCTTTCTCTCTTGGAATCTTCATGTTCTTCATCATGTTTCTCTTTATCTTTTGGGTCCATGGAGTTTTCTATAGATTCCATGCCCTAAAGATTCCAACTTATTCCTTTCATCATAGGATCATGGATGTGGATGGAAAATCATGGATACTTTTAAGGATTCTTTTCGATGAAGACTTATTCTAAAGTCAAACTGAACATATCATGCTTTTCATGGTTGCTACCATGGATATATACTTCACCATCTTCAATGGATCATAGGATTAGCTCCCTCCTAATCCTTCCTTCATGTATGAATTCATGCTTTTCTTTTGGAAGTATATAATTGGCTCCCTCCATCCAACAAAGTCCACACTTTCGTCTGCATCCTTATTGCCTTCTGCAAAGTGACATAAATCTTTCTCCAATTTCCTCTTGATTGTTGACTTCTTTCTGTGTTTAAACTTTGGTTCCACAATATTTCCTTTCATGATATCCAACATTTTATTCTTGGAAAGGATGAGATCAATCCTTGTTTTCCATGCTCTGATGTTAGAAGCCCCTTCTAACTTTTTTTCTGACTTCATAGAGTAAGTCATGTCTTCTTTGACTTGGTCAACCCTAGTTTTGACCAAAAACTCAAACTTGATGTCTTATCTTTTTGAAAGTACTAGGAGATGCGCTAGGATAAGGCGCACTAGTATATACATAAATTAGGTCAATCCCTTCAATTAAATTTATTTAACGAGAGGGTTAGGGTTTCTACAACTGCACCTGTAGTAACCCTAGCAACAGTTCTTTAGTAACTGCTCCTGCTATAAACCCTAGCGACAGTTCTTTAATGAACTCAGTATCCTTATGGCTATTCTCCATTCTAATGGTTAGACTGAATGAAGGAGTTATGGGCCCATAACCTGTTAGAATATAATGGATGTGCTCGTTTAACCATAGACAATATCGCTATTGTCACCCAACCATAGGCCAAAGCCACCCCCGAGCACCTTAACCTTGACAAAGAATCATTCTGGAAGCAAACCCTAGGCTAGATAGCCAAGAAAATGTGGTGCACCTTTCTCCAAGGATAGCACACAAAACAAGAGTAACAAGAGATGATCAGAGAGTCCAAACCATAACCAAGAGATATTCCAAGTCAAAACCGAAATCTGCTAGCTGCAACAACTGCAACGACATCTCTCCTCCAAAATTGTGCACAAACTGGCCAATTGTAGTGCGCACAAGTGTTGCTTCTGTAGTTCTAGGAATGATAGCTAGAATGAAGACTAACCTCTTGTATTTATACTAATTTTGGTAGACTGCCTAGGTCGACTTCTCATTATAGGTACTAATTCTTTAGTATATATCATTTCCTTTAGCTAACTTCTTCTCTTGGGGGCTAATAACCTAATGCAAGTCATTCTCTTGAGCCAACTTGTCTTTTAGGGTTATTAACCAACTAATTAGGGTTTTTTATTTCTTCCCAGAATATTCTATTCTCATGAAGTTTACACGTGGAGGTTAATACCTCTTGCAACTACCATAATATCAACAATAGGAGGGTGGTGAAGGGACCTAATAGGGAGGTTGAAGAATTTGAATGGAGGGGAGGGTTGAATGGATCTGATAGGCGTGAATAAAGAATTTGAATGGAGGGTGGCGAATGAGGAGGGTCAAATCGAATGGACAAGGGGAAAATGAGGAATTTGAATGGAGGGGAGAGTTGAATCGATATGATAGGGGTGAAAGGGAGGGATAAATGGGAAAAATCAAGGAAGAATGGAGGGGAAAATGGGCAAAATCGAGGGTGAATGGAGAGCGAAATGGGTGAAATGGGTGAAATGGGCGAAATGCAAGTTGTGAGAGGAAGGGACTCCAAATGGAGGTCAAAATGGGTTTTGGAAGTGGGAGTGCATGCAAGAGGAATTGTGTGAGGTCGCATATGGGAGTGGGTGAGGGACTACGGAGGAGGCAAGGAAAATGGAATGCTATGATATCAATTGCAACGATGAAAGCTAAATGCAACAGTAAATGTATTCAATAACATATAATATTCTTTATTCGATGATAAATTTTAGTGTACAAAATGTGTATATATACACATAATTGGGGTAAAGTCACGTCTCTTTATGCAAAAGAGTGAAACTTTACGTTTTAATTAGTTTTAAACATAAT
>JASDQU010738680.1:158947-173254 GCA_032191745.1 Picea mariana
TTTTGTCTTTGAGTTTTCATCATTATCTTAGCACATTTAGCGAAAGATCATATTTTACTTATGAATTGCAGATTTGAAATTGAAGACTGTACTATTTTTAGTAGCATATCATTCATTGAGAAGTTAAAGATAGACTTTGCATTGTATCTATATTTGTTTTCTGGCAGAGTCATAACACCATGAGTTTCACTTCCATACATTTTTGAGTAACCACGGCCAATAAAATTTACACTTTAAACTAAAATTGATTAGTCATGATTTTATTTTTAGGGTGCACAAACTAGCTTAGGATTTAGTGCCTTGGAATAGGATTTTGTGAGTAAACTTCTCCAAGGCAATTAAATCAACATATGTGTCTAAGATGGGGAGTTGAGAAGTCTATTGTATAATTGTTAATATCAGGAGGCTCCGCTCACACCAGAGTTAATCATGAGGTTGCATGAAGCTAGTTAAAGGGATAACCCCTGTATACTCACCTAGCCTGAGAGATATTTTTGTGGATTTATTCGTATTTGGGGATCTTTCTAGTGCCCATACCTCTGTGAGAGGCGATGCTTTCAAGGTTTTAGGACTTTCTACCCTACCCATACGGTGATCCAGACTTATGAATTCTCGTCTGTGCATTGGTTATACAATGGTTTATTAGTTGCTTGACTTAGGTATCTCATAGGTTGCTTGTAAGGTTTATTCTTCTTGTACCTTGAGTCAGATAAGGGTTAGAAAACACACAACCTTTATGGAGGATTACCTCCCAGGGGGGATCTAGCTGACTGGTTGTTAAGACCACGAGGGCCCTTATAATTGATTCTGTTACCTCCAAACATTAGCGGGGAGTCTTGGGTCCCTCTTGGATGAGACATGCCTTCTTTAGCGAGGGAGGCCACTCAGCCACTTTAACCCATTTGCATGGATATTGGTCGTTTGACTTTTTGGTATGCTCTTTGATTATTAGTTGACCATAGGTTTTCATGTTGAGCCTTTATTATCATGGATAGCGGAGTTCCTTTTTCTCCCTCATTTACTGCTACCCCCCCCATGACGTTCATGGGGAAAAATCCATTTGTTTTTTATAATGGTATGCAGAACTACAACACTCAGTCCACACCTTGGGTCTCTAGCCATTTTTTTGTTGAATTTCCTTCCCCCATGTAGCCCTCTCCCTGGCCCACATATATGAATCCTAGCATTGGACCCGAGGGCACCATGGCTCCGATGCCTACTTCTTCGTTTGATATGAGTTGTGTCCCCATGGGAGGTTGGAACCTTCCTCCCTACGGATCCAATACTAGCTATGCTCTTTCAGGAGCTAGTACTCAGATGGGTGCCTATCCCAGTTATTACCCCCCACCCATGTATCTTATGTCCACCATGTCAGTTCTTTCAAACACTTTTTCCATGACAGGTGCTCAATTTCCACCAGGTCTTTCATATGGAGAGAACCGGTTTTATGGTTCAGGCTACCCTCTTTATGGGACCCCTTCACAAGGAGGCAAGATATATCGTCACTTGAATAATCCTTATACTACCTCAGTCTCTTGACATACCCCAGTGACGATGCCTGTCCCAACCTCATCAGACCATTTTGGTGTGANAGGTTGGGGCAAGAGGTACACCAAGATCCTGCCTGGCTTGCAATTTTTTAGAATCAATATTTCCCTGGACGATGGACTCAAATGCCACCATATATCGCCAACCCATTCACTGGAAATCATACTGGTGCTCCATCGCCAACCTTTGCCAGTCATGTCGGTGACGAGTCGACTTCTTCTACAAACTACGTCGACAACTTGCCCCCAACCTCTACCAATTATGTTGGGGGCACCATTATTTTTTCCTTGAATCATAGCCATGTCACATCTCTCGCTTCTATTCATCATAC
Organism: Picea mariana; assembly: GCA_032191745.1. NCBI lineage: Eukaryota > Viridiplantae > Streptophyta > Pinopsida > Pinales > Pinaceae > Picea > Picea mariana. Next base: position 160,827 of record JASDQU010738680.1, read on the forward strand.
AGGAGATGACTCTCTTTCCCCCACTATTTACATTGAGAAGCCCAGACGCATCAGACGTAAGGCTAAATTCTTTTGTAGGACTTGCAAAGGAAGTCACCTTACTCGTTTTTGTCTGATTATTGTCGAGATACTAGAAGCCTGGGGCTCACCCAAGAGCCCTTATAATTCTGAGGCATATGTGGTTTCTCTTCATACCACTTCTCCCTTGATCATCTCGATGGTTCCACCGATGTAATATTTGCCTGACCTCACCCCCTTTGTTAAGGGTGAAGCGTCTCTTGCCCCCATTACTATGCATCCTCTTCAACCTATAATGGAAGAAATGGCCACACCAGTGCAATCTCTGGTCAACCCTAATCTCCCTGAAGAGAATGACACACCTTTCATCCATGTCATCAACATTTCACACCTTCCCCCTTCTAAACGAGAGAGACTTATTCTTCCCCTGAATGCTCTCCCTCCAAGTCCTGATGAGGTTCTGTTTGATTGGGATGACCTAATGGGACATCCCATTCTCCCACGTATGTCTTTTCCATTAAGAGACATTACTCAAACCATCATGGAGACTGTATCCTCCATTAGCACCTTATCCTTCTTGACTTGGAAATCCTTGGTTTTCCCAAGCTCTTGTCAGCTATCCATGGGATATTGACTTTTGACAGAAAGCCAGGATGGGAACCTTGTCCTCCCCCTTTACACGTTGATTAGACTCCCAATAACGAATCTCAGTTAAGCTCTTTTCTAACTCATCCAAAAAGTGAAAAGATCGTTGAGTGATTTGTCCCTTTCACACTCGTTAAAATTGGATTTGAAAGATCATGAGTCCTAGTTAAGCTCTTTTCTGACTCGCTATCAAAAATAGAAAAGATTATTGAGTGAACTTGTCTTTTTCACACTCGTAAATTGGATTTAAAAAGACATCTATTTAGCACAAGTTTACCCCTTTTTCACACCAAGTAGACTAAAATACATAAAAATGACATTTTTTGGTGTTAAGTTGTGATTGCATCTCATGCCCTCGCTTGTTGTATTGAGCCTTTAGTCGGTTCTCACTTTGCATTATAAACTGTTGCCTAATCAGTTTGCATCCTCAACCAAGCAGAGCCTTGTTTTTATCTTTTGCAATTTGACACCCTATACCCTGGAGGGAACATCACCCCAAGTGTCCATCTTCCACATGCATTTCCTTGCATTGAGAATAGATATGTTCCACTGTTGGAACTAGTTTTTCTTACTTGCGACTCTCATTCCCTCCTCTGTATCATAGCATTATTTTGTTATGAAAAAACAAAAAAAGACAGGCGGGAAGGGAATACTATATTGTAATTGGCAGCAGTCATGTCGCCTTTGAACAGAGCACAAAGTTATTGAGTTTGTGTGTCATCATAATTTTGGGTTAGCATGGCCTTAGGAAGATGATCCCACTACAAAGTTTTCTCTACCGACCGGTTACTCTTCCAGTCCATATAGAGAACGTTATTGATGTCTCCTACATCCAATTATCACATCATTGATTCCATGCTGCCAGAGTTCACCATATGTTTCATCCTCTTGTTCAAACGAAGTCTATCAACCTGTGTCGGCCACTCCTAAGAAATATTGACTTTGTATGTCAGCCATACCCTCAGTTTGTCTCATAATCACATGATACTTTGGTCTTATCATGCACCCTGGCCCTACTTTCATCATTGGTAGGTCACCTTGAACCCAACAATCGACATTGGTTGTTTACTGGGTGGTTTCCCTTATGTTCGACAGCAAGACATCTATTCACACTTTGGGATTCATGCAATGTCTTGGATGTCATTAGCCTTTTTGGTGGTTTCCTCACCTTTGTCATCAATTTTTCATCATTGGATGCTATTCAGAGGGTCCTTTTCGTGTACCTCTTGCATTTGGCACACATGAAAGACACACAGGATCATTGGTTCGTAAACATGTTCTTCATCCGATCTCCACCAAATCATGAAGCTCCTACTTTGTTCCTCGTGTTGATTGATGAGAGATGCCTCAATTCTCTCCTTTCAGTGGGTCTCCTTCCATCGAATTCAACTCATTTATTCTGGATATGGGACCTAGAGTTTTATGAGTACCTTGAGGCTTTCCGTCATTAGTGGCAGGCTCTCTCGCCATTGACAGATGGGAATACATCAATATCTCCTGATCAATGGATCTCTCAAGTGTTTGATACCAACTCCTTTATTCACATTTGTAGAGATGTACTCGGTGCCTTGATACCTACTTTCATCAATGGTAGGTTGTCTCTCATTTTTTAATGGTATACTTCAATGACCAATAATCAAATGGTGTCTCATCGTGTTCGACCTCAACTCATTTATTCACATGTTGTAAACTTGCACCATTGGAGGATAGTGTAGAAGACTTGAAAACATCACTATGTCACTACAGATTTTCTGAGATGCTGCTTCCATTTCATTGGACCAGTACCTATTTGAATTCAATGATCATGGGAGATTAGATTGTACTACATGGTATACATATATCTTCAAATTGATTTTGAGACTAGTTTCACTGGGCATTGTTCGTGACTATGACAAATTTTTCCATATAACCGCATTTGTATTTTCCTATTCATGGCGATGAACACTTGTTTGGTATATTTTTCACATGGATCTGCATTGTATTCTTGGCATCCATGTATGCAAAGTCAGTACATAATGTAATGAGAAATTGAGTTCATCTAGCTGGTTCTCTACCACTCCACTTTTGGGTTATTTATAATATATTTCGGTCATCGCAGATACTCCTCTGATCTCACACATTATGGGGCATATGTTATAGAAAGATTTGCCTCACCATTGCTATCTTGTAGAGAGGGCCTTTTCCATTTCCCAATGTAGACTTTTTATCTCTTTTTGATGAATCCAGAGCTAAAAATATAAATTTTTCCACATATACGCTCCCTAATAGTTATGCAAGATGTGTATATGCTTGTTGCTCCATTATAGCTCGAGTATATCGGGATTTGTGCCAAAAAATAAAAAATGAGGTCAGGTTTCCATGTCACGACAAATGACCTATGATCCTTGGCCTTCCATATACCGGAAATGTTTTGACTCGGCCATTCAGTTGCATTCTGGAGGCCATAAGAACACAATTTTGAACTATGGAAAAAAAAAGGAGAAAGCATTCAACTTTGAGAGAAAAGTTACTTTGGAAAAATTAATTCATATTGAGTCTGCATCCCTTTGTCCCTCAAGTATGAACACAGTGTTCAGCCCCCAAGCTCTTCCCTTATTATTGAGAGGACCTCTTTGCCTCTTTCTCATGAGCTTGCCTTTGGTGGAGGATTGAAGTGGTGGGGACCCAATTGGAAGGAACTTTGTTTCTAGGTTTTGAACCATGCCGACACAGATGTCTGTAATGTTGACACTTCTGCTGATCAACTATTAATAGAAATACTCATTTCCCTTCCTATTGGTATCTTGAAAATATATGATTATTATCCATGGATGTGTTTATAATTTTTATTAATGGATTATGATATCTGATGTGATAACCCCTTTTATATCATCACTATATACTTGATTTTATTGTTTATTGAGAACTTCTCGCAGGTATAAAGCTTTGGGTCAAAGTGCTCAGCTGTGGAACATCATCAAATGTTGGATCGAGGTCAGGGATGATTTTAAGGATGTAAATTTATTTTAAAATGTATAAACCTTAGCAAATCTTACTAATACTTTATATGCCAACTATAAATGTTTGGCGATATGTTTGTAAAAATATTCAAATTTCTATGGATTTTATGTATTTTGTATAAAATTTTGGTGATTTTTAAGGTAAAATAATTTTATCCTATTGAATTTGGGTGAATAATTTTTAGAATGGAGAATTTTTTTTGGGACAAACCATGGAAAATTAGCCCATGAGAGAAATTTATCCCCTAAAATCATCCTTGATTGAGGTAGGCCTCTTTCTTGTATTGCACATTAGTTTATATAGCATATGTTGGAATTGAGTTGATTTCTGCAGTCATCCCTGTCTGTTGTGGTCTACCCTTAGCCATAGAGATTTTTTACCTTGTAACACATTCAAAGTATCATATTGATATGAATAATCAAACATTTTCTAAGATAACAGTCAATTGGAAGAGATACAAATATATCAACAACACGGCTTCACATTCTTCAAATGTTATTTCCAAAAGGATTGATTTGAAGGTAAATAAAATCTGTGTGATAGATTTTTTGAAGTTTGAGAAAGAAATTTATAAATACACCAAGAATTCACATAGAGATCGATGGAAAGATCTACAATTCAAACAATCCAGTGAAGTGTTTCCACCAGGGACAATTTTGTCTGTAGTTGATTTTGCAGAGAATTACACATTCGTGCACAAAAAGAAATACAGAGTGAATATTATCATTCTGATCAAGTCACGATATTTTTCCTCATTCTATATAGACATGCTCAACGGAGTCTTGATAACATAGAAAGCACCAATGACAATCGACATGTTATTAAAGAATATCACTTTTATATAAGTGATGATCAAGCACACGACACACATTGTGTACAACATTGTTTCGATAAATTTTATGATTCATTGAAAGAACATGAAATCAGATTTGATCGACATTGGATATGGTCAGATGCATGTGTGGGTCAGTTCAAATCTTCATGATCATTCTATTCATTATGTCATATTCATAAAAAATTAAACATTACACATTGTTGGAATTATTTTGAGACTGATCATGGAAAAGGAGAGCACAACAGTGCAGGGGCATGTGTAAAATGAGCACATCAAAGGTATCAGATGAACCCTCATGCTGATCAATTTGAATCCGCTGAACAAGTTGTTGAATGGTGCAAAATGGCACTAAGCCATGAATATAATCTATCAAAGGATGTGCACAGGTGTGTCTATATATAAATGTTACACATGTACACGTGATATTTTTATTGGAACGTGTTCAAATTTATATTCAAATTTCAATCATTTTCTTCAAAGATTTCAAGTTAACAAGTTCTTGTCTTGTGCATGTTTTTTTGGTATGTTGGAATCCAAGATGTAAATAGATCAATCTCACATGACGCCATTACAATACCTGGGACACGAAAAATACAGTCAGTTAAAACAAAACGTTTTCAAAATGTGTTTTCATTTGATAGAATAAATAAGTCTTGTTTTTGTTCAGTTTGCATAGAGGACACAGAATCCATAGATATTTGAGAAAATGAAAATGTAGGATATGTTAAAGCTTGGAGAAATACCGAACTTAATGTAAAAGAGAAATTTCCACTTGCAAGCTCAGAGGAGATGGAGTCAAATGAAACTATAGTGTTAGTTAATGGCGATAGAGTTTCGGATCTTGTTAGAGAAGGTAATTTTTATGTTTAAATTTTTTCAAATAACTTGTAAATGTACTTGTGTGATAATATAACACGAACTGTTTGTTGTCCAATATATCCAATTATTTGCAAGAGATTTTTTTTCCATGGTTGCACCTGTAGACAACATTGAAAACGTGAAATATTATTTGATGTGATGCATAGAACAAAAGATGAGGCTATTAGAAGGTTTTGATGATAACAATTTTATATATGAAAGAGGATCCATTGTTTTGAAAAGATATTTTTTTCAAGAAACCCATCAAACCTATACTCATGTTCACTTTCAAGACTACCAATTAGATGTCACAAGTTGTCAATATAGTCATTTGGTATGTGTAGCGCGCATAAAGTTAATAGAAGTTCAATCAAAAAAAAAATTGAAAATGGAAAATGTCCAAAGTCAATCATGAACGAATAATTGAAGATAGAATACCATTACGATGCTTTTAAACAAGTAGCACATGTACATTCCAGAATTTTTTATTTTTCATTGAAAGTACATTCCAGAATTTGATGACTTGTTTTGACTATTTTCAATCATATTTCCAAATAGGATATTTATAAAAAGGGTATGTATAAAAAACTCCAGATCATTCTTAAAAAACACAGATAAAATATGGGTCAACCATACTTTATCTGTGTTTTTCAACCATTACACCAATCAAAATTATTTTATGAGCATTACACCAATCAAAATTGAGTTGTATACCTTTTGTATTGTGAGCATTTTATTTTAGACTAAGAAATTGTTAAACACCATTTCCATTGAACACTTGTTTTTTTCAATAGTATTTTTTTTCCATTTTATTTTAATAATATTGCATTAATTTTTAAAAAAGTTAAACATATTTTATATTTTCTATTGTAATAATATCTTGTTTCAAATTTTTACTCATTCTGATTTTTATTTTATTTTACGAGCATTATATAAATTAAATTTGAATTGAACATCTCTTTTATTTTTAATATTTTTTTTAATTATTGTTCTCAAAATTAAAGAAAAGTTAAAAAAATCTCTTTAATTTTGAGATTTTATTTTATTAAGGGTATATGAACTTTGAGGTGAATATCTCTTCTAGCTTTGAGCATTTTTTTAATGACTACATGATAAAATTAAAGAAGATTTGATCATCCCTTCCATTTTAAGGTTTTATTTTATTGTCACATCATTTTGAGCATTTTATTTTATCATTATCACACAAACCAAAAAAGAGTTGAACATCTCTTCTATATCAAGATTTTATTGTATAAACATTACTTATAATTAATTTGAATATCTCTTCTATCTTGAGAATTTTATTTTTATTACTATTGTACCAATCAAAGAAGAGTTGAACATCTCTTCTATCCTAGATTTGAGAGCGTTGACTTCTTTAAGTGGTAATTTTTTTTTTTTAAATTAATATTCTAACAACTAAAAACAATTTAAACATCTCTTCCACTTGTTGTAATAACACTTTAATAATAATATCATATATATACCAATATCTCCATTCTAATTATTAAGTTGATTTTCATTTAAAATTTGAAATTATTTAGAGTCTCCATTTTAATAATTAAGTTGATTTTCATGTAAACTTATTTAAAAGTGTTAATCATTAGAATTAAATTGTAATTAATATATCTCTTCTCTAACAAAGTTAAGGAAATTAATACAACCTTGCCTAAAGTCAAGTGAATACCCTTACAAAAATGTGGGTTTATGTGAATAGTATTAAACCATATACTGCAAATCGTTTTCCTAATGTAATTCTCTTTTATACATGTTATCTTAGTTGTACAAGGGGTATGTGTTGTTCCTTGGCATGTCTAAAACACAATGCTTGAATGCATAACTCCTCCTTTGAATTCCACATTGGTTACCTTCTTCCAAAATCAAACACAAGTTTTCTGAAAGGAAATTGGTAGATCATGAAAATTTATTCATTTTAGCTTAGTTCATATCAGCATAAGCTTTGCATGGTTTAAAGTGTTTTCTACTACCATATATTCTCAAATAAGTTTTGCATGATTTAACATGTTGTCTACTATCATATATTCTTAAATAGATATGCAATGATACAATCTTGTATGTTTGACAGTTCACTTTTTTCTTGTGCATCTATTGGGTTTGCATATTCTTAAATATATAAACAACAACACATTCTTGTATTATTGGCTTTGTGTATTCTCAAATAGATAAATAACAACACATTCTTGTATTATTTCACACTATAATTGTTTCTTTTTCTTTATTTAGCAAATCTCATATGATTATCTTTCCTTTAGTTTTTTTTATTAGTTAAGTGCATATATGTAACCAATTTATTTAACAGATCTCATATGCCTATCTTTCCTTTAGTTTTATTTATTAGTTAAGTGCATGTATGATCTCATATGCATATATTTCCTTTAGTTTTTCCATTAGTTTTTTTAATTAGTTAAGTGCATCTATGTAACCAACAAGATCATTAGTAACTAGAAAAAAATAAATCTTTTAATATAAAACTATAAATCTTTCAATATAAAATTATTTTGCTAAAATTATTTTGCCAAAATTATTTTGCCAAAATTATTTGATGATATGTCAATAGAATCATATTTTTAACAGTCCACGATGAACGTAAAATGAAACATTTAAATTAATACATAGCAAAAAAGTATTTAAGAGTTTGATGCTTAATTTAATGCATTATAAAAAGGAGAATATACAAAACATTAGTTCATTACTAGTTAACTTTGCCAAATTTTTTCCATCAACTTTGAGAAATCAAATATGAGACAATATATATATATATATATATATATATATATATATATATATATAAGTCTGAATAGTTACACTATAAAATACATAGGTTCCACATCCATTTTAGGATGATAACAAAAACTAAGAAATTTAACTCCAAAATTTTGGACTCTAAGCCATCGCTTTAAGATAGATCACTTCATACCTGCAATTCAAACCTGCAAAAAAAAACAGAATTCAAAAATAAAAAATTTACAATTCAAACATGCGAAATAATACAGAATTCAAATTTGTGATTAAAACAAAATTTACATACCTACCAAAAGAGTTAAGTCTCATCCTCCAACATACTCTTTCCCAAAAAATATATTATAAACATATTTTCCACCAAATATAATTTAAACATCTATAACAATTAAAAACAATAATAAAAAAACAAATAACACATGTTAGTATATATATTGTAACTAAATATTAAATAAACAATAAGAAATAATAGCATACCCAACCACAATTAAACAGATTTAAGATAGTTACTCTCCAATTAAGCATACATGATTTAAACAATTTGTAAATCTTATCTAAAATCTTAAAAAAAATCAAAGAGAAAAATTGTGTTCTTGGTAAAAACAATTGTGAGTTAGAGTTAAATAATAATCTGAAAATAAATATAGAACTGTGTATGAGTAAAGTTCACAAATCTCCATATTACATCATTATTCCAATGAAATACTTATCTCTTTGTGGATAAAGTCCCAAATTTTTCAGGTAAAATTCTCCTTGTGGATAAGTGTTAATATTATGGTAGTTGTGGGAGGTATTTACCTCCACGTGTAAACCTGACGAGAATAGAAGACTCTGGAAAGCAAAAGAAAACCCTAATGAGTTGGCTAATAACCCTAGAAGTCTTTTCGGCTCAAGAAGATAATTTATATTAGGTTATTAGCTTCCAAGAGAATAAGTCGACTAGAAATAATAATAATATACTGAACAGACATGTACCCAGAAGGAGAAGTTGGCCCCAACAAATTTGGTAGAACCACTATAAATACAGGGTGTCAGTTCTCATTTGACACATCTCAGGATTGCAAAGAGAAACTAGTGAGCACTGCAGTTCCTAGTTTGGTGTGCACGTGTGGAGGAGAGTTGCAGGTGCAGTTGCTACAACAACCAATTTCAGTATTGGCTTGGACTATCTCTTGGCTAGGGTTTGGACTATCTGATCAACTATTGTTGGTGCGTTATCCTTGGAGGAATATGAACTACACCTTGTTTGGCTATCTAGCCTAGGGTTTGCTTCCGGAGTAATTCTCTGTCAAAGTTAAGGTGCTCAGAGGGTGGCTTCGGCCTATGGTTGGGTGACGAGGGTATCATCAATGGTAAAACGAGGACACAATCTTCTATATTCTAACAGGTTATGGGACCACACCTCCTTCATTCAGGCTAAACACTGGAAGGAAACATATCCGCTAGGATATTGAGCTCACTGAGGAACTACCTCTAGGGCTACTAGCATAAGCAGCTTCCAAGACACTGCCGCTAGGGTTACTAGCAGGAGCAGTTGTAGAAACCCTAATCCTCTCATTGAGGTACCTTAAGTGAAGAGATTGACCCAATCTCCAGACATATTAGTGCACCCTAGCCTATCACATCTCCTGATACTCTCAACAAGCCAAGATGTGAAGTTTGAATTTTTGGTCAAATCTAGGGTTTGACCAAGTCAAGCAAATTATGAAGTCTGAGAACAAGTTAGATGGAGCCTCTAACTTCAGATCATGGAAGAAAAGTATTGACCTCATCCTTTCCAAGAATAAATTGTTGGATATTGTGAAAGGAAAGATCGTGAAGCCAGAGTTTGAAGAAGGAAAAGAGAAGGAACTGTAGAACGTTGCATCTATGGAGAAGTTCAAATATGTTGACATCAATGCCGTGAGTATCATAGTGGATTCTATAAAACACCACTTGATCCCTACATCTCCCATCTTGACTCATCAAAGAAGATGTATGATGCTCTAACAAATCTCTTCTCATTCAGAAACATTGGACAAGTTATGAGTCTGAAGAATGATCTCTGTGACATAAAGATGAATGAGGATGACACCATAACATTATACTTTGTAAGGATCTCCTAGTTAAGAGATCAAATAAAAGCTATTGAAGAGATCACTTCAGAGAACGAATTGGTGAACATAGTACTCAATGGTCTTCCCAAGACATGGGATGCATTTTCCACAAGCATGAACACAAGGAAGGAGTATCCGACATTTGAAGAACTTTGGAATTTCTATGCTCAAGAAGAATCAAGGATCAATACAAAAGAGAAACACCAAAAGAAGTACGATGATCAAGCTTTCACAGCAAGATTCAAGAACTTCATGAACAAATAAAATTTGGTTCGAGGAGGAAACCAAATCAAGAGAAAGACATTTCAAAAGTACAATGCTTCAACTACCTAAAGTATGGTCACTACAACAATCATTGTCCCAAGCTAAAGAAAAGGAAGGAGAAACATGAAGCATTGATTGTCATAGGAAAGGAACCTACAAAGAAGGATAAGTAGGATGAAAGAGACTTCTTCTTCTAAAAGGTAACAACACTCTTCTTATCTCTTGTACATATCTTGTTTCCATCATCTTTGTACATATCTTGTATATCTATCTCTTGGAAAATAATATGTTCCAAGAAGAACTATATCTCTGGAAGAACAAATAAGATGAAAATGGATATCATTAGATAATACACATGAAAGGATGAAATACAAATCATGAAGAAGCTATTGCAAGATAAGCTGAATCAATCATGAAGAAGCTTAGAAGAAGCAAAGGCAGAAAAGAAGACAACAAATCGAGAGGAAATTGGAAAAAGACTCATGACATTTTATAGAAGACAACAAGATGGAAGCGTGGACTCTGTTAAATGGAGGGAGCCGATTATATGCACTCTTACATGAAGCAAGGGTTGGGAGGGAGCTAATCCTATGATCCATTAAATATGATGAAGTATATATATATATATATATATATATCCATGGTAGTAACCATGAAAGACAATATGTGTTCAGTTCAACCGCAGAAGAAGACTTCTTCGAAGAGAAGCCTTAAAGTATTCCTGATTGTCCATCCAGATCCGTGATCCTATGATAAAAGGAAGAAGTGGAATCTCTAGGGCATGGAATCTATAAGAAACTCCATGGACCTAAGAGCTAAAGAAAAACATGAAGAAGAACATGAGGATTCCAAGAAAGAAAGAGGAACCAAAACAACCAGTCATTGTATCAAGAATCACAAGATTACCATCCTGATATGTACTCACTAAAAGCAATCAAGAAGAAGAAATAAAAGTCATGATGAAGAACAATGCATGGAAGACTTATGAATGAAAGCATTGCGATATCTAGAGCCAGAGGTTCTCCCAAATGGAGGGAGAAGACTATTATGATTACTTGTTTCAGTTCACTAGACATATCACTACATGAGTCATTATATCATTTGCAACATCCATGAGTTGGAGTTCTACATTAGATGAATGCAAAGAATGTTCTCTAGAGAAATTGAATAAAGATCATATGAAGAGCAATCTCAAGACCTTGAGGCATACCAGAAAGAGACTTATGTACATATATAGAAGAAGATAACTTGGTGGAGAACCTCCAGTGCACAGTAGAAGCATGGTGAAGATTTCCTACAACATCAAGATGACTACTCAGTGGATCAAATCTCATGACGACAGAAGAAGTGCCACATAGATATGTTCCAGTTTTTCAACTATGATATACTCTATTGTTCAGATCTACATGAAGCCTTCACAATGTTTTGGACTAAAGTACATTTGAAATCAAGCATTAAATTATCTGTAATGAAGTCCAGAAAAGAGAAAATGTTTCTTCAATACATATCTCCATAGATGAGCAGATAAAAAGACATTTTGGTAAAGCTTCTATCCAAGATGAAAGAGTTTGCATACTCATGTTAGAGCTCATGGAAACAACTTCCTTCTTATTGAAAAAGGAAGAAATGACTCTCCAAGTTAAGAGGGAGCACTGGAAACATTATTGAAGACATTCATATTTAAATTTGAAAAATAGTGCATCTTGGACAAATGATTTCCTGTTTGGAAGGTGGATTGAGACTTCTAACGAACAGTCACTTTCCATTGTGGTTAACATGGGAAGTAGTTTGATTGTTGATGTATCATAGATAGTGAATTCCCATTGTGGTTAACATGGGGAGTGGTATAAGGTAGTCTCTCTTCTTGAGGGTTACTCAAGAAGACTAGCCCGCCTCATTGGACAATGATTTCTCATTGTGGTTATCATGAGGAATGGTTTGTTTTGGAGGTT